>WEIT01015116.1:1491-41415 GCA_013389985.1 Dryoscopus gambensis | reverse complement strand
AATTAAGGACTGAATCCAAAGCTCGTTGAGTCGATGGGCAGACTCCCTTTGATTTCAAAGTACTCTGTATCTGTGATCCAAACGCACCGCGAACAAATAAAGACAAAGAATTTATGTTGATTGGACATATTCAGTGTGACAAGAGCTTAAGTCTGATTCTCCTCTTTGCTTATGAAACACAACTGTGTGCTTCTCCCCGGGGTTGCTGGAAGACGAGTATTTTGGTAGCTGCATGCTAGGACTCATAATTAGTGCAAGCACTGGCTCCTAGCGCTAAGAATCACAGTGCTCTATGAAATGGAGAGAAAGTTATGGAAAGGGAGAGAAGGTTACGGCTGATAACAATGTGGTTTGGGGTTATCCTGATTTGCCTTCAGGGCTTTAAAGGTGTTAATTTATCCTCCTATTTTTACTGTTCTCAATTCTTTTAAAAAAGTCATCTTGATCTGTTCCAATGGCAAGTTAATGGCATCAAAACACTTGCTGCTAAATTGTGGGCTTTAGAGAGAGGAGGTTCTCTGCTGGCTGAATGCCCTCTGTTCTTATCCTTTGTGGTGGCTGGAATATTCTATGGCTTCAAGCTCTGGGTCTGCCTGCCCTCACACCTCTGGGACTTGGGAACACTGTGCAGGTTCTTTCTGTGTGTAAAACCTTGTGTAGAAAGTGGGTTTATTTTCTTAGTCACGGAGCTCAATGGGCTTGAAGGGATGGATATGTTCAAAGTAACACCACAGTAGCATCAAGATCACTTGCATCTCAGACTTTTTCTGCTTTACTACTGAGGTAAATGCTGAATAGAGAAGCACAGATCACTTTTGCTTATGATGTGATTAACTTACATGAAGCAGAACTCTGATACAGATTTTTTTTTTTTTTTAGTATCAGATACATATTTTTCATTTTACCCTAAAATAGTTTACTCTTCTGGATCTTCTGAACAAATCAAATGCTTGATTTCTCTTTCTGAAATTCATGATCATGTTAGCTTTGAAGTAGCCTTCAGTCTCATTTCTAAACTGAAGCTGCTTAGTTTGTCTCAAAGTGACTTACCCTCATGCAACCTTGATACTTTTTCACTTGCTATCTTTTTGTTCTGATCTAGTTTCATTTTTGCAACTGCAAAAGGCATGATCATTTGAACAAGGTGTACTGAGGTGTACACCTCTACATTTTTAGCTACTGTATTTCAAATTTTTTTATAGACTTTTCAAATTTTCAAAGTAGTTTCAATTAATCTTTGTTCTGGTTTATTTAGGTTCCCCAAGCAAAGAGTAGAATAATTGGAAAAGTAAAAGCAGAATGTGTGTGTGGGTTAGTCTAAACCACAATCCTTTTCATACTGAACATCAGCTTGTTGAAATGCCTCCACTCTTGGCAGAAGACAAGCTTCGTAACCTAAGAGGATGTGATTTGAGTGGAGTTTTCATGCCCCATGTGCTCATTGTGTTCTTGCCACTGATGCAAACATTATCTATAATTACATTTTCAAGAGACTGAAAATTGCAGTCTTTGTGGAACAAAAATGCAGCTGAAGAATGGAATGTATATCCTCTCCACCCTCATTATAAGGCTTATAAAAATCAAACTATAAGGCCCAGTACCATAGCTTTCAGATACAGGAAACCAGCACTGTTAGTCTGCAGTAAAGCATTTTTCACTGAAAATTAAGGCCTTTTGATAATCAAGCTAGTGCTGTTATTTCTAGTAGTTTGCCATTGAAACTAGTCAAACTAAAATTTGTAATTCAGATGAGTATAAATAAAGTTGGAGTAATTACTCTGTTTGCTTATTTACAATATTTTCATGGATTTGAGATTTTATTCANAATTCTGTTTTCATGATGTCCTCCTGGACACTGAGGAGTTTTAGTGCTGCTGCTCAAATTGCACATCTCATTAAAGCACCTCTTCCCTACATCAACGTTACCATCTTCATTCCAGTAGCTAAGGAACCAGAAGTGGAAAGGAGAATACACATCCCTGACTTTCTGTGTAAAACAAGCACTGGAAACTTATATAAAATTTCCAGGTGGAGAGAGCTAATCCAGATCTCCCGTAGTATGCTTTTTAGAATAGAAATTAATGAAATCATAGTGCGTCAATCACCTGTGTTTGTAACACCCATGCGTTCATTTTCCTCTTATGAACTTCAGTTCTGAGTGGGGTTTTCCTTCCATGTGGGGCATTTGAATGTCCTCTGAAAGTGGAGTTTCTCTCTGATACCAGGGAGATAAATGCCTTTGACTAGAAAGGCACATGCGCTTATTGGTTCTATTATTTACTGCATCGAGTAGTGTGCATAGAGGGTGTTGAATGATCACATCAATGCTAATAAACAGATAAATAAGGGATGGTCCCGAATGCCTGTACATCTATGAGAATAAATGCAGGAACGTAGGCATTTATTGTTAGAGGCAGAAATAGTCTGGACTACAATTAGTGTATACTCACTGTTTTCCTTTCAAGCTGGTTGTTTTTCATTATTCTAAAGGAAGTAATAATTTGGTTGCCCTTCCTAGGTTCACAGTTATTGTTAAAACCGATTTTAAAAATAATTTGGGTGAAATAGTATGAGTCTTATTAAATATCTGTTTATGACCATCTAACTTTATGTGGAAAGGGCTCTGGGCAACATCATATTGCAGTCAGGTGACAATAAGGGCAACTAGAGCCACGTACTTCATGCACTTGCTGCCCAAGTTGGTAATTCTGCCTCCAAGTTCTGCTCCCTGATTGCTGAAAATTGTGCACAGGAACACTGTGGTGATTGAGTGCTGGAGTTCCCAGGACAGCATCTATTCTTAGTGGTCCAGCAAAACTTATTAAGAAAAGTAATTAGAACAAAGCTCAAGTACATTAGCCTCTTTAATGCTCCTGAATTCTCAGAGCTGTCTTCAATATTGGCAGAGGCTGTTTCCAGTAGAGAAGCTGAAGCAACTTTCTTTGCTGAAGTTAAACCCACTTTGGCATCGTGGTGGGAATTTCTTCTTACATAATAATATCAAGACCTAGACAGATCAAAGGGTGCTGGTATTCCAATTAGTGAAAATAACCCACTTTGCTTTTATTTTTATGATGGATTTCTGTCAAGGTGCAAAGTTCTGTGTTTCTGCCTGCTTCTTATGTGTGGTGTTCTTCTACGCCATGTCACCTCACACCTTTTCTGTCATCTCCTGAGGTTTGAGAACTATGATGTGTTTGTATAACTATCCATTTGCCTTTAAAGGATCAGTTTTTTCTTTCTTTCTCTTCATCATAAGTCTGCCACCTTAACTCAGGTGGACTAGAAAGAAAATACCTTTCTCTGCTTGCAACACTTCCCAGCATTACATTTGCTCAACAAATCATCTCCAGCATCTTCCTGAATATTTGTTTCTCCATTGGAATCCAAAAAGCAGTTGCAAGCCTGCTCAGTCTTGACTGAGGAATCAAAACTATGTCTCCTTGGGCTTTCAGGAGGTCTTTGGTGAGATCTCTTTGACATTTAAACCACTTCAGAAATGTGAGTGGCAGTTGTCCTGAGATATGAATGTTCACTAAAGACCTTTGGTACAGGGAGACGTGTGTTCTACAAGAGGAGCTACAAGGAGAGCTGCTCTTCATTTTTTCTTATTATACACCTATATTCACTCATCTTGGGTACTTACCCCTTCCCCAGGCATTCCCCTCCCTCCTAATTCTGGTAGAGATGGACAAGAGTTAACAAAGTGCCCTTTGAGCTGTAGGATGTCCCATTAGGCAGAAAAACAGGTTTCTAGGTTTTGCAAGTCCAGACTACTCACATTTCCTTACTGAACAAGCAGTCTATTTATAAAAGGGCCTACAAGCTATTTTTTCTTCCCTTATGCCAATTACTGACAGTTTTTAGGTCTTCTCTTCTGCCACACTCAGTTTTTTTGTCTTTGTTCTTCAATTGCCTTCGAGAGGTCTTTTGATGCTTTCTGTACTGTTGCTTTGTAGGGCAGACAGTCGCATCTCATGTCACTCCTGACAATGTGCAGTCTGTATAGTAAATTTAATAGAATAACACTCATTTGTTCTTTATCTCAAAAATAAAATCCTCTTCCAGTGGAAGCTGCTGAGTTGCAAGGACTGCACAGCAGCTTGTGCTTCTGGGAACACCTGAAGGACAGTTGGGAAGACCCATCACTGTGGCCACACCAAAACTCTGCTACTTGATTTTCCTTCTTGGCAACTTTTAGATCTATGGGGGAGTGAAACATAATTTTCAATAAATTGGGTTGTGCCTGCATTGAATCAAGCTTGTCCCATTTCAGATATTTATATCGTAAATTTCCAATGGCACTGAACATACGTTTGCTAATTTTAAAAGATTCTCAGGACTTTCCCAAGGATAGAGAGGAATTATGTCCCATAACTCCTGAGGAAGGCTGACTCTTGCCTGGCACTGCAGACAGGATTGATGTTAGTTTCACAACCAACTTTTTAATAAAATACACTGTTTGAATATAAATATTAGAGTAGTCAGAAAATGCCACTACCTGCCTGAAAGTTGGTGCTTCCCCACACTACGGAGTTGAATGCTGATCCTCAGGCTATTTCATTCTGTGATGCTAATAGCACTAATACAGTATCATTGTGTTTGAGGCTTCAAAGATACTCTACAAGCATTTTCTTATGATTCCCTGATCTTTGCATTTATACCCAGCTGTTTGTTATTCAGTTCAGCCATCAGCATCTAAGTCTCAATGGACCATGTAATATGCAGCTGTAGCCAGATGTAATGCTTCCTATTCCTAAATGTTTCTGTTAGAAGCTAAGAGTGGCAGGCTAAAGACGACTGATAACAGTGTTGCTTGCATTAATTTAAACTCTAGAGCTACAGCGATTCTGTTTGGCAAATTTATTCCATGGCCAACAAGCAGAGCAATATTTCCAATCTCCATCATTGCTAGTAGTGTTGACATTAAATACATCGAGTATGTCTGCACTGATACAGAATGTACTTATGGTGCTAATTCAAATAGGAGAGAGATGTCCAATTTGCATAAACAAATATATTTTCAGATACAGTGCTATTTAAGAGAGATAACGACAGGAAAAAGCTTGTTCTAAACAATGACTCGCAATAATTTAGAACAGTTCAGCAAATCTTCGCCCTCTTTAATATTTTGTTCTCAATGGATAGCCAGGGAACTTTTACAATACTTTGTTCAAGCCACAGGCAGATCTTGCTCTGCTCATCTTTCCTGGCATGGGTGGTGGCACAAAAGGGAATTGCAGTGTTTCAGTTTTCTGCCACGAATCACACTGAAGCATTTGGCAAATCACTTTAGCAGGTGACTGGGACTGCACACATACTCAGGGAGTCTTGGTTAAGCCCTTCACTAGAAGACAAGTTGAGAAAGTTTTCAGCCTGGAGAAGGGAAGGTTTTTGGGAGGCCTTCTAGCACTTTCCAGTACCAAAAGGGGCTACGAGAGCACTGGAGTGGGACCTTGAACAAGGGACCTGGAACAGGACTGCAAGGGGGAATGGCTTTAAGTGAGTGCAGGCTTAGATTAGATGTTGGGAAGAAATTCTCTACTGAGAGAATGGTGAGGCACTGGAACAAGCTGCCCAGAAAAGCTGTGGATGTCCCATCCCTGGAAATTTTCAAGGCCAGGGTAGATGGGGCTCTGAGCAACCTGGGCTAGTGTCAAGTGTCCCTGCCCCGTAGAACTGGGGTTGGACTTAATGACCTTTAAGGTCCTTTCGCACCAAAACCGTTCCATGATTGATTCTAAATTGATGCTAGTGGGTGAAGCTAGACTTCTGAGAAACTTTGGCCAGGAGCATTCTTCACAACTGCAAAATGCCCTGTCAGTGGGAAATTAACTTTTCTCCAGGGATTTTCAAGGGTAGATGGGAGTGTAACTTTGCTTTAGATTTAGAGTGTAACACATGCTTTAGATTCTGCTTTGTCATTTCGTATTATTTAACTCAGTGTAAGAATGAAATCAAAATCAAATGTGTAGTGGTGGCTCCTTGTTTCTTCCCTGCCCCTAAGCCCAGCTTCTTATATATGTGTGTGTGTGTGTATATATATATATAAAAAATTATTTTGCACACTAAGTAATCTTAATCCAGCAGGGTTATTGAGGTGATGGACAGTGCTCTCACTTCCTCCTGTGCTCTGTGCATGCCTGGGGTGGTTGGTGCTGCACAAGAGTCAGGTGCAGCCCCAGTGCTGGGCACTATGGGCTCAGGTTGGATTCCAGAGTGAGCAGCATTACATAGAGGATTTGATGCAATTGTAATGAATTGCATAGGGGAAGTGCTTGTTTGAAATGAACTCCATTAAGTCAGAGCACAAACCATTGCAAAGTCAACAGCTTTTCTGAGTGGCCACCGCCAGCCATCTCTTTTGAAAACACTAATGGGCTGTTTAATTAGGTGATGAAAATTGTTTACATTTGGTGATCCCAAGTTTTGTAATTTTAATAATGGTTAAATTCAATCTCTTCTTTGATTCTTGGCAACTCTCTCATTATTTCATAACCTGCTTATGTCTAGTTTAATTCATATGTGTGTATTAAAACCTACCCTCTTGTGCAGTAGTAGCGTTTGCTTAACTGCACTGTGTCACTACAATATGTGGGGAACAACTAACGTTCAGCAGTGGATGTTAAACAAGTACAACCCTAAAGAGAATGTTTACATTTGTGGAAGATGTATTCCTTTTGCGTTAACTACATATGGGACCTAAAGATAATCCAGCCAATATCACGTGCATTGCAACTGATCCTGTGCGTCACAACTGTTCCTGTGCATCTCTTACTTCTGGGGTGTGCTGGCTTCTCTTCTCTCTCTCCGAGCTTAAGAAGATCTGTACACTTTGCAAATCTAAGAAGGAACAACTTAGAGAATGTGGTTTAACCCACTTGCTCATTCCCCCTCTGCCCCCAGTGGAATGGGGGAGAGAATGAGGAGGCGGAAGTAAAATTCATAGGTTGAGATAGTTTAACAGGGCAAAACCAATTACAATAACAAAAGAATATAGAAAACAAGTGATGCACAGTGCAATTGCTCACTACCACCTGACCGATGCCCAGCCAGTGCCTGAACTACAGCCCCCAGCTTATACACTGAGTATGACACCACCCAGGATGGAATACCCCTTTGGGCACTTGGGGTAGGCTGTCCCTGCTGTGTCCTCTCCCAGCTCCCTGTGCCCCTCAACCTCATCACAGGTGGGGAGATGTGAGAACTGAAAATTCTTTGTGGGTTGGTGTAAACCCTGCTTGGCCACAAGTGGAACAGCAGTGAGTTATGAACATTATTCTCATCCTGAAGTCAAAACAGCACTCTACCAGCTACTGGGAGGAAAATTAGCCCTATCTGAGCAAAACCAGGACCTTATATGTTTGATTTTGTCTTCAGTGACTGCTTTAGAGCAACCAAGAGCAGAAGTTTTCTTTTCCTCTTAATTTTCTGATGTTTATCTTTACTTGGCGAAGGTGGACTGGATTATTGGAAACTATTAAATTTTCTGCATGTTGATGGCCACAGGATGCCTATGGGCTGCTTTTCCTCTTCACCCATCATACTACAAAGACCCACAAATCCCTGTATTAGGAAGCACACAGTCTAAACAACAAGCAAAAAAAAATTGTTGGAATGTGAAAAATTATGTGTAAAGCACACCTGAATGACAGGAGATGTGTCCAGACTCTTTGGATGGCACTGGCAGAAGCCAGGCGATGCCTGGTTCCCAGCCTCTTGGTCCTTTGCCATCTCAATGGACTTGGACTTTGCTTTGATTTTTGACAGCATTATATGCCTTGTATTTTGCCAAGCAGCTCAAGCAGAGGCAGACAAACAAACTGGCAGATACTGGGGGAGGGAATGTCTTTTGAGTTTCAGGTTTTTTTCCCCGTGTATTTCAAAATTATGTCCTATTCGTGTCTTTGGATTCTGAAGGAAGAGGAACCTTTTAGTTGAGTTTTGGATGCCACTAAGATGGAACCCCACAGAGTGGGGTTTTTTGAGGAGCTGGAGACTGGTCTGTTCAGAAACCACATTGTGGTTGATGCTGTGATATGAAATCCTACAGTATTTCTAAACCTCTTTGCGCCTCCTATTTCTGTGTTGCAGATGTAAAGGCATCATTAATATAAGACTGCAATATGCTGCATGGGTAATTAAAGCATTCTTGCATAGTTTTTCCTTGCAAGTGGTAGAGACATTTACAACCATATGTGACTGCACTTAGATAAAGGTTGTGCTTTCTGGAGCTCAGAAACCGTGTGGGAGACCCGATACCATCTTCAGAAGGCACTTGATGGCTTCTGACTCCCAGGACATCTGCAAGGACATCACTAAGGTGTTTTCAAAGAAAGTCCATCTGCAGTTCAGCTGCTCAAGAGTTCTTTAGCCCTAAAAATTCATAGAGAAAGACAAAACCTTAGGTATAACTTCAGAGCAGATGTTGCCACAGCAGTTGTACATGAGTGACCAGGCAAGTGTATGAAAACCAGAGTGGTAAGAGGGATGTACACAACAAGGTAGGCATTTTCCAGCATGACAATACTCACTTTGGGTGTTTTCCACTTCCGTCACGTGTACTCAGCTTTCTGAAATCAAGGTAAATAGGCAAGCTGAGAATTGTTGTAATTTTGTGTTTCTGACATTACTGGACTTCTGGAAACTTCTGTGATGCTGTTGCAGTATGACAGGTGGTCTGTTATATAAATAAGAATGACTAAAGAAGAAATTGTTTATATTCAAGGCATAGAACTACATGAATGGTTCAAAGGAAATGTGATTTCTCCCATTTTCCGGCTGTTGTATTCTTGGAAAGTTCTTTAAATATGCATGGAAAATGCAAGCAAAATAGGTTTTTCTAAATTTCTAATTGTGTGTGCCGTTTTCTCTCTAGGGAGCGAACAGATGAACCAAAATAAATAAGGTTTCTTCTACAGCTTTAGTGATAAAGATACTTGACCTGAATAATAGTGGGAAATAATGAGTGCAAATGTTTGCAGGAAGCTGTCACATATCTTTATTATGTAACCAATACAAAAGAGTTGGGATTATGGTCACATAGTAGTGGCACACCCTTAAAATATTATGGTTCACCATAAATGCAATTTTAAGAGTACCGTTCATTCAGTACTCCTACTTATAAGGGATGTTTTTAACAGCTTTTCCTCCTTACCTTTGCATCTTAGTTACACACTCAGGAAAGTCTGTCTCACCTTTGAAACTTCATGTAGCAAACTGCATGAGAGTGCAGGTCTTTGGGCTTTTGGGGTCAAAGTTGTATGAACTTGGCTATTTTCAAAGCTAGAAAGCAAAGGGTTAAAAGGAGTCTTTGTGTTTCTCAATTCCCAAGCCACCATTTAAATTGAAACATAATTTTATGAACATTACATCTGCATGCCATTTCTTTTTACCGGATCCCTTACCTCTGGGACACTGGCTTGGATCAGGATTTTTTTTTTTTCTTGCAACAGCTGTTCAGTGCATGAAATAAGCCAGTGGATGTGGTCCAGTTTATAGTGGGAAAGTGTCCATCACCAAACCACCATCTCAATTGGCACCGAGTATCATCCTTGTCTCAGCAAAACGGCCAGAAATTGAATGAGCATGAATAATGAACCCTTTGCAATTGTCCAGGTCAGGTTGACAGCAATTTTGCCTCTGTCTATTGATAAACTTGGCAAAGGTTCTGCATTTCCAGGCACACAGAGGCCTTTCTTAATGGTTAATTCTCCAAACTAAAAGGCACCAAGTTTGAAGCCGTTGTCGTTCCTACTGCTGATGAATACAATGATGGAGTTTGCAGAACATTTTAATACAGGGAAAATCTACTTACTCCGAACAGTTTTTATTTTAAAATAAATAAACAGGAAGAGTAAAAGGTGGCTTCATGTTGCAGTAATCCAGGGGATGAGATTTAAATAGTATAGACTGTCACATGACCTAGATTTTCAAATTTGGGTGTCTAAAGTTAGACACTGAAAATCAGGACAATTATTTTAGTCTTCCTACCCATTTTTGCAAGCACAGAAATACATTGTTAAGTCTCATATTCATTTTCTATGGAAGTAGTGATGGTTTAGTTTTAACTTAGTGCTTTTTCTCTGAGGAGCTCTGAACAATTTCATGAAGTATGTCTTGGTAAAGAAAATTTGATATTGAAGCACAGCAAAGTTGAATCTGTGCTCTCATCTTAATATAAAACTGTCCTTTCTACCCAGCCTGGAGCTTTTGGAGGTATTTGCAAGGAGGATTATCTTTCTTGGCATCCTCCATAATCACTGGAGAATGAGAGGCTCCAGTTCTGAAATGTCTTATTGGAGCCAAATGTTGGTGGCTCTGCATTCCATCTGAGAAGCTTTTTGTCTGGAGTCTGTAGAGGGAACCCAGATCTTGATTCCTATGCCTAGAAGTATCTTTGTGAGTACCTTCTTTTGAGGGATTAATACAGTATAAAAAGATAACGATTCTCCCATGGTTGCCACATGAAGGGCATTTGTCCCTTCAGGTCCCACTTTTTCTTATCTAGAGACATCCATTGATCAAAATGTCTGAGTGGGGCTGATAAATCTTAACTTTGTCAAATATTTACTCAGGTCTTTCCCTTTGAACGGCCTGGTAGGACGCCCGTGTGTTGCACAGAAATGAGACCAGATTTTTGTGTCAGGTTTATCTTTATGTAATCCATCTTGATTGGAGTTGAGTTAGGTGAAGAATATGGTGTTAATTGGGTGGTCCCATTTGACCCATTTGTCCATGCTGAGCCCCAGAGCCACCTAGAAAGCAGAAGGCTCAGGAAAAGCTAAAGGAACACCCCAAATGCAGGCTTGTCTCAGAAGCTCTTTATCAAATGCTGAAAGCGAGGATGGAGATTTAGTTTATGTCGTTTGGGAACTTCCGGTGAAAATATTCTCATTGCAAAACGTCAAGCCTGTGTTATCCAGTTGGTTTTGTAGAAGTCCACCAACTTTCTGTCAAGGAACAGTCCTTTGCTCAGGGGTGGAAGCAGGTGAGAAAGAGATGGATCTAGATGAACTTGAAAGCTACCAAGTGGGCCACTGTCTGGACTGGCCTGATTTGAATGAGAAACTTGAACCTCGTGTCTTCATGTCAACCAAGTCACCTGCCTGACAAATTGTCTGGTGATTTCCTGTGCAGTGCTGGAAAGAGTAAGGCCTTTCCATCCCCTCATCTCAAAGCCAATGAGCTCAGGACTCACAAGGACATTGCAAGACAAATCTGGTCTTCAAAATTAAATCTTTCCTGGCCTGTAGAGATCATATGTCTCATCTCATATCACCACTGCTTCCCTTTCCCAAGACTGTCCGTCTTAGAACATCAAATTCATCATACCTTTTCTACCTATAAATATTGTTCCTTTAAAGGAAGGCTATACATCCAGTTCTGCATTTCTTCCTTCTACTCAGTAGATTTGTTTCTCATTTCAGACTCATTTGAGACCTGAGACTATGCAAGATCTTTAGAAAAAAGACCACTTCCTTGTATTGTGTTTGTACAAAACTTAATTCTGGGGACCCTGATCCATGAAAGCACTGAACAGCTCCTACAAGACAAATAATAATTTGGGAAATATAGGCTTAACCTCTGCAAAACCAAATGCATTTGCTCATTGTAGGGTGAAAGGAAAAAAAAAAAAGAAATGTGCATAAAGAAAATGGCATCTGGTAGGCTGCAGGAAAATGGACCAGTCTATTAGGAATTAGTGCTAACAGGCCTCTAAGTTTCTTTCCTCAAAATTACTGCAGTCAAAAAAAATACCACTTCACATTTGTGCTTAATTTCGCCTCTGTTTATTCTCCTCTCCTGTTCCCTGAAGAATGTAGATGAGGTTTAAGTTAGTCTTAATAGTAATAGGTTTGGAATCTAGAACACTTTCACAAAATTAACTTTGCTTCTGTTGATCTGGGAATTAAAATGCTTCATTAATTTAGCAAGTCCTGGTTTGACAGCCAAATAATGCGTTTTGTGAGTTGTACTTTTAAGTCTAAAATTCTTATCTGCAGCCCTCCCTGGATGTCTCTGACATTCAGGGCAGCTTGCAGATCTGCGTGGCCTGGAAAAGAGGAAAATGTGCCTGAACATAACACATGTACAAGTGCTATAATACAGTTTATATAAAGTGACTGTGCTGTGTCCAAGCATGTGTTTAAGCACTACATGAGTAGGTAACTATTAAGAAACCTGTTTCTTCCCTCCTTTACAGCATATATTTGTTTTTTTCTTTTTCCTTTGTTGGTTTTTTTCTCTCCTCCTTTACCAGTGCAGCTCTACACAAGCAAGAACCTTTTTTGAAAAGGCAAAGAGGCTGGGAAGCATGATGGGTTTCTGTGCTGTACACTGGGGCTGGGGGAAGGGAGCAAAAAACCCCAAATATGTCTGTATCAGAGGAAGAGATTTGTTATCTCCCTACTTCACACCAGACACCATGTGGTACTGACTCCTGGGAAACTGAAAAGATGCTGATATTGGGGTTGTTTAGCCTGGAGAAAAGGAGACTTAGAGGTGACCTTATCACTCTCTACAACTTCTTGAAAGATGTTTGTAGTCAGGTGGGGGTTGGTCTCTTTCTCCAGGCAGCAGCTGACAGAACGAGAGGACACAGTCTCAAGCTGCGCCAAGGGAAATATAGGTTGGATATTAGGAAAAAGTTTTTCACGGAAAGAATGATAAAGTACTGGAACGGTCTGCCCGGGGAGGTGGTGGAATCACCGTCACTGGATGTGTTTAAAAAAGACTGGATGTGGCATTTGGTGCCATGATCTAGTTGAGGTGTTAGGGCATCAGCTGGACTTGATGATCTTGAAGGTCTCCTCCAACCTAGTCATTCTGTGATATCACCAAGTTCTCAACTATACAACTCTACAGAGTGTTCTCATGTTTCCTGTTCCAGTCATTCTGCATATGCTCTTTATCTTGTAGATGTTTTCCTCTAAAACATCCATGAGCTACATGAATCATGCTATGATCATGTATCAGGCTTGCAGACGGTGCTATTGCACAATACATACCTGCAGAGGATTTGCGTGGTGCCTTCAGAGTTTTCCCTGACACAGAAAATTAATCTCTTCTTCACGTCTCTTATAAACAGTCCCCCAAATCACTTTTATTTGATTGTGTCATGTCTCAAGGATCACTCTGGTCTAGGCACAACCCAAGCAAATGGCTACAGAACACAACCATGAAAAGACTTCAGGATTCTCAAGGCTCTGTAAAACTAACTGCAAAGCACTAAAATATAAAACAAATTGAAACAGTTTTGTTTTATTGGTGTCTAAAAATGCTTATTCCCCTTTACTGTCACCTCAGAGTGGTGCAGACCAGCAGTTTCATGAGGAAGTAATACAAAAGCAGGTACAGCATGAGGCATCACTGGATTCCAGGTTATAAAGGTAGAGAAGTTTAGCCACGCCAGTAATCCTGCTGGATGAATACTCATCAGAGTTACCAACATGGTAGATTAGCTTAATTTGCACTTTGTTTCTTTGGAACTCTGTGATTTACACCTCAGAATCACAGAATATGCTGAGTTGGAAGGGGCCCTTAAGGAACACTGAGTCCAACTCCTCGCCCTGCCTAGGACACCCCAAGAGTCACACCCTGTGCCTGAGAGCACTGACCAAATGCTCCTTGAACTCAGTCAGGCTCAGTGGTGTGACCACTGCCCTGGGGAGCCTGTCCCAGTGCCCGACCACCCCTCTGGGTGAAAAACCTGTTCCTAATATCCAACCTAAACTTCCCTGACACAGCTTCAGGCCATTCCTTTGGGGCGTGTCACAGGTGAACTCAGAGAAGAGATCACTGCTGGTGTCTACAGAAATGTCATGCAAAGACAATCAACTGTAATTTTCTATTTGTGTGCCCTGCTGAAAAAGCAGGAATTGTTACCCACACTAGATGAGGAAAATTTTTGGAATTTCTTTTCTCTGCTCTGATTACCATAAGTCAAAATGAGTCTGTAGATTCTGTAGCTGAGGCTAATTGTGTTTTGCTTGGGAAAGTCTGTGGAGTGAAAGGCAAGGTATGTTTTTGTGACATAGCAGCATGGCACTGTTTTTTCCCCCCATGCACTGCTTTATAACCTCAGTTATTTCAGATGTAGCTCCTCTTTAGTGTGGTTAATAGCAAAACTTAATATTTCTGTCTCTGTTTTGGGAGGGGTGGGGGAAGAGTTAATTTTGCTCTTCTGTTGTCTAGGAAACAGTGGTTGTACTTACTTCCCCTTTGAAAATAGATAGTGAATTCCACGTTCAGGGAGCAATGAATAAGATAAAAAGCCACAAGATTAGAAGCTTGAATTAGACACCATTTGAGAGAGCAAAGATAAGTTCGTGTGTGCTGGAAACTTTTCGGTTGCACTGGAGTGGAGTGGGGAGAAGATCTGCTTTTAAAGAAGGTGCTCAGGGCTTTTAGGCTCTGGGCTGTTGGCGCTGATTCAGCAAAGCGTTTAACTAAGTGCCTAATTTTAATGATGTAGGGTCCCGCTGAGTCCAGGGCTGAGGATGTGGTCCGGTTTGTACATTAAGCACTTTGCCTCCCACCACTTGGAGAATTCAACCCTGTGCACATCGTGCTGAAAATTAAGAGAGAGACACCAGCAATTGCGATCTGGGCTCCGGTGGTGAAAACAAGCCATCCATCCAATTTAGGGCTGTAAATACTAAAATTGGAGATGGGGTTAATGACTCAGAACAACAGAACAGGGAACAGGATTTAAAAAAAAAAAAAAGCCTTGACGGTTGTCACAATGGGCAGCAAATGACAAGTGCATTTCAGTGCAAGTTTAAGACGATTATGCTTGGAAGATGGAACTAAAATATAAAGCAAGGGCTGTATGCAATGCTGCACGTTCAACTGGAAATGTAGGTTATGTACTTGGTATTAATTCATGTCCCAGTGAACAGGAAAAAAAAATCTTTCTTCAGTTCAGATGGGACTTGAGCTGTAGATTTTTCTGACTAAGAAGCTCTGGATAATTCTTTTCCTATTATTAATAGTTCTATTACATTAAATCTTAGGTGTTCAGAATGACCTACCAGAGGTGTTTCTCCCCCCATTCTCAATCCATTGTTCCCAGCTCAAGTCTAGGGTGCACCTGGGTAGGTGAATCTGGGCTTGCAAAACTGGCACACAGATGCATATAAAGAGAGACACAATTTTCAGGACTAATTTCTTACAAGCAGTTCAGCAGATGTGTTTTCAGGAGGGATTTTGGTGTAGTCAAGGAGGTGCTGCCCTCCAAAAGGAACAGTTTGAAGAATTACAGAGTCCTGGGGAAGAAATGCTAAAACAAATGAGCAGGAAGGGGGAGGGAGTGATAAAAAAGGAACATGTTGGGAGTGGTGAAGCAGAAAGATCCTGGCAGGGAGTGAAGAACAGGTTTTCTGGATGTGTTTAAAGGTGCAAAAAAGGGCAGCCTCAGAGAGAGTAATGCAGATAGTAAATCTCCTCCCAGGATTTGTGATTAAAAAAATCCCAACAAAATACGAAACCACTCAAAACCAATACAGGACAAACAAGAAAGAAGTCACATGGAAAATCCTCCTGTCTGTTAGTGATCACAAGCAGTCCCTTGTGAATGTGGTCAGCATTGCTATACAAATATGCATGCCATGCTTCTGAGTAGCAAATTCCAGCCCCCTTTGAGGGGAGCTTTGTGAGAGGTTTAGGAAATAAATATAAATGCAAAACCTAAAAACCGAGAAGGAATATGGAAAATGGAAAACTCTCAGGAGGATTTGTGATGACTTTGCAGACTGGAAGTAGGATGCAAACTCCCAGGTTGGAAGATGTTTCCGAAATGGCAGTCAATTAAAATAATACGTGATAGAGGGTTGACAGTTCGGGTGTTTTCAAATGATCCAGCTCTAGCTTGGAGTGCAGTGGGTAAGGTGCAGCACTTAGCTGGACGTTCTCCTATGGCAGTCGTTAGTCACCTTTTCCCTTCCCATAGCGCAGAGAGAGAGCCCTAATGACAGTGGATATAATGATGCCTTCAGGGATGCTTAAGGAGTAACACAGCTCCTATAGCAAGGTGCAGCCTGGTTCCCTTCGTCTCCGTTTCAGTGGTGTGTGGAGGAGCCAGGACATGCCTTGGAGGGGTTGTCAGCCCCCCCTCATCATCCCAGAGCTGTTCGACAATTAGCGGCTGCTTCCTGCATATGGCTGGGAGTGGAAAGGAAACTCCAACTCCACTGCCTCACACAGGGCTGGAAGTCATTTGGCCTTTGCTGTAAAGAGACGAGGAATGTGAGTTACTGCTCAGCGTGGCCTGTGCACTTCACCAGAAAGGGTTACCTGGCAAGGCCTCTGCCAGAGAGACATCTATGTCTCCTGATGAGCTTTGCCAGTGCTGCTCTTGCCTCATCTCTCTAACATCAACTTTCCTGAGCTGCTGCAGCCTTATGTAACTGCCCCAGCTCTCCCAGCAGCCTTTTTTGGGGGAAAAGGTGCTGATTCACCCTGCACACAGGTGCTGCAGCACAGCTTTGGTTGCAGCTCTCAGGTCGGGCAGCACCTCTCCGGAGCAGAGCTACGGAGAAGTAAAGAAAGGGGAAAAAGTTGGAGCTGAAGGAAGGTCACACTGCAGCACTCGTGTTTCTACCTCTCCCCTAGAGATGCTTGCAAGGAAAAGACAAACCTGATGGATGGTTGTATTTTCAAGAGAATGCAATGCAAAGCAGGTGGTTCCTGGCACTTAATAGGCCCAGGACTGTGTCTTTGCTGCTTTCAGAGGTTCACCTTCAGCAGGCTTTAATCCTGGCTGCCATGGGTTGTGCTGACAAAAGACATGATTGCAGGCGTTGCAGAGTGAATAACCCATGTGTCTGGCCCCAGCAGTGGGCCAGACACACCCCACAGCAGTCTGGCCCATGTGTCTGTGCCTAATGCAGAATGCCAGCACTAATGTCTCTTTGCTGTCCTGGGTGATATTGCGGTGGAAATCAGTAGAACTCCATCTTGCCCAGCTGCAACACCATCTCCCCACAGCTCTGTAGGTATTCGCCCAATGCCATGCTTGGTTATGCTATAGAGGTGGTTTCCTACATAAGGATCCCTGTATCACAGTGGCTCACAGACACTTAGGGCCTAAAATAGGAATTACTGGCCCTGGCTCAAGCAGCCAACTCAGAAATCTGAGTCTGTAATCTTGGGCTCTTCTGTGCCCCTTGGTCGAGGAGAAAGGGCACCCCAGGGCTGGATGTTCATCTCTTCCTGAGCCACTGGTATACAGCAGATGGAAAAATGGTCTTGAAGGGCCAGTTTCTGTCCACTGATTAGAGAAGGAGCCAACTGTGACTTATATAGCCTCAGGCATCTGAGATGGGGCAAGATGACATGTGGAAAGACCTAGGGATGTGGGTAGAAACCAAAAAAGGGAGGCATTTTAAAAATGTGCTGTTTTAATGAATATTTTCAAAGCAAAACAAAATTGAAGTCCTGGAGTAAGGCAGTCTACAAAAATGCCAGACTTCAAAAGCCAAAAAGGAGGAGATACATGGCTTTCAGTGTGCAGAATGCACAATATATAAAAATATATTTTTGAAGACTTTTAAAATTCAGAAATCAGAGTAAAGAAGAAAAGAAGAGGTGAGATGAGAAGGAACGAAGAAGGGTTTCAGGGTTTTCTTTGTTGTTGCAGTTTTGGTTTTTTCAGTGCTCATCAAAGCCTCCTTCAGGACCTCTCCATCAGCTGGCTCTAAGGACCTGTCCCAAGAAGCTCCCCCTCTAGCAAGGATTAGCTGTTTGTTGTGAGCATGCTAATTTCTGATGATAATTCTGAGAGTGCATTTTCTTTCCTTGCTGATAGAAACCATATTAGCTAATAAAAATAATTAAATTTATATTCTCTAGATGTAATTGGTGATTATGCCCTCTAGGTGGGAAAAAATGCTTTCAGATGAGCAGAAGCCTATATTCTCCATTCAGATGACTAAAACTGCTTAATTTCCACAGAAGTGGACTGTGGAGAGTGTCATATCCCCCAAGCCTGCAGAGAAAGGGCATTAGCAGCCATTTCCTAAAGTAATTTATAGTATAGTTCACTGTATTATGCCAACTCTAACAAACTCTCCTCCTTTACTGCTAGCACGGCAGTAATTCTGGTTACTCTATTGGGAATTTGGCTCCTGGAAAGCTAAGTGATTTATAAATTTTTCAGAAGTGATGCATACATCTAATCTAAAGGAAAATGGGCTCTTGCAGCCTGTGCACCTGCTGTCTGAGAGGGGAGAGGATTTCTTGCAGGATTCCTCTGCTAAAATGGGAAAAACTCTGATAATCTTTAGGGTAGCTTGTTTTAACAGACTCTTGAAATGATGAAAGATGAAAGGCCATTGCTCCTGGAGCCTAAAGCCTTCAGTTTACCCAGAAATAGTTAAAGCAAAGATACCTATTTTTGAAGCAGTGCTTAGTCTTCAATCATCATATGAACTTCCCGACTGCTGGCTACTTTGCGTGAGGGAGCAGTTTTTTGTGAAACCGTGGTGGCCTTTATTTAGGTCATAGTTGAGTCCCTTCTCCTTGTATCCCTCCCCAGCATGCTTTCAGTGTGGAAAACAAACTCTTTCTAGGAAACAATTTGTTAACAGCCTCCCTCGTTCCAGTTAGGACTTCTAAGCCCTGGAGAGGTGTGGCGCAGAAGGGGATGCAAGGCAGGGAGCATGGGAAGAAGTCCTCCTGGGTGAATTCATACCATAGTAACTTGATGTTTGATTTCTGGATGAATGCAGCTACTTGTGCAATTCTGGAATTGTCTCTGAAGGACTTCCTATATGGATACCCACGGCAAGCATACACTTCAAAATATGTCTTAAAAGAATTTCATACTAATCCATTTACCCTTGGTCCTTGACAATGTCCAGGTCAAAAGTTGCGTGGTGTTCCCACTCCCCTGACACAGATGGCACCTGATGCAGTAGAGAGATGGAGGAGAAGCTGCTCTCTGCCCTGCTTCAGTGGTTAGTGTGTCATCGTTGCTAGAGAAACACAAAACCTTGGACTGGGATTCTGGCAGAATAAAAGCTTTTCAATTCATATTTCATCACGTTTAAAGGAGGGGGAAGGAGGGACCTTGTAAAAACCCTGTTCATCCACTAGAGAGCATATAGGCAGTGCTTCTCCTTGGAGAAAATAAAAATGTCAAGCTCTTATTATGCACAATAATGCAATGCAGTTTAAATGTTTACTGCTGTTCTACCCACCGCAGTTACATATGGAGAAAAGAGTATGTGAAAACTGGAAGAAGGTTTTGCAAATATATAACTTTCATTTTCAAAAGCCTCTTATCTCCTTGTTAGTGTTTAATATCTTCTTTTTCTTAAAGAGCGTTCCTATTCTCCCCATGGAAATATTAAATTATTTACAAAGTTCCTGAGAAATACAGGGGTGGACTAGAGAAGGTGCAGAGCCGATCTCTGCAAGGGCATTTTATGGCTTTTAGAGGATTCCAGTGTTTCATTTCTGGCTGATGTTGTTGGGAAGAAGCTTCTGCAAACAAACTGATGTGAAGCTGCTCATTCTGCAGATGATCAATGCAAGAAGCTGGCGCTGAGAAGGTGATATCCTTTGAAGTCTAATGATATTAATGTTGACTCTTAAATATTTCATAGCTGTTACTCTTTTGTAGTGATTTTAGTGCTTGAGTTAAGGAGCACAATTTTTTTCCTCATCTAATTTCCATTTTTCCCCTCTAAAGTGCCTCACTCTGTGTGTATACAATACACGTATGTAACTTCAAATTTAAACCATGGGGATCTGCGTGTGTTAAATGGATAGTGGTACACCCCACTAATTAATTAAACTATTTTTTCCCCCATGGGTGTCAAATTTACTTTTTCCAAAGGCTGTTTGTTAATAGAGTGCATGTTAGAGGCAGTTTTTTATAGTGGAATACATCGCTGACTTTCTCTGCTGCCCTAGTTAACCTTATTTCGTCCATCTGTACGTTACAGATGATTCCACTTACACTTGTAACCTGCTGTGAGAGCTAGGCATGAAAAATAGTATAGAAACCTCAGGTAATTCCTCTGATACATATCTTTTCCTCTGGATTTTTTTTATGCTTGTTTTATTTTGTGAGAGGTAAAATCCTTTGTCGTGAATTTGCTACATTCGTATAGATAGAGCAACATGGGTTTGTTGTACATTCATTACATGGCCTTTCCTGGTATATTTTTACTTTTTGTGTGCCACAATTCTGACTTAGCCATTGGCAAAATATTTGTGTAGTACTTGGATACTGGATGGATTTCCACTGACACTAATGGACAATCTGGTCAGGATTTTATTTGCCCTCAGCATCCAGCAAAACTTTCTTTTTGTTGCTTTTTTGCAAGTGATCAATGGATCCACTTAGATTATAACCTGGAGTTAGGAGCAGAATTACATATTAATATCTCTCATTGCAATAAAACAACTGTTAAAGTCCATTACTTTTCTGAGGAAAAGAATGGGATTTGTTTAATTTTAACTGCCTCAGTAGTGTACTGGTGCATATATAAATGCTGATGAATGAAATCAAGCAATTAGAATTAGAAATTAATAACACAAGGCATGTAGTCATTTCAGTGAGTTTGCATTTTGATTCTGATTGATTTTTCTAATATTTGCTAAGTGCATATGTATCCACAAAGGCTTTATATCCATATGCTGTATTTTTAAAATGCCGGCATGTTGACTTCTGGGATCTAGATCTGTTATTTGACAGCATATTATGATTTAATTTCTGTTATCTGAAAAACTGCACCATTAAAATAGCTGATGCAGAATTTAAGCATGTCTGTTCATTGTTCTCTTTTTCAAGGCTTTTGGAAATTACACTTGCTGCCTAACACTGTAAAGTTGGTTTACATTTCAGGCAGGGTTATTTTCCCTCTATTGAATGACAGAGAGTATTTGTGTGCATGTATGCAAGTGTGACATGAAAATACAAAGATAGCTGCTTTACAGTTCTGTTTTTGCTTTTTAATTGATATTTGGATGATATAAAGCAAGCAACTGCCATATGACAATAAAGTGGACCAACTTTCCCAGCTGGATGTCATATTTGACGAAGTATGTAACCAGAGAAACTGTGAATTATGTAAAGTGCTAAATAGGATTCTGGGTGTAACTTACTACCCTGCGGGCTGGAAGATACTGCTTGTTATTTACTTGCACTTTCTGAAGCAACATTATTCTGGGTGTTTCTCAGAAGTGCTAAACTTCGTTATTGGGAAAAAAAATTTTGAGGAGTGAGTGTCATACTTCTGGTTTCCTATGGGGAAGGAGTGGGAGGTTTTGGAAGACTAGATGTGAGTAGTATTGAGTATGATTTCTTGAACTCTTGTCTGCCATGCCATGCCTTGCACGTGTCTGCTCTGCTGCCGCCAGGTAGGGACCAGGGTGAGGCAGATTTCCCGATAGCTCCTGACAAGGATGGATGCTGCTGTCTGGGTTCACTGAGATAAGAGTTCCTCAGGCCTCTTTGGGGTGGTGGCTGTGTTTTATATTCTGTGTTTACCTAACCAAGGAATATTTTATTTACTGGTTGATTGTGTCCCTTTGTGGCTCCGTGCTTGTTTCTTTTTCAGTTAAACTGAATCACATAATTTATTTTTACCTATAGTTCTTGAAAAGCCAGTGTACTAACATCAGGCACTTGCTTTGCAGCATAAACCTAATGCAGCCTCTCTGAAATAGACATTTTAAATTTTCACCTCAGTATAAAACTTGCTACTTTATTTTTTCTGTTTTTCACACTGCACTTGCTGTTCTTCCTCAGGTTCCCTGGTTTTGTTGTTGGGCCATGTGCAGCACACTCTTATTTATCAACCACCATGAGTGTCGTAGGTGATCTGTGGAGGCAGCCAAACTTTTTGCAGTAGCATTCACGTTGCGTCAGGAGGTTGCAGCCACATGAGGGTGTATGAGTTGGTTTGGTTGTAGGAGGAAATAGTCTTAAGAAGGACCAGATTTGGTGAAGAGTTTTGCTCTTGTGCTAAAAATTGCTGCTTCGTGATGCATTAGACTGGACTTTTACAAAAACTCACTCCTCAGAGCAGATAACTGAAGTCATAGGAGGCATGAGGTTGGTATTTGTGGGAGGGATGCATGTCAGAAAAAAGTTCATGTCCATCAGTCGTTGGGTGTTTTTGTTAAGATGAGGCAATATTAGCTGCTGGATCTCTGAGCTCAGGGCCCTGAGCTCAGGGTTGTCTCTGCTGCCTCTGGCCCTGCAGGTGAAGGGACAGTCCAGGGGACCTGCCAGGTTTCCATCTTCCGGCAGAGGCAGCTCACCTTGCCTGTCCCTTCATTAACTGGAGGAGGCAAAAGTGAGTGATGCTTTAAATACTCAAATTTTGAAATAAGTTATTCAGCTGCTTTCTACTTTATATTTCTGCACTTTCAGGTTCTTTTTTTCCTTCATGTTTTTTGGGGTCTTTCAAGGCTGATGGTGCTGTGCAGTGGGAGAGATGAAAGTTTTCTACTCTTCTATGTGTGAGCTTTATGCGAGGTGGAGAAAGTCCAGGGAGAGGCAGCAGCGTGGCTGGGAGAGACAGCCTTGCTCTTGCTGAGACTTTGGTGAATGGCAAACCTTCTCTTTCCTAAAGACCTGTCTAGAGACTTTCTTGCTCTTGCAGCTAGCAAAAGGCTCAGTCTTTTTCAAAATCCTGCTGAAGGAACTGGAAAATATCAAGAACTTGAAAACACCTGCATTATGCCTTCTTACAAAACCTTCCTGGCTTTTTGGCAGATGAAGAGAAGACCTGGTGCATGCCTCCAGAAAGATTTAGGTTTCAGCTCATGGGCATTTTCCTGCATAAAACCTTTTTCAAAGTATGTCGGATCAGCTTATGGAGCAGGTCTGTTGGGTGCAATACACTGGGAACTGCTTTTTCCCGTAATTCAAATGTTTTGGGGGCAAAAAAAGGAGAGTGCTGCTGTGGTGGTGGCTCACAAGAGTCTTGTGCTGCTGTGTGCTTCACCTTCACGTGTGAAGCTCTGTTCCTGCATGAAGACAGAATGCACCACAGCACAGGTGCTTGCCACCATGAGCATGTGCCTTCCTTGGTATCTGTGCTCGTTTTGAGCTTTAAGGTCGGCAGAGCTGGGTGCAAAGGACAAGAGGATGTTACTGTACTGGTGTGGTGGGAAGGCCTTGCAGAACCCCTGCAAAATGACAATTTTTGTGTCAAAGCCTCAGGAATCTAATAACTTGTAAACAGCTTATTCTTCTCCAACTTTCCAAAAGTATTGTATTTTCACATAAATTCTACCTCTTTCCTATGAATACAGCTATTTCCAATTACAATTCTATGGTTTTTTCACTCACATATGAACCTAATTCTCAGTTTACTGTAGTAGCTTTGAGACAATGTAGCGATATGTAAAGTATTTGAAAATTCCGAAATTTAAATAGTGCTGTTGGAACTTCAGTCCATCTGTCAGAATTCAGGCAGTGGTGTAGCAGTTGTTGCCCAGTAATTCCTATTGCACAATGCAAAACTATTAGGCTTAGCAAGAAGATGTTAAAAACACAACCAAACTGAATTTTCAGTTGATTTCCTGTTTTTAGCGTTTGGATTTAAACTACAGTATGAATGTCAGGCTTCCCATCTAGGCCTCATCAATTAAAACTTTTCTTTTGGTAAATGTAATAATGAGTTCCTGCTTACTAATTTCACTGCAAGATAATAGGCTTAAAAAAAAAATAACCATTGAGACACTCAAGGGAAAAGGAAGTTTGATATGTGCTGTGTATTTATTTCGAGTGCTTAAGCACCTTAATGAAAAAAAAAGTGATATTTCCCCCTTCTTTATTACCTTGTCAAAAGTCTTGGGGTTAAAATTGGGAAATTTTATAGCCTTCAGTGAACTGTATTCAAGTTCTGCTTTTAAAAGCTTAAAGTAAGAAATTTTTTTAAATCAATTTGCTAATTCCCAAAAGGTTTCCAATCCCAAGTATCCTAGATTTGTAAAGTTTTGTGAATCTTTTCCTTTAATGATAGTTGATCATTGTGTCCTATATCTAAGTTGTTAGTTACAGGGAAGAATTACTAATATAACTCTCTACAATCACCATTATTATCTCTGCCCTTCCCAAAACAATGCAGAGCTTAACTATATCATCTTTAAAAGATACATTTTTTTTTTTCCAGTTTTCATGCAGCAAGTAAACCAGTCCTCACACTCACTTCAGGGCCTTTCAAAATACCTGGTTCTGCTGGCCATTGTTGGATATTCAATAATCTCATTTTTCACTAGAAATTTTGGGGTTTTTCTAGAAGTCATGTAACCTCCTGCTTTCAGTTTGAATTTTGAGTCCAAGTGATTTTTTTTTTATGAACTTGTTTCCAGGATTTGCTCTGTACCAAAATTCAGCCTTTTCAACTTTTCCAGTTTTATTTTCATGACTGTGTTCTCCAGCAAGTTCAGTCCTGCTTTTCTGTATTAGTTAACCTTTTACCCTATAAATATTTGTTAATGGCAGTTTTTCTGGTTGGCTCAGGTTTGTGATAGTCAGCGAGCCTGGGCTGATAAGGAAACCCTGCTGCCAGCGTGCCGAGAAAGGCATTAAACCACAGCTGTACTCCTGAGTTCTCTTGTCTTTACCTGCCCCAATCGCATACCATTACACTTGATTTATCCAGTGTAACGTGATCCTTATACAAAGCCAAGCTTGGTTGTCATAAGGCCTTCCATTTTCATGCCTTTCTTATCTCTTTTCCAGCTGCATTTTCCCCAGCGCAACAAACAGCTCTGATGTAAAACTTTCACAGTGAAAGATGCCAGGACTGAATTTGTGCAGGTTGGGTCTGGATGGGACTTAGACAGATAAATGTAGCTTGGGAGCGTTTTTTAATTTTTTTTATTTTATTCTATTCCCTTCTAGCCTCTTGCTCTCTGATTTCTTTTCACGATATTAATCACCTTGCTTATCTCAGTACTGGAGTACTGGAGATAGGAGCTGTGAGATGCACCATTCTGTAGCATGTACTGTTGTCTACACGTTTTCTTGATCTGCCTGCAAGTGCCTTGGGAGCCCAGCTGCAGCCACCTCAGGCTGCCTTCTGGGGGGTTGCAGGGGGCAATTTTGCATTTCCGTGAAGCTGTGTATTGAAAAGCTAAATAAACTAAAATATGCACAATTCTTCCATAATAAGTCCTACCAGGGCACATTCCTTTTTAGACTTTGACATAAAACAGCTCTTAGCACTGATCTTTGGGTTGTATTGAGCTTACAGTGTGTGTTTAGCAAAGAAAACTTTCATTCATGCGTCCCTGCAAATGAAAACAATCAAGGAGCTTACAGAAACCTAAAACAAGCTGCAAAATGGGAAGGTGCTGCTAAGCTCAGGTGATCAGAAACAATATAATGTCTTTAGAAGTCTTAAAATTGATGGAGAAATGCAAGATTTCTGTGACAGAAAAGAACCTAAAAATCTAAGCATGTATATTTCTTTGTCTTAGGAACTCTTCTTTCATGTTTTAAGTTTTTTTCTTTGAAGCCAGAGAGAATGAAAACTTACTTTGCCCATTTTTAAAAGGGAAACCCAAGAATCCCCTGCAGTCTAATTGGTTGTGTCCTTCCAGTTTTGATTTTGATTTGTACTGAGTATTTTTGGATACATCAAAAACATGACTTGCAGTCAGAATTTGTGTCCTTGTCAATATTTCAGTAAGCAGAGGTCAAACCAGAACATGAGAATACAACTTACATATTCATAATTGCATAAATTGTCCTAAAAGAAGGTCTTTTATTACATGCTGTCCATTTGCATGCTTAGTTAATAGTTTAGTGGACACCATGAAGTTGTCAGTTGTTTCTTTACTGATAAATTTTATTTTACTTTGCATAAGCCTACATGCTTTCTCAGACAAGAGAATTAATGTAATCTCTTTCAGAGTGATAGCAACGTGAGTTCAGTGCCTACAAGAAGGGATGATAGCACTGGATATCTGTTAGAAATGAAGAAATCTTTGAAATACTCCATTCACCTATGCAGTTAAAGTGACTACAGATTCAAACAGTCCTCAAAACATTGATGCAACTTCACTGTATCTGTAAGTCTATAAGCACTTGCCTCCAAAACAAACAAAAAACCAAACTGTGAGAAAAGAGAGACTATCTGAAAGACAAAGCAACTATAAACAGTTACCATACTGAAGGTAGGGCAGTTTTTTAACAGTGTGGATAAAAGAAATGGGGCAGGAAAATCATGGGAAAGATAATGTAAACTTTAATCAAAACTTATGTGGTTTCCATCAATAGCTTTTACGGGGTTTGGGGGAAAAGCCATTTCATAATAGAATAAAATAATAAAAGCAGTGATCAGTGGTAGCCAGGGCCACAGATGCAGCCATCTGAAGATGAAGAAACCCAGGTGTGATCCAACATTGCTTTGGTCCAATTTTTGTTGGCATCTTTGTCACCAATTACTGTTCTCAGGAATGTTTGAGGGTTTCTGCTCTAATCAGCTCCATGCTGCCCTGAGCACAGTGGTCAAAATTCTCTCATATTCTTAGTCTGACTACAGCAAAGCCAAACCTGCCTTCAGGTGGGATAGTTGCAATGATGAATCAGGCCAACCCCTGAGAAGAGGTGACAGAGTTACAGGGAAGACAAAATGTCAGGAAAGGAACAAAACCCCCACCTGCTTACTGGTGAAAGCAAAGACTGTGACCTCGTTTCCCTTTTTTCATTAGGATGTGGTTTAGGAAAATTGCCACCATGTGCCTGCAGAGGTGATGAGCCCCAACCACACCACAGGGCTTCCCAACAGCTGAGCTGTGCAGAGCCTGGCATCATCTGCACAGCACATCATCTGCCACAGCTCTGGGAGCAAAAAAAAATCGGTCCCAGAGGCTGAGGAGGTAACTCCTGAGAAACACAGGGCCTCTGCCAAACCCCAGTGTGGGGCAACAGCACTTGTAGGAAGCAAGAGGCGAGTCAAAAGCAGAGCAAGGGCTGTGGCAGAGCCTGCCCAGGTTCATCTGCCCTGTGTTCGTGCCTCCACCCCTCACAAACACAGCCGCTTGCCAAAGGAAACTGGAATTTTTATGAATGTCTTGAATTGCAGCCAGGTAATTACCTTCAGGAAATTTTCATGATGCTAAATGATAATCTATAGAAAGTGAATGAGGAAGACAGGCTGGAGGGGGGAAGCTAAAAATTTTATAGTATAATAAACAACCATCTTGATTTAGAAGCTACGTATAGGAAGATCTAGGTGTGATCTTCAGGGAAATATTCTGTTTTATAAGTGCTAATCCTAGGAGGATACTTTGCCTTTGGTGGATATACACAATGTCTGCATACTGGACTCAACACATTAAATTTTGATCCTGAACTACCCAAAATTAGCATTGAGCAGTATCAGCCTACTGTAACAGTGCTGAGAGTCAGAACTTTGCATGTGACTTTTCAAGAATCCAGAAAACATCTCTGCTGAAGAGGCTGTTTCCTCAAGCTGACTTTCACATTCATTTTTGGTTTTTTCACTGCTATTAATTTATTTCCTGCATTCCATTAAAATGGCACTTACAGGTCAAGGAGCATTAAAATGATTTCATTTGCAAAAAAAAAACCCCAAACCAACAACAAAACAACAACCACAACTGAAAAACAACATCAAAACCCTCTCTGCCTTTGTTGATTGTGCAGTTTACCAAAGATTTGCATTTTTCACATCTCTTGCCCTCCCATTATAGTTTTCATCTTGCATGTAAAATTGATACAGCAAGATAATCTCCCAAGGGCTGGAGAAGGAAAGCTTAATAATAGCTCTGATTATTTTTTTAACCAAAAGAATGTAAAACAGCCTGTATTTTTTATGATGTCACAACTAGTGGAGAGTTTGACATTATCACATTAACTGCTAATGTAAAAATGCAACACTAATGTACTAGAAGTAAAACTTTGTGTAATGACATTCCCTTGGTTCAGCCATTAAAATTACATTAATACTCTGTCTTGCAAATTTCACCTGATGCAATTTTATTCATTAATAAATAGTTTGTGGGGGGGGTTGTTTGTATGGATATCTGTGTTTATTTTCTGGAAAATTATTCTGACTTCATCTTTTGCGAAGTACAAGTCAGCAACATCTCAGGTGCACTTATATAGCCTTTCTTTTATTTTTATTTTATTTGCAAGAATAGTAGCCAGAACAAGGAAACTCAGTCTCTCTCCTTCTATCTTGTACTCAGGTTGGCCAGCTTTATCCAGTGCTGTGTGCTTCAACGTACCCATTTGAAAAATTCATTTATTACCCATCTCATGTGCAAATTGAAACTTAATTAACAGATGTTTGTAGCTACTTTCACATCCTCCTAGGAGTCACCCTATGTGAGTGCAAAGCAGTTGTTGCTGGGACGTGAGAACATTGGAGCAGAGGCCTTTTTGGAGATGAAGATCAGGTTACAAAGGGCTACATAGGGGGTTACTTTCTTTTTTTTTTTTAAGATACTTTGGAATCTTTGTAAATATCCCCATTTTGAAGCAGGTGGGGCACAAGACAGCAAAAGATACCTGCCATATAATAGGTGTTATTTCTTGCATCCCCCTTCTACAACCTGCATGCATCAAGATTTTAAAGGTCTTAAAAGCAAGATCTGAGTTGAACAAAAAGACTGCTGCAACAGCAGTGGGCATGTCGAAGCACACTTGAAGATAACAGCTGTCAGGACACAGGAGATGAAAATGCAACCAAGTACACAGGCTGCAGGAAAACTTGGCCTTGGGCATTTTGCTTTCACTTCAGTAGTTTTAACCCTTTGTGCTCCAGAAATTATTTTTAAAGTTGGGGGAGCACAAGGGAGGAGAAAGTCCTTTGTTAGCTGTTTCTGAAAATTGAAAATACACAAAAAACTAGTAAATAGCTGCTGGGTCACCATTATAAAGTACAGGCAGGGCTGCATTTAGACAGCTTGGCTTTTATCTGATTATGAGCTGTGTGTTTCCTCATACGGGAACTACTGCCAACCCAATTTTAATCAGTTGCAATTTTGTTTTTGTGTCTAAATTAGAATAGCTTGGATTGAAGGGGAAGTGAAAAGAAATGTCTGTCAAAGCATTTCTGTAAAGCAAGAACTCTCACTTTAGTTTCATCATCCATCTCCAGTCTGATATTCTTCATTTTACCCAAATATTACCAGGATTATTAGTCTCGTGTATTTTCATCATCTTTCTGCTTGCAAAGCTAAATAAACAGTTCATGAGCCATGCTGGGAAGTCTCCCCAAAGACCTTGCTCTTTAAAAAGTGTAAGTACAAGCATGACTCAGATTGATGATGGAGAATGGAAACTTTCAGTTCTGTTGCTGTCTAGAATCCACCTTGATTTGGGAACCACCAAAAATATTCCTTCCTGATGACCGCTCAGGGGCCTCTGTGAAGAGACTCGGTGGTATCAGTTACTGCAAGTAAGCAGACACGTATTTGGCACATGCCTCAGCAGAGACCAATATACCTCCCAGCCAAGCTGGGGAACGTTAGCAGCGCTTGATTTGTGACTCAATTCCAACCTGTGACCCAGCAAAGCTCCTCACCACTGAGCCTGTTGCTCCTGCACTTTCCACCTGCATTATAGCCAGTTAAAACAAAAATGGCTAAATACAAGTTTCTTATAGCATCTGCTCCCATGCCTGCTGTCTGAAACAAAGCCTAATTACCACAGCCTAATATATCCTTCATATTTTCTTTTGACTTACCCTGTTGTCTACAGCTTTGATATCTAGAGCATAAATGCCAAGGCTGAAACGTGCATTCAATTAGATGACTCTTGACTGACCTACATAACAGTTCATTCATGAGATAATGTGACCTGGAGTCATGGAGATAGAAGCCAGTTGATTGAGCTGGCTTGGCTGTGTACACTGCAAACTCTCCACTGACTGAGGAATCGTCTAAAATTAGCCATATGCTGTACGTTGTCGAGAGCCTTTTAGACCCAGCTCTGTTTCAGAGATTTTTTTTTATGAGATGAGCGTATAATTTGTCACATTGTAATTCTTTAATGCTTAGCTTTATTAGCATGAGTTACTTGGGTACCAAATAAAATGAGCAATTAAGTGATTTATGCTTAAGGTCTGCTCTCAGTTCAGGGCATAGGTAGCCAGCCTCCCACGAAGGAGCGAGAGCATGCACCACTTCCTTCAGAGAGCTACAAAATGGTGCTTTTTGAAGATGAACCTCGTTGTGCATGTAAATCCCAATTGCCTATTACTGCGCCGCAAGTTAAAATGTATTTTGTATTAAAGGTTATTGTGTGTTTGTAGAGAACCACAGGGTGTTTTCCCTAGCTTTTGCCGACTACATTTGTGAACTCTCAGCTTTCAGCTGTGGGGAAAAAAAAAGTTAACCAGGGAGCGAATGGTTTCAGTGTAACGATTAAGCGACAGTTTTTGTATTGCTAAGCCACAAAGGAAGCTCAGATAAAGGTTGTAGGTCGAAAAGAAACCTTGAGGAGCATGCTCGTGAAGTGAGGCACTTCAAGAAAGGCTGCAGCTGTCACTTCCACATCTGAGGGGCTGTGAGGTATTTCAACCATTTTCTTACTCTATCTTGTCTTAAAGATTCATTAACAGAATAATGTGAAATTATCTGGTGTCCTCTGGGGCATAAGTTCTTCTATTTTTATTTTTTCCCTCAGTAAGTGTAGTAGGAGCAGTCTGTGCTCTGTCATGTCTAGTTCCTCTCAGACGCTGACTGACGCGTGTCGCGAGGAGGACGGGGGGACATTTTGTACAGGGAGGCTGTGGGCTCTTCAAAACATATTTGGGGCATAGCACCACAGTTCGTGAGGCTTTCTCTTTTAGTAGATGCATCTCATGCGAGTTTTACGTGCATTTAAAGAGCAGGTTGCTTGCTTCTCTGTGTCTTCCATGAGCTGGTTCTGTGGTTAACTCTGTGCTGACACAGTGGTGATCCTCTCTTGGGGAGAGTGAAGATTAATCAAAATGCCCAGGAGCTGGCTGTCAGATGTCCAGCAGGAGGTTTCCTGAGAGCCTTTTTGTGAGTTTCTTAGGGGTTTGGTTTTTTGTTTTACTTTACGTTGTATAAGGAATAATAAGGAAGTGACAACTTGCACAGCAGTAAACNTTTTACGATGCACATACATTGTTTGGCTTTGAGTGAGTAAATTGTTGGGAATGCTGGAGAGAGGAGCAGCAGAGAAACTTTTATATTTTGCAGGAGTTTTTTGGTTCAGACAGACCACTTGGGCTCCAAGCTGAGGCTGAAATTGCACAGGGCCCAATTAGTGCCTGTTACCTTTGCTGTTTGCTCTTGATCGGTTGCAGAGACAGAGGTTTAATTAAGCAGAAATGGGGATGTGGAGTTAATGTTCATTATAACTAAAATCGAAACAGCTGTTTACCTTGCTGAAGCCTTGTGTGTTAATGTCCATAAATCTCACCTCGAGGAGAGCTCAGAGGAGCCAGCTCCAACACATGCCTTTCCAGATACTGTGTGATATCATTTTACATACTCATTTTCACAACATTTCCTAATCATATTAATTAACACATTAGGGTATAATTCTTATTGTCTGCAGAAATTACTTCAATTAAAACTATTAACATATTATCATGATTGTTATAGTATTTGCAATTTGCTTTGTTACTACTCAACAACTACTCCAGCAAACCCAAATGTTTGAAATCAGCATAAAATTGCGCTTTTCCTCTTAACTGTCACACCAGGTCTCACTGTAAACTTCCTGAGTAAGCTCTGTTTCTGTGCTGGGGTTTCCCCTGTGGAAAAAAGAAAAAAAAAAAAAAAAAAAAAAAAAAAAAAAGAAAAAAGGTGTAAGAGGCCATGACTCTCCTACAAGTTGAGGCTAGAAAGATTTTGCCTTGATTAGGCTCTGCAGTGCCTAACAGGAGTGTGATCACTGTGCAAGTACATGTGGAAAGAGTAAATAATTACAGTGGAGCACAAGACAGTAATGGATAGAAACTGGTCACATTCATGTTAAAAAATTAGTAGGTTTCTTGCTTTTTTTCTTTTCTTGGTCAGAGCTGTGAGTTTCTGGTCAGGCTGTCTTGGAAGAGGAATGAAGGCAAGAGGCTAGCTTTAATCTTGAACATTTTCAGATTCAAAATCTTCTTACAGGCGCCCTGTGTAAGAGCCAAAACTTGTTGTTAGTGTAATTGAAATCTTAATAGTCTTTCCAAAGATGATGATGATGATGATTATGATGATGACGATTATTATTATTATTAATCCAGATCTACTTATTAAGAGAAAAGAGAGAACATTGTTATGGGGAAGGAAAGCTTCAATAATACATTTGAAATGAATATAGACACATTTCTGATGGTCTACTCCTATCCAAGGTGTTTCGCTCACCCTTAGTCAATGAGCTTTAATTTTTGGAGCTGGGAAGTGGATAGGGTAAGTAGTCAGATACCAAGGGCTTCACCGCGAGAGGTACCTTGATAGTGGGGGTTTCTTCTTCCTCCTTGCCATGATGAGCATGATATTAATGGTTTCTTAATCCTCATTCTGAGTTCTACTTCTGGCTGTTTTAATGGGTTCTTTTATGGTTCCTAACACTCTTTTACACCTTACTGTTTCTCCCTTGGATTGCAACACCCTTTCAATATGTATGTGATGTCTTACATATGATGGATACTTTTTCTGTCTTATCCTAAAACCACAGATTTGCATTTTGCTAGGCAGCTCTAGGTGAATTTTTGTAGCCCTGGGATTTTGAATGTCAGTCTGTGCCCTGTCTGATAACTGCTCGTGCCTCCACTCCACTGTACCCTGTGTTGCCTCTTCCAAGTTCTCCATTATGATACCAGGTCTGTGTTCCTCTGCACTCTGTTGTTACCTTGGGATCATAAATATTTCATCCCGTGCAGAGTAACTGCAAGTTACCACTGTCTGTATAAAAAGTACACATAAACCACATCATTATGTAAAGACAAGCAAAAGTAAAATACATTAGGCAATAGCCACCTGGCCATTAAGAAAATTGCTGCGGCAGCTAAAGCAGCTAAAATGAAGCTCCAGGTTGGGCAATAAAAGTGTCGGCAAACCTGATATGCCTGGGGCTGGGGATGTGCAGGCTCAGCACGAAGTTTGTGTCCTATTACTGGTATCACTGGGCTACAGGACATGAATGAGATCACTATTTGGGTTTACCCTTATGTGGTGGCTGACACAGGATGTCCTTTCTGGTCATGGGTTTGTAGCAATACTTTAAGCTGTTGATATAGAAAGGGAGTACTTTGCCTTTACAGAGCAAGTGTGTATTGTTGTAGTATTAGCAGGCAAGTTGAACAGAAAACAAGAAAATTTATCTAACTGAGGTAGATAATTGCTACCATTATTCTAAACCATACATATTCTATTCATCTTCATGATATTGCTGTGACAAAGCTGTTGTCTGATGCAGTCTGCAGATCGCCCGGCCACCCAGCAGCTGCACTTTTTGCTGTTTCAGGTGTCCCGGAGTGGGAGTTTACAGCAATAAACGGCAAGAAATTCGTTACAAAAACTAACAAACCAGCGCTGGTGTTCCCTTGCAGGGAGCAGGACTGCAAACTAGATGTGAAGATTGCGTAGATAAAGGCAGGAGACGAGATGGATCAGATGCAGGTTCCTTTACTGGTTCAGAAACAGACAAAAAACGCAGCCTGTACGTTTCCAAACTCTTTTGTCTGAATGACAGAAAGGGCGGGACATAGGGATTACAACCAATGAAGTTCAGCACATTGTGAAATGACAGGGAGTACATCCAAAGGGAAAATCTCAGGGGAGGGTTCTGTTTGAATGAACAAATAGAACATTGAACTTAACAGAACTTTCCAGAGGTCATGTATATTCCATACGGATATGCATAAACGTCAGGATTTACATAAAACTGGGTGGGTGAAACCTTGAACTTATAACTATATGCAAAAGGCAGATCCCGCGGGGACACGGGGATTCACAGTGAGCAGAAGATGTCAGAGTACAGCGCTCTGAGTGCCACTCATCCACCGGGAGTTGCCAGGTGTAGGGGCTGTGGCCGGGGCGACATGCACTGCAACAGCTGTCCTCCTTTACAGATAGAGAGTATTTATCTACAGTTGCCCTAGGACGCCTCTATAGTCAATGGAAAGACATTTCTACCTCCATTTTAGTCCACCTGAAGTCTGAATTGCCCTCTAAAATGATTATTTCTCTTCACAAACTAAACAGGAAATCCCACACACATAAATTTAATAAATCTGAGCCAAAGAGATTAGAGATTTGTCTGCAGCAGATGAGTTTCAGAGCCTGTGTTTTCACAGCTGTTACTAGTAACAAGCTTAGCTTAAATTTATTTCATATATGGAATATATAGGTGACTGCTATAGTTTAGATTATACCGTTGTTATACACCAAAAGAGACATGTCCAAATGGCTGAGTGTGGAATTCAATTTTCATATTTCGGATGAGAAGATAATGCCCTAATCAGGTCTTGTCTATCTAATGTGCTCAGTGGCACTACTCAATTCTTTTCAGTTTGGCTACCACTCCAAACTGTTAAACCATCTGCTGATAGCATCCGAAAAGATGACAATATAATAAATTACTAGAAAAAGTTAAGATGCCTAACATCTGCTCTCCACCAAGCTTGAGCATCTTCCCTGAATTGATGTTCTGTCATCTCTTGACACAGTAAGGGAAGATGCCTGCTCTGAAGCTGTTGCAAATTCAAATCATTTGCAGCTGGACCTATATTCCAGGCATGCATCCTAGGCCTAAATAGGGAATAACAATAGAGAAGGGAGAAGACAAAGGCAGGAGAACAAATAGTTTCTCAAAATACCTTAAGAAGTTCCTGGCCTAGGTAAAGGCCTTTGTCTACTCATTATTCATTATGATTAATGAAGAAATACCTAATGATGGCAAGCAGAATTTTGCAAGACAGAAATAGAAACTGCTGCCTCTTCAGAACCACATGACTATCTGTCCTGGAACTACATTCTGCATAATGTTTTACTCAAATAACAGTTTGCTCTGTAGCAATGGACCACATTGGTTAGAGCAAACAGAATGCAAATGTATCCCAGATAAGATTATGTAGCTCCGATGGTGCTGGTAGGCAGACACTGTTGAGAAAATAGACACATAATATTTACTTAAAATGTTCCTGGAGCCGCCTTTGGTGTTATTAGTCTGTCATGAAAATCTGCAAACACATACTTATCAGGAACTCACTGCAAAACATTAGGCAGTTAGTGAAGTCAAATATAGAGGGTGGATACCATAGCAGAGCACAGTTAATGGTTGAGCTGTGACTTAACTTACGTCCAAGTGCAAACATAATTAAATTAGAAAAAGTCCTGAACCAAACGTAGGAGGTGTAGCCTGCCTGGAATGCAAAGATGAACCTGGATCCCATCCTACTGCTTCAGTCTCCTGAAGTAGAACTGGAGGAAACAGGAGTCCAGAGCTGAATCCAAGGTAAAAGGTCTAAAACAAACTAGGAGATGCCAAAATGTTCTGCTCACTAGTGTGGTACAAACTTACACAAAATTAGCTGATCTAAGAGAAAAGACTTACGGACTGGAAAGTTTGGTGTGCATTAATTTGGGAGATTTGCCTTACATTAACTAAACCCAAGTTGTTTTCTAGTTTCCTTTCCTAAGTTTTTTCAAGTCTAAGAGGATCCTCTTAAGACATGATTTCTCTAAGCACAATAATTGATTTCTTCTCTGTTCCTAATTTCTCTCACATACACAGCCTTATCAGCTGCTTACACAGTGAACAGGTGAAGGAGGGGCACTCATTCAGCACAGATACCTCCCTAGTAATCTCCTGTGATTTTAAGCTCAGTGAAATTCCACTGGATCTAAATTCACCTTAAGCAGCAGGATGATCCTTGTAAATGAATGTGAAATCATATAATGTAGTTATAATTCATAAAAGAATACAAACATAAAGGGTGTAAATACCTAAATAGTCCAGTAGCCTTTAGTTTATAGTAAAGCAATGGGATTTGGTCCTGGAGAGTATATTCCGCACTGTATTCCCGTGAGTCCTGTTCTGCCACAAATCTGTCATCCATCCATCCATGAAAACCTATTCCTTCAGGTCTACACTAGAAAATGCTCCCCCGTTTTTCCTTGTAACAGTAGTGTTCATCATTCACTCTGCTGCTTCTCCTTACCTCCTTCTGTCTCCTGGTTAGACCTTGGGGCTGCTGGCTGGTGTTCCGTAGAACCAGCAAGTTTTTCCTGAGCTAGACCCAGTAAAAGCAGTAATGAAGTTCTATTTTAGCTTGTGTGATTTGGCAAGCACTGGCTATGATGTGATAATAAATGAAATAAGGAGCCAGCAGGCTGGGCTGGCAGCAGGAGCAGGGAGCACCATGCTGATGGTTAATCTGAGATTCTTGCCATCAGTGTACCTGCATGTGACCAGGATAAGACACTCAGGTTTATGTCATAGTGCACCAGCCAGGAGAAGTCCTGAGGGGTTGCTCAGATGAGCTGGTTTGGTTCGCACACACCAGTGCTGTTTGGAAGAGGTGGGAGAGTATAAATCTGTGTGCATGTGTGTGTCCCTGACTGACATATTTAACCTAGTGCAGAATTAAACCTGTAGCTGTCACTGTCTCATCCCAGCACGGTGACCAGCTGTGCCTGACTGATATAACAGGCTGCTTTCCCTTTTAGGGGTATTATTTATAGCGTTATCTTTCTGAGTAAGGTGTGAGACTGGTGTATTTGGCTGGACAGCAATGCCAGTATGTTTGTCTGCTACAGGGTAGAGGTGATGTTTCTAATCAAGCTGAGGCTGAATGGACTTTCCAAGAGGAACAAGGTGAGATTGCTAAACAATTTAAAGGATTTGGTTCAGAACAGGCATTAATCAGTCATTAAAAAGCAATTGCAAATAAGCATTACTTTCTGTCCATCTCTAATGTTTATAAAGCATGTCCCTGAAAGCTCGACACCATTCTGCAGCTTTAGCAGTAATTTGAATGCAACAAATCATACCTGCAAAGCACAGATGTTGAAAGCTGAAAAATCTGAAGGTGCCGTATGTTTCCTGTAATTGAAAGCAGGTGCCCTGAAGGAAGCAGAGATTCCGTTTCACTTTATGAAGTATCTAGTTGGCAGAGCAGAAAAAAAAATACCTGCTAAAACTTCATTCACTAGGACTGGATAAAACAGATTAAAAGTGTTGTTTTACGACAGCTCTTGGGCTCCAACAAGGGATCGAGATCCTGTTGTGTTGGGCAGCATAGACAAAAGGAATTAAATCACAGAACTTGAGGTAGTAAATAAATGGAACTACATGTATTTAAAGGAGGGGATGAGGGGAAGTACCATGATACACAGACCTCTTGGAGAGATTCCAGAGGAGGACTGCCAAGATGATTAGAGGGATGGAACACCTCTCTATGAGGAAAGGCTGAGAGAATTGGGGCTTTTTCATCCTGGAGAAGATAAGGCTCTGGGGAGGCCTTATTGCACCTTCCAGTTCCTAAAGTGGACCTGGAGAGAGCTGGGGAGGGACTTTTGACAGGGACATGTAGTGATAAGAGAAAAGGAAATGGCTTTATGCTCAAAGAGGACAGGTTTTAGTTAGATATTAGGAAGAATTTTTTTTCTGTAAGGGCAGTGAGACATAGGAGAACAGGTTGCCCAGTGAAGTTGTGGATACCCCATCCTTGGAAGTGTTCAAGGCCAGGTTAGACCACGCTTGGAGCAACCTGGTCTTGTGGGAGGTGTCCCTGCCCATGGCAGGGGGTTTGGAACAATATGATTTTTAAGGTTCCTTCCAGCCCAAACCATTCTGTGGTTGTATTATATGATAACCCTTCGTTGTGCATCACTGAAACCAGGCCCAGCATTTCCATCACTTTGGGTCTATTCCACTCTGGGGTGGATGCTGCATCCCAGGTCTGCATCTCCCAGTGGCCCCACACCCCGACACTTCTTATCATTGCTTCAGTGAATGCTCACTATGATAGGCCGCCAATCTATCTTTTGCCTCAGTTGTGGTTTATAAGGAATCCAGGCCTAAAAATTATTAAAAGCTATGAAAACTTGTGCTTTGCAGGATTACTTTTTGGGAAGCAACCTGTAAGGTGAAGCCTGCAGTATAATGAACAGGAGAGAAGTGCCTGGTGAGTTGTAGCCGCAGCTCCACCTGCAGAGTTCACCAGCCTTTAGGCACTTTTTTGTGTGTCTCTGCCTCAATTGCTTATGGGCCGTGGTAAAAGCCCCAAGGGTCCTCTGAGAATTATTTCGTTGTTGTTTCTGGGGGGATTTTGCGTGGTTTGTGGTACTTTTAAGACATGTAAGATCCAAATGTTATATCCGCCATGAGATTTAGCAGAACTGTATTCAAGCTGAACACAGTCTGTGGGTATATGTAGTATTTGGTACTTAAAGGCAGAAAAATAGCAGAAAAGCACCCGAAATCATCCATATTTACTGATGCTTCCATCCAGTTTTGTAGTGCTGCAAGCTGGGACTATGTTCCCTTCTGTTCTGTGTTTTGGTNCATTTTTCATGTCTTTTTCTAATGAAACAGATAGTGCCTGGCACAGCACCGTTGTACAGTTATTTCATCTCTCTCAAAATACTTTTCTTAAGTTCTGAAAGTGCTGACTGACCTGTACGCACCAGGCTCAAAGCTCTTGCTCCCATTTAGAAGCTCTGCAGCACTTTCACTACATTCTTTCTTTTTGGATTGCCCACAGGTTTTTTTCCTCCATCAGTTCTAGGCAGACATTTTCTAAGACTTTTTCTTCTTTAGTCCATCAAACTACCTGAAAGAAGGAAAAAAATGTCCTTTGTTCACATTGTGACAGAGAACATAGATTTGTCTGAGAAAATACTGAATTATGTTTACCACCTTTTCTAATAGCCAAGAATAGATGGGAAAACTTGGAGGGGAAAAGTGGAAGAAAAGGCCAGATATTTAATATATATTAGTCAGTTTTTCATTCTTTTTGACAGTCTTATTTAACTGACTTAATATTGGATCTTAATTCCAGGCAAAATTTTAGAAACTAGGAATTTAATGACCACATCATTTCTCTCTGTGTAGCTTCCTATACATGAAAGGTCAATGTCAGTCAGACTGTACCATTTGGCATGAAGATGAATATAGAAGCTAAAGAGGATTTAAAAAATACATGATCTGGCATTTGAAACTGAAGTCTGGGAGTTGAGTCCTGCTTTTATTCCTTTATCTGCTGGTGACCTAGCGCTTCTTCTCTGATGGGGTGTGTTTACAGATTTAATAGTTTTTTTGTCCTACTGCATGGCAGTGGGGAAGGTCCTGCAGGGGCTAAGCCAGATTTTTATGTAGGTTGAAGAAGTGTCTGGTTGATGCTACCACTCTCCCTAGAGGCATTTCTGTGCAGCAAGTATGTAAAACAGGGTTAATACTCTCCACACCTCATAGAACCTGAAAGAGAAGTCCATTTACATAAAAATATTTGGCAGGGATGTCTGGTCCCCTTGTTTCTTGTTATTGACTGTAGAAAGAAGGGAAAGTGTCTGGGTTACTAATGTGGTGTTTACCGAGGCTTCTGTAGCGCAGTGAAACCCATCTGAGCATTAGTGCCTTAATTTTCCCATCTGTGAAGCACAGGTTATGTCTTGCAGTGGGATCGGGATCCTTACTGCTTCTGTGTTCAGAATGCCTGGAGAAAGATGCAACGTTAAGAGACAAGGTGGTATATTCTGACCAGGGTGGTGTTTGCTCTGAAAACTGCAACACACAGCCTGAAAGTACAGCACAGGCGTGGACATACACAGAATGAAAAGGATAGCACAGAAAAATAAATTAGCATTAATGTTTTATAAGCCTTATTTCCTTGTGCAGCAGTGCTTTTAGGTGGTTATTATTATTTAGGTTGTTAGGTGTCTTAGGAAAGGAGTTTAATATTTCCAGTCAGTCTTGAAAATATCTATTTTAATGTGCACAGCAAAGGT
>WEIT01015115.1:75740-90043 GCA_013389985.1 Dryoscopus gambensis | reverse complement strand
TCATGTTTTAGATGTAGTTTTACTGCAATTCAAAAGAGCACAGAGGTTTCCAGGAAGTTAGGTAGTTGAAACAGGCACATTTACAGAGGTGTAAATTGGCGCACTCACTTCCCCTTAATGTTACCAACTTAATAAAAAAGGCCTATGACGATGAATGACAAAGAAATAAGCTTCCTCCTTTCACTGAAACACAGCCATACTTGGAACCATACCATCTCCCTCAGCTTCAACACAGCCAGCATGACGCTGCCCATTCGCAATACTCCTGTTCTCAGACTCACCCACATGCCAGTCCCACCAGCAGAACTAGGGAAGGTGGTTCAAAGAAACTTGTGCCCTGGGATGTGCACTAAGAAAACACGAAGAGCCTCACACTGCAGTGCTCTGAAAAACCTTACTAAACCTCCAGTTCCCCCAGGGAGGGAAAAGCAGGTAGCTACGAGTAAATGTGTACACACACGTACACACGTGCGCATTTGCTCTAGGACATTTTTTCCAATGACAAAAGCACAAATAGGAGGAGGGGTTTAAACACAGTAAGAGGAATGAACACCTTGGGGAAGAGAATGCCATCTAACAGGTATTTCCAAAATCCTTATCATCATTTACCCTTACATTCATATTTATAAGTACCTTTCAGTATGCTATCCCTACACCTAGTACACCTCATCTCTTTGACACAAGCTCTCCTGATCTATGCTTTTCTTGATCAAAAATCACTCTCACTACTTGTTTACACAAGTCATTAACTTCAGGATAGTTTTAAACAACTTTTTCTTTCTGCGTTCCAGCTTCCTAAAATAACCTTATTAAAATACATGTGATAATATAAAATTTTTTTTTACTCTCTCCATGGAAATCCCTGACAAGAATCATTCCAATGAAAACCAGATGACTGAAGGTCAAGTTACATAGTAACTGCCCACTCCTTTGTCCATCCAGCTCACAATCTCATCCTCCAAAAGCCACTTCAGTTGTTTAATTTGAGCATATTCACTGTTACCCGACAATGTAACTGTCAATTCAAGCTTCACTTCCTGTAGATCACTCAGCTGTGCACATCTGTACACTCCCTACAACTTCCAAACACTCTGGACTATTTTTACATTTGGCAAAAGAGTAACAGTACCAAAAATCCAGTTAATAAAAATTCATAAAGAAAAAACCCTTACATTTCTATTTCTATTCCAACATAGAGGTTTCACTGTAAATTTGTTACTAAGTGTAAGAGATTCCACACAGAATACAGTAATCCATGATAAAAAATGTTCTACCTCTGCTTCCAATAAAACATATCTGATCTGAAGGAGCTCTTTAAGTGGCAGCAGCAGATCATCACGAAACCTCTTAAAGCACTCTGCATCCACTCACTTTAACAACAGCTGAAATATACAATAGACTGTGTTTCCAATGAGCAGATGAGAGGAAATCAGTTGATAGTAACATTTGTAAAACCAGGCAAGGATAGGAGCTGGAGTTTTAAATAAAGTAGAACAGACTGCTCTGAAAGTAGCCTGTTTCCAGTTCCACAAAAAAAACTCGGCAACTGGGTATTTCCCAGAAGGATGCTGTTTGCATTTAAATAATTTAGGACAACTCTTCATTCTCTATCTTCCCTCTGAGGGCCAGACTAATCTGCCTACATTGAGAATTGAGACTTCTCTGAAGGGGAGTTCATATCATTAAGTCATGCTCCTGTTGCCTCGCATCCCTTTAACAAACCTGCCTTTTCTCACACTGCCTTAAATTATGCCAAACCAAGACTCCTGACTTCCCTCACACAGAATCAGTACAGGACCATAAATGTTGAGTAACAAACTCTATGGAAGCACAACCATGAAACAGCTACTTATTTTCTGTGCTTCAGCTTCTACCTTGCTCAACATACTTTACAGGAATACTGTCACTATTAAGTCTATCTTAATAATTAAATCTCAGATAATAAAGAGCTTTTAGGAGACTATGCAAGGAATGTATTAAAACAAAAATATTTATTGAAGGTTTGCTACCAACCGTGTCACATCTTGGAGCACAGTAAATTCAGATGTAAGTTGGGTCTATAGTATGCTTTTGGAGTAAGCTTATTGTTAAGAAGAAAAGCCCAGTACCAGCAAGTCACCACTAGGTACATACGTGTTCTTTTATGAAGAGAGATCACACATGAAGTTAATAGCCAGCTAGGGAAAGACACAACAGCCATTTTTTGGGACACTCAGATTCAATCTGTGTATGACTAAAAAAAAAAAAACAACGGTTTTTTTGAAGAAAGGGATGAAGAATGCTTTGGGAAAATAGCTAAGTGAAAAAGATACTATATTCTTATGTTAATACCATTTACTAAACTTGATAGGCAGTTGTATTTTTTTGGATGTAGCTTCTTTTCAATACACATGAAAAGCACTGTTACACTTGTGCATCGATGAAAGCAGATTACATCCCTTACAATTCCTTACTGGTAACTTTGTCTAATAAACAATAATAGTAAGTCACAGTTTAAGGGCATTGGCTTTGCTCTGTGTTGGCTATGTTAGAAACAAAGAGGGTATCTCTAGAAGAGGTTCAGTTCTGGGAAAGAAGTATAAAGGAAATCTGGAATATTTTACGGTACCAGAGTTTTCCATTCCTCATCTGTTACTGATGGTAGCTACATACACAACTTTCTAAAATTAGGGAGTACTTTCCAGTTGATATAGATTACAAAACTGAAGAGCAAGGCTTATTTGTGATAAAGCAGATATTGCGAAAACAGCATACTTGCAAATTCTTAACTGTTTATGCTTCACACTGATTGTTATCCACTTGACTATTTACTTGCTTTTCCTTTCTGGATCACTTGCAGAAGTATTCAGAGGCTCAGCACTGACATTACATGGCACCTTTTGCATGGAATACACCATTATCACTGTTAGGGCACCAAGACAATGTGATTTCTCAAGAGATTTGTGCATTCATTCCAAGTATTTTAGTTGGTTCAGTCCCCAGAAGGTGACTGGTTAGGCTTGCTGTGGCTAAAGGCAACAGTACAGATGGCATTTCTGTCAGCCTTTGTCGTCACCACTGTATAGGTGTTGCAAATGAGTGTTTCGGGGGTTTTTAAATAATCATGGATCATGCTACAACAGGTGATACTTTATTCTGCTTCTAAAAGGTTCTAAGGCTCTAACAGCTATGGCTTCCTTTTTAGGGAACGTAGCTAGAAGAGGAAAACAGGTACATTAGGCTTCAATGTACTAAGCGAAGCTGTACTTCAATTGAATGTAGTAATTCAGCTGCAAAATAAAGGATTAAAAAACCCTTTCATTTTACATACATTTCACTCTATTAAAAGCCAACCTGATAACAAAATTCAGCACTTGCTCCTACAGCCTTTTTAAAGGGAGGCACTGAATTTTAAAAAAGCAAAAAATGTGACACAGCATGGTGACAAGTACAAGATCAATGTCAGACATAATGCTGACATGTTCAAATTCCTATTTATCTGCCTTTATATAATGAAGTATATTGCTAATTTAAGTACATATCCTTCCTGTTTAAGAGCAGACTTCCAGATATAGGGAGAAAAGCTCTCCCAGGACAATGGAACCCCATAAACTGCAAACCAAACTCTGATTACCTGCCTAAATAAATAAGAATATCATCAAGACACTTCAAAAATACATCAAAGTACAATATATTTCAGTACAGGCATGAAGGAGTTGCTTAGTAAGAATCTTAACATCATGATCCTTATGTTCATAGCAGTAATTTATACAACACATTCAGCAATTCAAGTTTAAAGCTAGTTCAGACTTCTTTCCCATCACAGTAACTCATCTCCCTCAAGAAAAAATTGTTTGATGTGATCATTTTAGTTGAGCAACACACATGCCTGAGAAATTGTGCATGTTTATTTAAAATTAGGTGATTTGAGCACTTTATTGGCTCCCAAATGAGCAGTATGGTCAGTAAGCAAGATCTCAGATTAAAAATTCAAATTGAGCTTTATTTTAATCATCAATCATTTCTGAAAGCTTTTGCATTTTATACCGAATTCCTTCATGATCAACACTTTACACCCCTATCTCAAGACTTCAGATCCACCTCCTTTGTAAAGCTGCAAAATGTGGACAGTTTCAGAAAACTAGTGAAAGAAAGTCAAACATAGACCTATTCACTTAATTCTCACATACATATTCCTGGCTTCCATGCTTTTACTTAACATTTTAAGACTGATGCACAGCTGAGTATCTCAAGATATTCATTCAAAAAGTCACTATCAAGCACTAATAAAACTTTCTGTTAGTTATGAGTGTGGGATGTCTCTCAACTCCCCAGCCATGACCTTAACATTCCTCTCTAGGCAGATCTGACTTGAAGGATGTCATCACTGCATAGGGCAGCTGCACTGCTGCTCCTCCTAATATGCACAGTAAGAAAACAGGATCTCTTATTCCAGGAAAACTCCTCATGGACTCTAAAGGCACCTATATTGTGTTTGCATGGCCAGGTTTTGGTAGCAGGGGGGTTACAGGAGTGGCTTTCTGCAAGAAGCTGCTGGAAGCTTCCACCATGTCCAGGAGAGACAATGCCAGCCAGCTCCAAGGCAGATGTGCCACTGGCCAAGGCTGAGCCCATCAGAAACGGTGGTAAAGCCTTTGCGATAACTTATTCAAGAAGAAAAAAAAAGGGTGTTGTGCAGATGTAACTGTGGCCAGAGAAGAGCAGAGTGAGAATATGTGAAAGGAAAAGCTTTGAAGACACCAAGGTGAGCGGAGGAGGGGGAGAAGGCGCTCCAGGCACTAGAGCTGAGATTCCTGTGCAGGCAGCCCACAGTGAGGCAGCTGCACCCCTGCAGCCCATGGAGGACCACAGGGATGCAGAGATCCATCTGCATCTGTGGAGGAGACCCACACCAGAGCAGGTGGATGTTGAGAGGAGGCTGTGACACCATGGGAGGCCCGTGCTGGAGCAGGCTTCTGGCAGGGATCTGCAACCCCATGGAAAGAGAAGCTCACACTGGAGAAGGTTTCCTGCTTTGACTTGTGACCCTGTGGGGAATTCAGGCTGGATTTTAAGGAGTGCAGCCCAAGGAAGAATGGCCCATGATGCAGCAGTTTGCAGAGGACTGTTGCCCGTGGGAAGGACTCACACCGGAGAAATTCATGGAGAACTGTCTCCCATGCAAGGGACCCCACACTGGAGCAGGGGAAGGACTCCTCTCCCTGAGCAGCAGCAGGGATGAACTGTGATGAACGGACCTAACCCCCATTCCCTGTCTCTCTTTTGCCACTGGCAGGGAGGAGGTAGAGCTGAGAAAGAGGGAAGGGTGGGGGATGGTGTTTCAAGGTCTCTTTTTACTTCTCATTTTACTGCTCTGATTTTGTTAAATTCATTTAACATCTCTAACTCGAGTCTGTTTTGTCTATGACAGTATTTGGTGAGTGATCTCTCTCAAGGACCTTATCTCAACCCATGAATCCTTTGTTATACTTTCTCTCCCCTGTCCAGTTGCTGAAGGGAGTTAAAGAGTGACTTTGGTGGGTGCCTGGTGTTCAGTCAGAGTCAATCCACTACCGCACCACACACAAGCTTTGCAATTCCAACTGGCAGTGGGGAAAGCGGACTGTGCTCCTCACTAAGGCAAGAGGATAAAGGTATAGCTCTTCTCCCAAGCCTTACTCATCTGCAGTGTAAAGGCAAACGGCCTGTGTACTGTCCCACATTTCCACAATGGATGAGGAAAACCAGAAAGCTAGTACTGTGGACTTAAGAAGAGGTTAGTAACATTATCACTCAGCTGTGGCATATTGGATTGTCATTTACACGAGACCTGTGATACCACCGAGGCTTTGTTACAGTGTGCATAGATGACAGACACAACAGATAACTTGAAATCTGGAATTGAAGTGAGACGAACTAGATGACACCTAGGCAATAGGCACTGGAAACAGTATTAGCTGTATAAGCAACAACAGGGAGGTAGGTCATTAGTAACTGGACTCCATAAACATGCAGCTCCCAGGCACATCCTGCAGTAAAGCTGCTGGAGTGCAGAAATGCCAAATGCCAGTATCAGCCGGAAAAAGGATAATAAAAAAGATGTTTAAAAACATCACCGAATTACAAAATGTTCAAAGATCTCTATTTGTTTATTCACTTATTTGCTAAAGTACAGGTCAAATGCAGGAATCTTATCTTCCTGTGGCATCCCTCTACCTGAGAATACTTGGAAGGCCAGAGATCAAGACCTCAAGCAATTTTCAAGCTCTTCCTGCATTCAAACCCCTTTTCTCACTTGCCTGTAAGAGTAACCTCTGACTGATTAGATGCTCACTCAGCCACCGTAACACCCTCAAAATAAAAGGCTAGTTCCTTCCCTCCCTTCTACTTGCACAACCTCTTAAAAAAACAGCTGCTCTTGCAGACATCTTGGTCTCCTATTCCACCCTGAAGAACAGTTCTGCCACCTTTAGCTGTGAATGTGCCTCAACAAGACGTTCCAATCTTTCCCTCCCTTGCCATCCTAGCTCTCCAGTCTTCATGAATCTCTCCAACTACACACACTAGCTGAACTTTAGCCATGGAACTGGCTGCTCGTTCAGTACCTTTAGATAGGAAACATGACAAATGGGAGGTGCCCTGACAAGGGAAGCTATTTCTACTAATTACACAATCACCCAAATCCATCCCCGTCAGTGCTTCCAGCTGCAAGTTGCTGTGATCAAGTCATGTGTCTGATGTCATTTATCTTCCTGACTTAAGAGTAGGCATCTCTTTCAGATTATTTTAATTGATGTTTAGATCATGGAAAGGACATATGTTCTTTCTCCATACTTTTAAAAAATTATAAACTGGAAAAAATGAAATATGTATTCTCTCAAGTCCAGTTACAAATACTTCCATGTGGTTTAAACACACATTTTGAGTTAAATCCCTGTGCACTCTCCCTGAGCGCTTCTTTAGAAGAGAGTAAATGGAAAACTGTAATTCTTTACTAATACGAAGAGCAGGCTGAAGTAAATACAACAATATTACAAACAAAAAAAGCACATCGATTAGGACTCTAGAATCAATCTCTGTTTGAAAATGACTCTGTTGAACTCTTTGTGCAGGAAATAAAGAAATGGGAGTTTATAGTCTCCACTTAAAACTATGTGATAAGAGAAGCACATATATATGGATTTGTTTACTGCATGTGATGTATTCATTACTCAGTCCCAGTTACTACAATATCCCTAATGGAAGCTTTTACTGGAGATACTCCATACAATTTCATACAAGGAAAACACCCTAGCAGGGTATACTAATTCACTGGATCATAATACACTTTGTGAAGCATAGGAAAAAAGGCATTAAACAAAGTCTTATGAAAATTCATGTACAGCTAAAATCTAGAAGGCAGAGCATATGAATATAAGTGCGTGCCTTCCCACTACAAGGCACATCAAACAAGACTTCGTTTTTCTGTTTTAAACTACTTACCTTCAGTAACTGAAGAGTTCTTTTTAAAGAAGCAGCTCCTTAAATGAGCAGGATCATTAAATTTTTAAGAGACATCATTGACTAGAACAAATTTATTTCTAGTAACGCTAGATATAAATTAAAAGAATATCTTATTTTTTCCATGAAAGAACTATTCTCACAATCCTTCCATACTTTCAGAGAGACTTACCTGTATCTCTCAATACACGCATATGAAGCTGGAGTAATAAAACCAAGTTACAGGACCCTGTAGCAGACTAATTTTTTCTTAACTTTGAAATACAAGCAACTTCATTATAGAATTCCACTGCATGCCTAAGTGTTCACACTACTTGTTAGAGAATCACTCTACTGTTTCATGGCTACAACTGACTTTGAATGTCTGCTCTAGTTACTCTCAGTCCCAGGGGCTTCCACTTAGAAGAGGAAACATCTCCGAGGTTAAGCAAAGGGTAGTCATGATTTAGACCCAATCAGATGGGTGAAACATGTCGTTCCCATCCCAACATATAGTTCAAGTGTACTTTCCACTCACAGAGAAACACAACTAGTTCACTTTCATTGTTTTGCGGGATTTGTAATTTACTAAGTGTGAGCAAGTTCGGCTTTCTTGCACAACAAAAAACTCCACAGCCAACTAAATATATCTGGGAAAGCCCTGTAAGTACTAAAACTCACAAGATGCTTAAGTGAGAGACCATCTTATGACAACTTAAGGTACTAAACCAAATGGTTTTGTGTGACTCCCTTCCCCCCTTCAAAACATGCTCTACTTGTAAGCTTTCTTAATTTTGGGGAGCCTCTTATTTTTGCTGGCTAACTTCCTGACTAGTTCCAACAAGTTTCTCCTCACAAAATAGCTGAAAAAGATATACAGATATTCCCTCATAACCTAAAATTCGCCATCAAATAGAATAGCAGGAAAAAAAAATCTAGTACATAGCTACTAAATATGCTAGCTTAGGTAAAAGGACACCACCACCATGACAACAATGCACCAAAAGTATAGTATATCCAAATTTAAAGCATCTGTTCAGAGGAAACAAGTCCAAACCACAACTTACGTTTTTGAAGTGTTTGCATTGATCTGTCAATTATGCTGAATTTAGTCGTTTAAACTTAGATATTCACAAGAATCAATACTATATATTTCAAAGCAATTGTAAAACTTTGCATAATGAAGCCTCAGTGAAGTAACAACTGCAGCAAAAACTCAAGTGTAGGAAACAAAAAAAGAAGGTAGTCAGAATAACACAATTATTCAGAGTATGATATCACACAGCCTGCTATAAACCACTTTGACCATTTATTTCTACTGAGGGGATAAACACAGGAACTCAAATCTACAACCAAATTTTATAGTATCCAATGTACTGGTACCCAGTGTTTTCTTAAAACCGTGTGAACTATGGAGGCTCAATTTTGCCGACCAACAGATACCTCAAGTAATAACTGGTACTGCAAAAACGCCACCGTTAGTAATTCTGAAATGCATACAAGCTAAAAACATTCCAGGCTGTCAACAAATCACACTCAATTACTCTCTAGCTAGATATCTCAGGGTATGTTCCAGTATTTTAACATAATCATTAACTATCTGGGACAGTATAAATGGAACACTAAAACTAGAAAATGCAGAGACATCTAAGAAAGCAAAACCACATTATTTACACAGTACAAACAGTACTCATGAATTTTTAAAAAATCTTATTTTTAAAATAAGCAAATTATAAGCGAATTATACTTAATAAGTATGGAAATAATGTCTACACCTTGGGAAACCTGAGGCATCTGGTAAAAGGTACATAATGTGTGAAGGAATGTACCTAACATACCAAAGGCACAAAGTTTAAAAATTTGAGATCTGTTAACAAACCACAAGACTGATAATAATTGCAAGTTTTAGCCAGCCCAAGTACAAAATGATAAATATTTAATGCTTAGTTGAAAATAATACTGATACAGTTAACATCTATTTGATATTAAAACAGGAGTGACTGAAGTAAAGGAATCAAACAGATTCACCTGTAATGTCCTTCCAACACTAATGCAGTAGAACTCTTCCTCTCCTAGCAATGACAGAAATAGATGAAAAAGCCATGCTAATTACACGCTTTGCTCTGATGACAGGAATGGAATCAGATGACTTCTGTCATGATTCTGGTTACAAGTACACACCTCTGCTCTTCCTCTGGCTGACAGTGTTCTCATTTAGTGCATAATAACAATCACATCAACTACCTTATATTCAATTTTCAAACTTTTTGCTATTAGGTTGTTTAGGATATGGGGTTTTTTCTTCGCCCCTCGAATGAACATCACTTTAAATATTGTCCACATAACCTCAGAGACATTTTGGCTATAGATGCAATATTGACCCTGAACAGTCAGTTCCATATGTACATACTTGGACAAGTTGACATATGACTAACTTACTAGACAATATAAATTTCTACAGTGTTAAAATTAGGACATGTTCTCTTAAAGGACTACAAAACTGTTCTAATAAATTAAATGCAGTGGTTTGCCAATAATATAGTTTACAGCTTAGCAAAATATATCTGTTCAGTATATCACAAAACATCACTAAAGACTGACATTCAAGAGTTTAAGATACAATAATTTATTAAGTCAAGTGATTCCCTTGGGACAGTCTGTTCTGGCTTTAGAGTTCAATTTCTTTAGAAAACTTCATGAATAAACTGGCTAGCAGACTTTATTTGCTTACATGATTCAGGCTATCATTTCAAACAAGGTGAATGAACCCAAAGAACTATTTAGTCTTCCTCATCTCATACCATCATTAACAAATTGACACCCAAGTAAAGCTCAGGTCCTGACCAGTGAACTTTTAAGACAATTTTACTTGTCCTCCCTTAGAACCAAATGAAGAATGGTTAAGAATACAGTCTTGTTTTAACTTCAAGCAACATCTGTACCACAGAAACCTGGGATGGTTCTAATCCAAAACGGAATGTTTTAAAGCTTATATAAGTGTACTATGTTTTTCTTTAACAGGACAAAATAATTTCAGTAGTATTGCAGTCTCAGTAATCTAACATAAAACACTGTTTCAATCACAATCTTAGGGAATAACAATTTTCTGATCTCCACTAATGTTTCTCAGTCAGTAGTGCTTCCAAGGGTACTCACTAAACCAAAAACCAACCTGGAGATAAGGATAATTAAGACTGACCTCTTCTGCCACCATTTCTACCTTGGAACTCTTTTAGTGTCCCTGTCCTACTACTGTAAATATTTTTCTTTTGACACAAATTTATATCTCGAAGTCACAAGGGAGATTCACCTACTGTACCACTGCTCTGACTGCTACCAACTGAACAAAACTGTATAGGAATTTCCTGTAGCCTTCTGCTCAGTGGGACAGAAATTTAAATTAATATATCTGGGTGACAAGTATAGTTAAGACTATATAAAGTTTGAATTCCCAGAAATCTGAAGAAGCCAAATACCCATGCTTCCAGACTCCATTCCAAAGGAAGGCACGTCCTAGTTTTTGCATTAAACCACCTCAGAGACTTTGCATAACTCAGCCTCTGCTCTGAAAACCAATCCCTCACAAACTGGTCCTGAAAGTGCGGCATCACAGTACCAATTAGATATACACCATCATCCTGCCAGGAGTTAAATAATAATCAAACAAAATGGTAACATTAGAAATTCAGTTCTCTAACCTAAGCTCATGTTTTAGCAAGGAAATAAGTAAGATCAGCATCCCTGGAGGTACTCCAAACATGTGTAGATGCATCGTTCAGGGACATGGTTTAATGATGGACTTGGCAGTGCTGGATTTGCAGTTGGACTCTATGATCTTGAAGGTCTTTTCTAACCTACATGATTCTACGATTCCAAGATTTACCTAATTTCCAGTTGATCAATCATGGAGTTTTGGTTCGAAAAATACTGCCTTTAAGAACAGGACTAATTTCTCAAACAACATTTTTTCCCCTAAAAAAATTACTTGTACAACATATGGTTCTGTTTTAAACTCAGATAACTGTTATGGCCTTTGAGATAAGCAGAAATGTCTTAATACTTGCCCCAGTAAAAGCCAGGCCAGGATTATATAGAGACACACAAAACCAATTATTTCTTGGATAAAAAACTCTTGAGCCAACAGGAAGGCTGGTAATATAAACCAAAAAATACCATTACCCAACGCCCTACCAAGCTGTAATTCTTGTTAGTCGGTGCTATTCCAATATTTCACTCATCAGTATTCCTCCTTCTCAAATTTTTATAATTATAGTCATCATCAGAAGGAAGGTTTGAAAAATTCACCAACTACAGGGAAACAGAGAAGCATTCTCTGGAGAGCTCAATGCCCACATAACAACCTTGGTGAATTTAGTATTTTATTTAGCAGAAAATTCTAGATATTTTAACTGTGCAACTGCATAATGGAAGGCAACCGAAGTGATGCACCACTGCTTTTCGAAGCATGCATTTACCTTGGGTACTGCCTACTGCATCCAAAGGCTTAACATGATGATATCTGCAAGGCTCTGCTCAGGATCAACATTACAGTCCAGAGCTATGCTGACAGCAGTGTCTTGATCAAATTCATGTCAGTATTAAATTAGTTTAGTTTGGAAGACCTAAAAGGAGTTGTACAGGAAGGTAAAATGCTTTAATAGGACATAGTTTCCAGTCTCAGTTCCTTCTCCCAACAGAAATAAATGGGAGAAATCAAAATGAAAGCTAGAGAAAGGGCTACACTTAAGCGCTTGCTTCTGTTTTAGATACTACAGCCTGGGGAGGAGAAGGTTCCTTTCCTTTGCGCAGTGAAACTGGTCAGAATTTCCAGGCATTTGTAACAAAATCTGTTCAGGGAAACTAATCCCTCATGAGAATGAAGTGACACAGCGTGCTGATCAAAATCAGAAGCACCTTCTCCTTCCTGGCAGTGGCACTAAAGGATGGTGATGTGTTTCTTAGCAAGGCAGAAGAAACTGAAGGCTTCTTAGCTGAACTTTTAAAAGTCTTGATTAAAGGTCTGTGAAAAATGTTGTTCAGAAAGAATTTTATTTGGTTGGTTTTTCTCTAACTAAAAATTACGCTTGTGATTTAAGTTTTTGTAAGGGAAATGGTATCAGTAACACGTAAGTTACAGTATCACAATTCAAAACGTTTTACTTAGGCTGATGAGGAATATCACAATTATAATTTTGACTTTTATTTTCAATTTTGTGACAAGTATAATAAAACCAGCACACAGAGTTTGTTTAAAAACCTTTCCATAGAAACTAAATTTCTCAATTACATTAAGTATGCAAACAGAAGAACAGCTTAATATCCAAACTTGAGACTTTTGCTACCACTTCCTGCTCCGCCATTAGCTAACTCCTTTTCAGTTGTGCTTGTAGTTTGCCTTTTGACATGAAACTCTTTTGCTTGACTTAGTATGCATTTAAAAGACTGGTCAGTACCCCACTTTGTTCATGCAAATACACTCGTTCAAAAGTTACACTTTACCCATGTAACTATCTGGTTACAGGTACTGGCACAGTTGTAGCTCTGTTTGAAGAAGCCTTCCTTACTTTTCTACTCACGTAAATATGAAATGGGAAATGCTCCTACAAGTTTATGTAGTTCATCTACACTTTTAGAGTTTGGACTGATTGTTGCGGCAGAGGCATGTGCTGGACAAAGCACTTTGCACAAACAGATCTGAAATATCTTGCTGTTCCAGACTCGGGCTTGCTTTTCTTAAGATTGAAAGAGATTCCAATTTCATAGGCTCAATCACATGTTTAGGGCAAAGGCATCTACTTCAGAAACTGCTGAAGCAGGACCCCTGTCGCTGTCCTCCTCAGGGCAAGGCACATGCCCAGCTCTGTGCCAAAGGCTGCTTCTCCTGCTTTGAGGCCCACGGACACAACCTATGCTCGACTTCGTAAAACAAACATAACTCCCTGAGAAAACATGAGACGACTCTCTTTGTCAAGTATCTGTGTTTCGATCTGTCATGTGTTACTGGGCCACCTTCATACTGTAAAAACCAATCCCAGTATATTTACACAAATATTTTTCATTAGCAGTTCTGTTTAAAGATGGGTTTATACCCAGGGATGAAATCCTACTCGGGTATGAACAGATAGGCTGAGCAGAAGCAAAGGTCCCCGGAAGGTCTTCCGGGCCTGTGCTGATGTGTCACACACTCATCACCAGCGCCAGCCCCCGACCCCGCGGCCCGGAGAGGCCGCCCTGCCCCCGACACCAGGCCTCGTTCGTGCTGGCCGGACGTGGAACATCTCCCAAGCATCCATCCCCATTATCCACAGGCAGCGATTACTCGTGACTCAGAGGATTTGGGGCTGGCTTGTTTGTGCGGCCCCGCGCCAACTCCGGAGTTCCCGGCAACGCACATCTGCGGGAGAGCAAGTCGAGGGCAGCTGGGCCAAATCCCAGAATCCCGGCCCTAGTTTTAAGGACTTCCCAGAGCAGATTCCCGTCCACCTCCACAAATAATAAATAAATAACCAACACACAAAACCCTCCGAACAAAACAAACAAACAAACATAAAACCACGGAGCGAGTTCTGGAGCAGTCGAGCTCGCAGGAGACAGGGCTGAGGGCGGAGAAAGGAAGAACGGGGACACCAGCCGGGCCTGGCGACGGTCCTGGGAGGCCCCAGGGACCCCGCCGAGGCCGGCCCGGAGAAAGGCCGCTTTGTTCCCCCTCCCCCGCGGCCGCCTCCCGGCCCGCGAGACGGAGGCGGACGCGGACGGGCGGCGTCACTGCCCGGTACCTACCGCAGCAGGAGACGACGAGGAGCAGGAGTTGAGCTGACGTCCAAGCCGGGGAGCCCTCTGCGCTC
>WEIT01015115.1:48769-70336 GCA_013389985.1 Dryoscopus gambensis | reverse complement strand
ATAATCAGGAGTGGTTATCTAAAGTGGTTGAATGGTATCAGAAGATGGGAAATAATCGGAGTCTATAGTTACATCACATTTCAGAGGAAAATTTAGTCTTTCACTCCAGTTGTTAGAGACCTAAGGCTGCTCTTCACAGCCATTCTCTTACCTTTGGATTTATCTTCTCAGGATTAAGGAACTGGATCTGCTTGTTGATACCTGGAAGAAACTTCTATCACTAAAATCTCTGTTTGACTTTTACTGTAGAAACATAATAAACCCATAAGAAAAGCCTGAGTTTAAAGTCTAGTAAAAACAATGTAGATATTGTTGTAGATATTGTATACAAATAGCTGAAGATACTTGTATAAAGCTTTCAAATATTTTTATCAATTATCCAATCTCTGAAAGAGCACAACTGTTCAGATGATTCATGGATAGAATTAAGAATTAAACTATTATTTTAATTTTAGAGCAAACCCAAAGACCAAAGGGAACAGAAAGCCAAAAAATCCTGAATACACAAAAAAAAAAAAGAAAAGAAAAAAAAGAAGAAAAGAAAAAAGCTAAGACAAAAGACATCATGATTGCAAAGAAAACCAAAAAAATCTCTTCAATACTAATAGAACATTTCATGAGCAGTCTTCAAAACCTAAGAGGCTAATTAGTTAGTGTGGAAAGAGCTATAAAAAAGCCCACAGGGGTTTTTTTGTGGATTTTTTAATTTTTAAAATTAAATTTATTTTTTCTTACATACAATTTTTGAAGCAATTATCTTTTCAAGCTCCATACTGACACTGGTAATATCCTTGATTTTTAATTAGGTTAAATTAGAACCTCCTTTATCTGGCCTGCACATGCACATTATGTCTCCACTGGTCATTAAAGCAGAAACAGCACAAAGTCTGAAGTGAACTACTTCTCAAGTACAGCAGTTTAAAGTTTACTGAATTTATTAAAGTTTGAAGAAGCACAAAAAGTTGTAGTTTCATAGCCGTAATCATGTTCTACATATTGATGGATCTGGAAGAAAAGGCAACAAGCGTAATATGTTACTATTTTGCCCAAATAGATTTTTTAATCTTATAGAGTGCAGTTAGTATTTAGTCACAGTTCCAGATCATCTGTTTGTACTGTGCACCCATAACCTCCAAGTGGAAGACTTTGAGTCAGAGAGAAGGATCCCAGCCACAGGAGTCCTCAGCAAAAGAAAGCTGTGGGCCTGTTAGATTGAGTCCAGAGGATGACCATGAAGATGATCCAAGGGCTGGAGCACCTCTCCTATGAAGACAGGCTGACAGAGTTAAGGAGAAGAGAAGGTCCAGGGAGACCTTAGAGGCCTTCCAGTACCTAAAGGGGGCTTATAAAGAAAAGGGAGAGGGCGTTTTTACATATTGATAGGACAAGGACGAATTTATTTAAACTGAAAGAGGGCAGGTTTAGCTTAGGTATTAGGAAGAAATTCTTTCCTGTGAGGATGGTGAGGCACTGGAACTGTTTGCCCAGAGAAGTTACAGTTGTCCCATCCCTGAAAATGTTCAAGGCCAGATTGGATGGTGCTCTGAGCAACCTGGTGGAAGGTGTCCTTGCCCGTGGAAGGTGTCCTTGCCCATGGCAGGGGGCTTGGAACTTGATGATCTTCAGGTTCCTTCCAACCCAACCTGATTCTATGATGATTCAGGGACTTAATCCAGTCTCCTTCCTTAGTGGATGACAGAACTGATGTCTACAATTCTCCAGGACCAAGAATGAAGTGGTTTGTTTTCTATACATGATGGCAGATGGAATGATGCTGTTTTAAAATTCTGATCAGATTTTGTTTGGCTTAGACATATCCAATGCCCTTTCATTGATGTGATTCACAATTTGGAGAAAACCATGGAGTCTAAACTTGTAGAGGTGGTGATGAACACTCTGTAGGATAACTGCTAACTTCAAAGGGAGGAACTCCTAGAGGAGCCAGATGTTCAGAGTGGGATTACATTACTTCAGTCGTACTCATCCTTTCCATGGTTCCAACCAGTGGAAACTATCCTTTAAAGTCATAATTGGCTCTTAATGCGTGACTGAACTGGATTTGGAAGAGGAACTCCAGTCTTCACTCCAAAAGCAATGGTATCTCTTGGGTTCATCAGAACAGTGAGTCAGATAATCTACCTATAGTAAGACCTTAAGATAAGCAACAGGATAGTCAGGGTTAGAGGAGAGGGTCTTCTAAGAGCTTCTCTCAAGCTGTTATATACAGATGGAGCAACTGACAGCTACTGGCTTGAGCAAAAACATTCCAAGGAGTACCACACTTTTCTGCCTAAACTTCTGAACATGACAGTTACTCTCTCAAAGGTCCAAATTTATAGCAGACACATACACACTTGTGTGTAAATATATATGTGTGTCTGTGTGTGTGTGTACATTACATTGAAACACACTGTTAAACCTTCCATTCTTACTTAGGTGCTATAATCTTAAGAGTACCCATTTCAAATAATCCTAGGAGTCATTCTAGTTCTCACCTTCTCTTGCCCCAAATTACATAGTTACTAAAAATTATAAGGCTCTCAATAAGACTTTGCGTATGACTTGACTCATAAAACTGGGCAATACAGTCATATGCTCACCTATTCATGCTAAGACATAAATGTGCTAATGTGCTAAGACATTAAGAGTGCCAGGGATTTACAAAGCTCTGGATGTACCCAAGATAAACATGAACTTTTTAGTTCTGAAGTGTGTACAAAATATGCATATAAATTAGAACGCAGAGCAAATTTAATTTTGTAGTTTGTTTCCATTTACAATGGTATTTTATAGACCATTCTAGTCTACTCTGACAAAACCACCTTTATTTGAAATCCCATACACAAACTTTTCCTTATTTGTAACAGCAAACCTGTATTAAACCACTCAAAAGACAGAGCAAGTGCATTTCAAGACTTTGTGCATATTCCTGAAGATGTACCTCAGTATATTCAAGTAATATAAATTAAAATAAAATTTCCTAAATTTAATAATTCAGTATTTTAATTGGACCTTGTGGTAGGGTGATATTCTGTAGTGAAGAAAGATATATTACCTTTTTGTTTTAGCATTTCGCCATCTTTTAATTAAAATACAAGAAAATGTGAAAGGAAGATTAAGATTATGACATTCACATTTTGTCACCTATTCTTCAGAGAACATATCAACAGTATATTTTACATCTAGTCATTAGAGCTACAGGAGTAAATTAAAGTCTGAGTGTCTAAATCCCATTTGCATCTTTCAATGCATCTGCCATAAGTGACAGTGGGAGATTCACAGCAGAAGAGATGTCCTCATATTCCCTGTTTTAGCTACAGAGATCAGTGGCTTACAATTAGAATGATCATTTGGAGGAGCATTTAAATATACCAAAAATACATTTAGAACTAGACTTAGTGGTTTTACATTTTAGTTCTTCACTGCGCCAGGCAATTCTGCATTTCATTTTTCCCTTTTAGGCTTTAGTCCTGCTATGTTACGCTGCTTATTTATTGACAGGATTTTTTGAATATATTCCTATTAGTCTTGTAGAAGTCTGACACACTCCAAGTGAGCACTATCACAATAACATTGACATATTTTCATGGCAATATTCAGAGACTTTTTGAGTTAAAAGCTGTGTCATGAACTGCAGGAATTAGCATTGTTCCTCCAAGTGAATGAAACTCCACTAAAATCAGATTTTCCTGAAATCACTCTTGGATCAAGCTTCAGATTTTCTGTTTGTAAAAAGTTCAAACATTGGGTGAAGTTTCATCTGTCTGCAAACAGACATCTGGCTTTTTTCCCCACTGGAAAAAAAGTGATAGTGGATAATAGACAAAGGCTTTTGTTTGTTTGCTACAGAACAGCTGCTCCTAATCTACCTTGGACTCACACTGGTATTGCAGTATCACGGAGGATGTAAGCAAACAAACAAGAGGACAATGAGATCCTGAAGGGCAGGTTTTCTGTTGCGGTGTGTGGTTTCTTGCGATGGTGTGGCAAGCCACAGACCTTCCCGGAGAGCACTGCAGGGCTTCCTTGGGGAGAGAAGCTGTCCCGCTTCCCGCAGCCCGTTCTGGGCGGCCCCGCATGGCTCCAGCTAGCTCTCTGCTTCTGCAACACGGTGGCGATAAAGGAGGCGAGAAGGCTCCCCGCGTGGGGACCTCAGAGGATGTTTTATTCACATGGTCCCAAGAACAAAGAGTGCCACATAGTAGCAGGCTAATTCCCCAAGGCAGAGACGAATTCACATGGCATGGGACTGGATTTTATAGGGGGATGAGGGTGGTGGAGAGAGCACATGGAATAATGGTCTCAGGGCACAGGGGCGGTACATGGGTGGGACCTTGACATAGAAGGGAAAAAGGGGCAGGGAAATTAACGGGCCGGTCAGGGAAACAGAACTGGGGTACGCTGGCATGGTAGAACAAAGCATCCTGGGAGGCTTCACCCTAACCTGGGGAGATCTCTCAGGGTCTGTCCCTTTAGGGGACTCTTTTGTTCCCTGATTGGCATATTCACTGGTTCCTGCAATTTTCAACACCAGAAAACCCAGTACCAGTGGATTCAGATGCAATTTGATGCAATATCAATGTAGTTCACTGCAGTAATTTATTAAATTGTCCTTTAGATCCAAATGTGCAGAATAGTTTACTACTGAGCCTGCATAATTGCATTGCAGCAGATATCTGGACTCCTGGAAATGCTGGCAGCAGGGACCATTTTCATGTGAACTAGCATGTGAGGCTCTTAAAATTCAGAAAGACATTTTATTATTTTTCACAGTTACTTGTTTATTCATGACTGTCCAGGGCTGAAGGGTAAAGACACAGGCTCTGCAACCACTAAACCTTCTGTCATTATGTGCAATCCTGTCCCTCATGACTGGCCTGTGTCACAGAAAGCCAGCTAGCTGACGCTGCAGCACCCATCTCTCAATTTATTCCCCTGTGTGCCCTCCCCCTCCTTATTAATCACAGATCTAGAGCTGGAAGGATAAAAATTGAGGAGAAGCCAGTATTTCCTCACACTTAATCTGTGTGTCTAGAGACAGTATACACTCTGTCCATGCTGTTAATCTCAAATCCCCTAAACAGATAAAGCTTTCTAGAGAAGCTGCTGTAGACACCTAAGAGAAGATAAAACTCACTTGTTTGCTTCCTTGGAAGACTTCAACTTCCTAGCCTGAATGTGGACATAAAGTACAGGATCCTGGCAATTTCTTCCTGTAGGAGGAGATAAGATGATGAAAAGAGGGACAGAACCATAAAACTTCATTCCAGCAATCTGAGGCATCATGAAACCTATCAAGACAACCTCCCACTCAGCTGCTGTTGGGCTGTTTGCAGGGAGCATTCTGGCTTTTCCTGACCAGGCCCAGTACAGACATGGTGCTCATTGCTCTAACGATTGAAGTGTTCTTGACAAAGGAAAGGTCACTGAAAGCTCCACATATTGCTGCAAATTTTCTGTAGACTCATAGTTACTCATTTCTTGCTCTTCTAACTAGTAGTGCAGAGAAGTGGAACTTACATATTTCAGTTTGCTGACTCCTCCAACTGCCCATTAAACAGACCTAGACCAAAGTATCTCTTTCAGTACAGACAATTCTGCATTGGCATCCAGCCTACCTGTGGGATCTACTTAGCTCTGTGACAATTTGTGACATTTAGGCTTTGCCAGAAAAAAAAAGGAAGGTCAAGAGTAATAGAAGATGGGAGTGCTGCTGACAGGACATCCATGGAAGCTGGCACAAACTGGCACTAAATCAAGAGATAACTTCTTGACTCTGCTCCAGTTATCCTCACTGACCTTGTGAAAAAACAAGGTTTTTCTGAGTCTGAGTTTCCAAGGTAAAGAAGGAGGTAATACTCTTTTACCCACCATTTTCTTTAAATTGGGAAGACTTTGATGGTGGATGTCTCACTGCAAAAATGTACAGTGCCCATAGTTCAAGGATTCTGATTTTAGGCATGCTATGGTGTGTATAGGAAATGGAATTGAAAAACTGTCTTTGTAAAATATAACTATAATTCATGAAATGTATGTCTGAAAATCCAGAAGGCTATTAGTATAACTCATTAGTAAAAAGCCTATTCATCTGCCTTCTTTTAAAAAAACAAGGACGTACAAAAGCAAAAGACAGATCCATGAAGTAGAAATTCACAGAGAGTAGAGATGCAAAGGTAAGGCCTCTGATTCATTTTACTGCAGCCGTTAAGGTTCATTTCTTGGGAAATTCTTCCAATGCGTAGATGTGCACCAAACACCTGGAAATCTCTTGAGTGAAATTTATAGTTGCAAATTGCTTGCAAATTAGATTTCACTGGAATATCAAGCGGCCCTCCCCCCTTATTTTATTTCCTCCAAGAAATGCCCTAGCCCACATAAGGAATATACAAACATTTTTGATATATGTATATATATTCATGCATAATTCATATGTTGCATGAAAAAGTACTTTAAACTGCAGTGAATTCAAAAGTGAATAAATTTTAGCAATGGATGCACAAACAGCCTTTATTCTGTATTTGTACTTTCTCATTACATAGGACTCTCCAAATAATAAGGGAGTATTTATTCTCCTACTATTCTTCTTAGGTGGCTAGCAGATAATATTCCCATCATCGAATGGTTTATTTTTTAAACCTGTTGCTAATCTGTTCAACAGACTGCTCAAAAGCTGTATGTCTGGGGTAGAAACCCCTTGACTAATAATTATAATTAAGTAATGAAGATTATGTCACTGTATCTGGTGATTTGGCAGGTAAGGGAATACATGAAGAAACAGAATATATAAGGATGAGCCAGTCTAGAAGATATGCATCCTGTAGTCTTCAGGGTATTCACTAATCAAATTACTGTATGACTTGTAATTATATTTTGTAAGTTAAAGGAGAGACAGAATTATATCTAAGGGATTGGAAATGAAAAGATAGACTGATTAATTTTTTTTGTTATATATAAAGAAATAGTAGTAATTACAATTTGCTAAACATACCTTGAACTATCATAAATTTAATTAAGATCATAAAATAAGAACATCTATAAGTATCTACACCAGTGAGGACTAATAGCAATTCAAAGGATGCAGATGCAAAGGCATATGACACCTTCAAGTTTTTGGTCAGAATTTCATTAGATTATTAGATACACCTATAAAATCTTAGAGAACTTTAGGAGTTATGGAAAGAGGAGAAATTCCATAGTCAACAGCAATATGAGTTTGAGATCACAGATTCACAGAATATTCTGAGTTGGAAGGGACCCACAAGGATCATCAAGTCCAACTCTTAAGTAAATGGCTTGTATGGGGATTGAACATACAACCTTGCTGTTATTAGCACCATGCTCCAAAAAGCTGAGCCTAGTTAAATACAGAGAAAGCCTTCATTAAAAAAAGAAAAGAAAAAGAAAAATATTTTATTCCAAATTTAACAGAAATTTTCAAGAAAACTTTCCAATTAGCTTGAAATAGCATGCGTGGAATCCTACATGAATTTGAAGTCAACAACAAAAGACCCATGAACTCCTGTGGGAGGCAGACAGTATTTTGTACTATTTTATTCAACATAAAATTTTTACACTGCATTTATTGCTGCGGTCTCTGAGTATTTTGCAGGGCATAAGGATGATGACTGCCATCTATCAGCCGCTCAGCTGCTCCCTTGAGGCAAAGTGAAGGTGTGCTGGGTGGTGCGCTTTTCTCCAGAAGTGAAATGGAAAGATCTCACTAGGTTACTCCAATGTTTCTTCATGAGAAAACTCTAGTGGATGTGGATGCAGGAGGTGAAGTGTATCTGGTATCAGGCACATAAGCTCTGAGTGTACCACGCGGATTTGGCCACTGAAAGGAGCTCTGTAATGATGCCAGTGTAGAGAGGCTGCGAGGACAAAGGTCTAAGCCCATATCTGTACATCTCCTCATCAGCTTGGCTGTATCTGCTCTTATGCCAAGGTCTGAGCAGTGCTAGTAATGAGGAGCTGCAGGGGTAAGGGAATTTGCAGTCACATTTCACTTTCACAGCATTACACTGCCAGTCTTTCATCTGCTGGGTTATCTGACCTATATTTCATCCTCTCCAAAGTAACTTAATTTGTAAGAATCTTTCTCTTTGTACATGTTTAATTCAGAAGAGTAGCTTGTACTGATTATCATGCAGGACCTCTGAGTTTTACCACAGGTGGAATACTATCTACCTTTATTTAGCTTGCTCAGCAAACAGTCCTTTAAGAATAATTATTGACAAATAAAAGAAGTCAAGTTAACTGCTGCAGGGATACAAAGGGATCGCACAGAGTGTCTTAATCAGAAAAATACTGTTTGAAACAAGACGTCATCAAAGACTGGTAAATTGAAAAATGTAAAACATCTGTTAGATAACCCATTTACCATTTGATCTACTGTCATAATTCTTAAGGAAAAAAAAAAAAGACCCGAAACAAAACAACAGACCCAAAATGCTGCTGTAGCTGGTCACTGAATACAGAAGATAGAATTTCAGAAATCAGGTGATACAAAATTAGGGAAATAAAAAAAAATAAAATAAAAAGTTCTTTTCTTAATTTCAGTAGAATCTAATGGTATCCAAACGAAAACATCTGAAATTACGTCTTTCTAATAAATATACAGTTTAAATAGTGTAATTAGAGATTATATTGCTAACTCTAGGGAACACCTAAATAACAGATCAGACATCCACTATTTTATTTGAAGAGTACTGATTACACATGTGATGTAGCATTTCCTCAAATGCTGTTCTTCCTTGATCTGAATACAAAGAAAACAGATGTGATTTTTTTCCAGTGCAACAGGCAACATTTTATGAAAGAATTCAAGGCTAAACAATCAATGAAGTCTCATTACAAATGCAAGAAAATTAAACACCATCATATTTTGCTGTTACAATTATGAAAATATTCAGCTTGTGTGTCAGGCACTCCCTGCAGGAAAAAATAAGTTCAACATTATGTAAACAACAACAGTGTCCTTATCTGTAGGAAAGCTAGGTAAAGTCACACCATGAAAATTTTCCATGTAAAGGAGCTATTGAGATTGACTCCTCCCCTCCAGTCATACACTCTATTTTAAAAGTCAAAATTTTTAAAACTGGCAGCTACAGTTAAATCTTAGTTACCATATTAAAATAATAAATAACTTCACTACTGAAGCTATAACTCAGTCTGTTGACTACTACTAAATATTGATGTTTTAGTTGTGAAATAAGGTCTGATTTTCTTTGGTAGCTCTTCAAATTACAAAAATTTCTGTTCATTATAAATACACATAATATATTTATTCTCAGAATTAAAACAGTATCAAAGTAACAGCACAGTTAGGATTTTAACTTAAATTCTTTAACTTCCTTCTAAAAACAGTAAAATGTTAGATGCTACCAGCTTAAAAATAATAAAAGAAAATTTTTGTAAGTATAGGTCATCGATACTATTACCAAGCAAGGTATTTACTTCAGTTCTCTTGCTGAGTTTTCCTGTATACTGACCAAGAGATGTCTCTTTGCTTCTCTAGGATATTTCACATTCCCTCTTGATTTAAACTCTGCGATTTTTTCTCTTAAATGATCCAGTTGTGGTTTTTAAAGATCTGGATCTATAATACTTTTGCATAAAATTAAATAGCCCCCACTGGTATATTTTGAATGCTAGGGAACTCAGAACTGTTAGCAGTGATGGTCCATACCAAAACTTCATCTGTTACGCTGGGACATGCACATTTCTTCCCAAACATGGTATTCATATTCCTTTCTAAATTCACATGTGAAAAGGATTTCCCTATTCATTTTGAAGGGATGCCTTGTGTAATGTGAGCATAAACATATATGAAGAAATTCCATAAACACATCAACTGGAACAGGCAGTATCATAATTTTCGTATACTTTCTGCAGGTGCTAGCCATAATATGCACAAAATGAAACAAGTATTTACAGGGCTGGATGGCAGGATGGCAGAGTCAGAGCACAGCTAAGCCTCATGGACCAGCAGACAGGCTGACGGCAGGTATGTGCATCTTTGATCCAAAGCCAAAGGGAAGAATGACAGGAGGGCAGAGCCATCACCCCAAAGACCCATGTCTGCAGCTGTGTGGGGAAGGAGAATGCTGAGCTCTCAAGGTGAAAGTCACTGGAAAGAACAGCTTGGAAAATGTGAGGAACTGGGTATTTGGTCTTAGTAAGTCTACAGAAGCACTGTGTAGATTCCTTTGAAAATGAACTGAATTTCCCTTACCAGCAGACTAATTGAGCACAGGTCTGAATACTGGCTGAATACTTGAGTCTAAAAGCAACAAGATAAAACTTTGAGCATGGTAGAAAAGTTACTAAAAGAATCTTTTCAAGCCTATTGTGAAACATTACACAACTTATTTCTTCTTCAGCCTTATCCCCAACACTCACTGTCCCCATTCTCAGAGGTTCCTTTCTTACTGCCAGTATTGAAAAGCATAAACACTAGAGAGAGTCTGCCTTTCTACAACAGGTTTCTTTCATGCCTCTTCAGGTTTCAAAGCAAAGTCCAAATACAGATGATGTGGGAAAATCACCTCTAACAAATGGGAAATTGATGGCAAATAAATAAGGGGAGGCATTAAAAAAAAGCTTATCTCTTACTAAACTTTCTTTTATCTTTGCTTCAGGGTGGAAGACATATACCAGTCCTCACTGTTTTTAAAGGAGAGGTATTCAAAAGCCTGTGTTGGCACAGAAGGGTGAAGAATCAGGAGAGATTCCAGCTAAGCAGTGTCTGGACTCATTATCAACTTGCTTCCTCCAGCTCACAACCCCCAAAATTGTCTCTCCATACCCAATGTCGTTATGCAGAAGCATAAGACTTTCTTCTGTAACAACCCAATACATAATTAGGCTGGGTAACTTAGAAGATGCAATGCACATAAATGTGCCTATGCATTTTTGATGAATTCTTGAAGAAATATTATTATTAAATAAGCCTATGTGTCCTTGTGCTTTATGCTAAGATTAAGCAGATTATCATATAACAGTCAAAAGAGTGCAACATCACACATAGGGATTTAATGGGAACAAAAGATCTCCCACATACAGATGTGAACACTAAGCAACTTCAGCAAGTGCAGTGAAAGTAATCCCTGTAATTTAGGCAGTTCATCTCTTCTAGTGTTTAAATTTATGGATATGTCTTCAATCTTGAGACAATTGTATAAAACTTCATTTGTAATGACTGCTGTTCATTTGACTACAGGAAAGTACATTTCAATAATGAAAGGCTTCCTCTTATTCAAAATCACATATTTTGAGTTTGGGACCATAGATAAATAACAGAGTACACAAACTAAATGAAAGTAACATTTGCACTGTGAATTATTTTCTTTTCCCTCTTGCTGGAAACATTCCCTCCCTCCCTGCTAGTAACCATAAATCTTTCTCTGTACTGCTCTGTTAACTTTAGTAAGAAGTACACAGTAGCCACTGCTGGCTTTTACTGTAGCTGAATGTTAAGCAGCATTGCAAAATGTTAAGTTGCAAGATAACTGAATAGTTTTTTTAAGTCTTTGTATTGGGTTTCCATGGCAAGATTTTGGAAGTGGGAAGGCTGTAAGATCGGCTTCTGTGAGAAGTTATTAGAAACTTCCTCTATGTCCAATGGAGCCAATGCCAAGCAGCTCCAAGATGGACCTGCAACTGGCCAAGGCTGAGCCCATCAGTGACAGCGGCAGCACCTATGGAATAATGTATTTAAGAAGGAGAAAAAACATGTGCAGCTGTGGATGGAGCCTGAAGGAGAATGTGACCCTGTGAGATACTTGTGCTGGAGCAGCCTGTTCGTATCCTCTGGGGGGACCCACACTGGAACAGCCTGTTCCTGAAGAACTGCACTCCATGGAAGGGACCCACACTGGAGCAGTTCATGAATAACTGTAGGCTGTGGGAAGGACCCACTTTGGATGGAGGACTGTCTGCCATGGGAGTGACCCCACAGTGGCACAGAGAAAGTGTGAGGGTCCTCCCCCTGAGGAAGAAACAGCAGCAAAGACAATGTGTGGTGAACTGACTGCAGCTCCCATTCCCTGTGGGAGATTGAGAGTTAACAATACTTCTCACCTCCCTCTAGACTCTCCAATAGGAAAACACTAACTTACTAACAACCTCATCACAGCTGTCTCGCTTTCCATTTTCACTGTTTCAGACAGGAACATATACACTGGCACCATGCATCGTTGATAGAAAAGTATTTGGATTCCTTTCAGCAAAGATTCTGCTCACAAAACTTCACACAAGAGAGGGAGAAAACTTGTGTCCTTTAGGGCATGAAACCCATATAACAGAATTGCATAGCTTTTTCATATGATCTTGTTAATAATATTCCAGTGCTTTGTGGCTAAGTTCCTAACTACAGATATCTATAGCCTGACTCCTGAAAAACAAAATATTACTTTAGTTCTCTTGACACTGTCAGCAGCAATATGTAATGAGAGGATGTATTTATACTGTTGGACTGAATTTCTCACAGGAGTTCTAGTCCACAGTCATCCATACTGCCTATGTGTTGATCTGTCTGCAAGGAGAAGTCTGGAGGCAGGCAGATGGTTTCAAAGCAACCGCCAGTGGTCACAGTTGACAAGATTCCAGTTGGGATTCCAGTTTGCCTGCCTGCTGCCTTCACGTACTCTGCCCCCTCCTTGCTCTGTGTCGCCAAGCACAAGGCATCATAACGATGCCTTATGCTGTGACACGTGATGCTGGAGTGAGCAGCTCTTACCTTCTCACTTCCACTGTAACAGCAGCAAAGGTGGTGAGGATGAGCACTGTTTTCCCACAAGTAATGGTTTGGTTGCATGAATCTGTCCCAGGCCTGGTACACACAGATCAGGAATCCATTTCACTTAGAAATAAAACTCCAGTGTGGAATATCCTTGTTCTCCTGAAACAAATCTACAGTCTTCAGTAGCTCACCATATTTACCCTTGCTACTAAGCTGGTCCTCGTCCTTTACAAAGTGTCTATGACCAAGTCACATCATCCATCCTGTCTATATTAGTTTCCAAGACACAGAAGACACTCTTCCCAAGCCCAGTCTGTGGCCATGGCAGTGACATTTTTCCTCCAGTCCAGGATAAGTCAAAGGTAAGCTGCCTGACCTAGCCAGTATTATGGCATTGCTCTGCAAGCAAGCTGGTGCAGGTATGCTTGCTGTTGGTGAGGGGAACAAAGCTGAAGGGCAGACAATGTCGTCTTTAGAGAGGGGACATGCTCTGCACACGCTTGCATATGGAGGATATACTGACAGCCAGTGGCCAGAGCTAAGTGCCTGGGATGAGAAAGACTCTCCCTCTCTTCCAGTCTCCTCCACATATGCATTTTTGCTGTTCCCCCTTCATCCACCCAGCAGTAAAGCAAGCACTGTGAAGGGGTTCTACACTACTAGTCACACTTGCAGCTCCTCAGACCTATACTGCAAATCTAGTCCTCATCTATCAGCCATGTAAATAGGCAAATTTCAAGCCTTGGTAGTTGCAGACCGTGGTCAACAGGCTGTAGTAGTTATAGCGCTCCAGACTAGATCACAGTTTTGTCCAGTGTGGGTCAATGTGGAACTAAGCAGAGGTACTATAATCAGAACACATCACCCCTTCACTAATCACAAATGCCCATTTTGCTTTTTGAGGACTCATGAAGGAGCCATGGGTTCTCCATACCTCTAGATTTAGGTCAAGCATTAAGACAAGATAGATGGTCGGGTAGTATCGTTAGCATGTTGCTTTCAGGGAGACAGCTGTATCTGCCAGGAAACCAGGTGTTGCAACCTGGGGCCAGAGATCTTTTCCAGGCAATTCTCCTGGAGCAAGGGCTGGAGAGAAATGAGCCCAGCTGCAACAAAGGAATGTGAGTAGTGATCTGGCAGGAGCCTGACTTCTAACGTAAAGTCTGCCCTCTTCTCTTTTCCAACATATTGGGAGGCAGAGGAGAGCGAAGATTTGTTCCTGGGAGACTTCTTTGTGGCTTTAAGTACATGCTCAAAATGACAGGATGAAGAAATGAAAAATAGGACATGAAAAATATGAACATCAGCACTAAGTTTCTGTGCCTGGTTTTTGCCCATTCCAGTTAAACTGCCCATAACCAGAGAAGATGTTACAGCGTGTTCACAGGTTCTGTAGCACCCAGCTACCACAGCCACGCAGCAGTTTCTGTCAGCCACGCAAACCCAGAGAATGGGGAGGAACACAGCATTTGGACCTGTTATGATCTGAAAAAGTAACAGGACACACTAAGCATATGTTCTGGAAAACAGGCCTGATTTTCAGAGGTAATATTTTAAAATATTTCCAAGCCAAGCTGGACAGAGAAGGATAATGATATTTTTGCCTTTGGGGTACAGGTACCTCAAAAATAACTGTAAAAAGCAGTGGTCCCTGTGGATAGGGCTATCCCCTCAAGACGGACAGATGCATCTTCTCTGTGATGTAAAAGACAGACGTTTTTCTTTTGCTGCTCTACAGCAGAGTTACCATAGAGCAACTGTTTTGCTGAATTGAAAATATCTGCTCTTTAGTTTTGCATGCGAGTTAGCTCCTGGCAGAAGAAGAGGATACTTTCCTCCTCTTGAGGTTTTGTGCACATTGTGGGCTGTGTTAGATGTGTCAGGGCAAGTGATCTCACTAATGCATTTTGGTTTCCCTATTTTAAACCTGCAAAAACAGATGAGTCCATCCTTGATTAGAAGTTTTGGCCAAATATTTCTTAAACTGTGTTTTCAGAACTGCAAAATACCTTAGGACTGTTCCAAAATCAAATCACTTCCGTGCCTGTCCCCTCATTGTCTGAACTAAGCAGCCAGTAAAGTTGTGGCAATAGCTAAAGAAAAAGATACAGGTGCTGACATTTATATGCAGAGGGGAAAACATTCTTTATGAGTCTAATGGTATGCATTTAGTTCTGTTCTTTGTGCACTCAGAAAGAAACCAACCAAAAATGTGAATACAGAATGATGTTTGTTCCTGATGCAGAGGTATGAGCGGTCAAGTCATATCAGCGGTAATGCCTCATAACCTAGTGGAGTTCCACCCAGGGATGGCTCTCCAGAGCTGCTGACTGTGTACAGTAGGCATAAGCAGGTTATCAGGTGGCATAACCTGCATTAATTCTGTTTGATACTGAGGAAAAGGTAAGTATTGGTGAGTTAGGAGCAGGCATCATGTGGCCTTCCAGTCACAGGTCTCATGGGACTTGCTGTCAGCCATGGGAGCACTAGGCAGCATGGTCATGCAGATGGCCTAACAGTCCAGTGAAGGCTGAAATCATATATTGATCGTATTTCCCATGTTACATTTTAATCTCATTGTTACATTTAAAATGCCTACTTTACATATCTTGGACTGCTAGATCACTGAAGCCAAACAGTAACTTTTAAGCAACAACAGAATAATGTTAAGAATGCAATAAGAAACAAATGAAATTACAGCAGGGCTTCTGCTGTGACTGTTACTTAATTTCTCACTGAGCATGATCAGCTCCTCCTCTCTTTATGAGGAGTGTGATAGACAGGACCTGCCCTTTGCTCTGTGAACAGTGTAGGGCTGGTGGAGCAAACTGTTTCTGGTGACAACTGCTTTGGCTCACCAAAGATACTAGAATTCAGAAACCTTCCAATTACATAAATGGCAAATTGTAGCACTGGTAGTCCTTCTTCCAGTGTTAGAGAGTGTGAGAAACGCAGCTCATGAGTAGAATTTTGGAAGATTCATTGAGCAAATGACAATTGGAGATCTGCATGGGTGGTTTTGCCTGAACACAAAGGGTAACAGCCCTGAGTGCTTGACCGGGCCTAAGTTGGGTCAGCTGCACACCTTTCAGTTAGGGGGAATACATTTTATACTCCGAAATATGGCGTGGCCCCTCCCCTGGATCCGCCCACTGAGGATGTTGTGATTGGCTCGCAGGTGTCTAGCGTCTGTTCATTGGTCTGTTGGTTGACTCGTAGCTGTCCAGGGGTTTCCTGATTGGTTTACCAACTGTCCAATGGTGTTCTTGGATCCTTAAAATAATGGATCCCCTATGACAATAGGTTCTACACCCACCTTCTAGAAAGTTTCCCCTACAAATCATTACATGCAATGATAACTTTAAGTAACCACTAGTGATTAGCACATCTATGTTAACAAAGCAAGATAACATATTAACAAACCCATCAACCTTAATAAACTCCTTAACCATTTAATAAATAATAAACATATGTATATATATATTTATACATATATATGAAAACCAACTTCACTACCCACCACCTATGACAGAGAGGGTATCAGTATCACCACCTCTTGCTAATTCCCTGCATCATACAGTACATGTAGATGAAGGCAGAAAAGTATTTCCTTTACCTCAAGCTATGGAATAATTAAAAGTACAACAATTTAAATCTCTTGGTGCTGGAGGGTGAGGTAAAGGCAGGGGAAAGGGCTAAAGGTGACCAAGAGGTGGATGAGAGGTGGGCATTCAAGCTCTCAGTCTCAAAACTCATTCCGTTGTAAATCAGATGATCTTTGTGCTACTTTTCCATTTACTTTTCATGGAGAGTGTTGGGATTTCAGGAGTTCTCCTTTCATTTTTTTCTTTTTCTCTTAAAGCATTTTCCCCATACATGTTGCCAAGAGACACTAAAGATGGGGTACTTAGAGAAACAAAAGACCTGGCCACAGGGGGAGGGGTCCAGCTGGCTACCCTCTTTTTCCTGGGGTTTTTCTCGTGTGGGGCAGAGATGCTGCGAGATCTGAACTGGGAAAAGGAGGTTGGGTGGAGCTCCTGGCTCTGTCGTTCTCTCGGCGTTTGAGGGGGAAAGAAGCTGCTGCTGCTTGCTGCGGGTGTCTGCCTTCTGCTGCCGTCCTTCTACTGTGAGTGGAGCAGCTGTTTCACTGGGACCCTCTTTAACACCCTACCTCACTGTGGTGGGGGGAAGCTTGGTGCCTGCTCGGGTGCCTTGTGGGGACCTGGGATCCCAAGCCCGCCTTTCCCTGCCCTGCTGGGAGCCAGGCCGCAGCTGCCCCACCCCCGCCATTCCTTTGCCACTGTTACGATAGCGCCGCACCCCCTGCCTGCTGAGATGTCCTGGGGTTACTGCTGCAGCTCTGGAGTTTGATACATCTCTCCTACCACCCAGGATTTTGTGTTTGTCCCTGCTGTTCCAGCCTGCTGTTCCCCTGAGGGCTGCCCAGGGGGTTTGTGAAGCCTTCCTCCCATCCCNNNNGGAGCCGCCAGCGCCCCTGCGGCTGCGAGCGGAACTGCACCCAGGGGAAAGGGCCCGACAGCCGAGAGGGTGTCACTGGGTGCTGGGTCTGTTGGTACATAGTTGGCCATAGTTGTTATTGTTGTTTGTTTGCCTTGTTTTACATACACACACACATATATATAGATGTACTAGTTTGAAAGTAAACTAGTGAGAGACCTCAAGTCAGAAATATAATTTAATAGGAAAAATAAAATAAAAGTAATAATACAAAAAAACCCAACCCACTGACAGAGTCAGAGTACAAACCTGACCTCCTGACAGTTGGGGTTTGGCAGCGGTCCAATCAAATGGTGGCTGCAGTCCTCCTGGAGTGATGGTTCCGTTGAAGCAGTGACTCTGTAGAAAAGGTCGGGTCTTCCTCTGAAGGTCCAGTGGCAGCGTAGAAGGATCTGGACTTCATCTGGGAATCCAGTGGGAAAGGCTGCCTCTGGTATTCCACACCTCAGCTTATATCCAGGATGGAATGCTTGGTTCCTCCCTCTGGGCGGAGCATCTCACAATAGGATGATGTAATTTTATCAGTCATGAGGTGATGGCCCATTAACAGAAGATATCTCCGGAGGGAGGATGGGTCATAGGAGAGATAAAAAACTCTGCCCCACCTGGTGTCAACAGCTGGCTCATTAACAGAAGATAGCCCCATGAGTTTATCAGGGATGAATCATGAAGGAGGTGGGGAACACTGTCCCGCCAGTTTTAACAGCTTATGAAGATGGTATATAGAATACATACTTTTGGGTACATCTTACAACCTAGAACAATATATGTAGGTAAAGAACTGTTATTCGTATTTCTCCTCTCTTTGCCTGAAAATCCCTTAATTTCAAAATTATAATGATTTGGAGGGAAGGGAGTTACATTTTCCATTCCAGGGGAGGCTCCTGCCTTGCTTAGCAGACACTTGTCTTTCAAACCAAGACAGAGCGATTCAGAAAACCCGGTAGCCTAAAGCAAATGCTTAGCAAGCCAGGCTGCAAGTCAAGGCTTGCTATTATGACCTTTACTCATGAAGACTGTCTTCACTTTCTGAAACAGTTTTCTTTTACCCATTGTCACTGAAATGTTATCATTCATGGCTTAAACACTGTTATGAAGGACCTTTTCCCAATGCTGACAAAACTGTATAAAGAAGCTGTAACCACCAAAGCCCTCCCCTCCCTGAAGATGCATCCTAAGGGGAACTTCGGACTGTGAGTTAAGCCACCTAAGGGAACTTGAGATAAGATAAAGGTGACACTATTATTCAATCATCTCAGGTCTAGGAAAAAGCAAACAAGCTGGGGGAGAAGAATGCATCCACAAGACAGCCAAATCCAGCAGCTGTCCTGAAAATCATCTGCGTCTGGGTTCCATGGAGTGGTGGAAACCACAGCCCTCAGTCTCTCTGCTGAAGCCAGACTCTCCCAACAAAGGCAGGAAGAGGAGAGTTTTGGGTGTGTAGCACAACCTCAGGTCAGAGACAGTGAACACCCATCCTCCCTTATACAAACTGGCTCAGTTGTAAAACTCCCCACCCTGGGAAGGCCACATCCATGGGACATTCACATGAGAAGCAGCTGAGAGGGTGTCATAATCCATCCAAGACCCCCCAAAGTGCTCCCCAGACTTACTCCTGAGGCCTTGTGCGGCAGTCCTATGCCACTGACCTTAAGCTTGACCCGGCTAGCTTGGCATAGGATCAGGGGGCCGCCCCTATGCCCTGGAGCCCAGAGCAAGGTTGCGGCTAAGGAGCAAGGCGCTCCTTACACTGGGCAGACACGTGCTCAGAGGTAAAGAGGTGAGGGAAGGGTCAGCCAGGTCGGTATGTCCAAGACTAGTTTTATTCTCCGAACCTGTCCGGACCGACTGAACCACAGAATGAGGCTTACACAGACTTTTAAGGAGGGGTGGTTACAGAGGGCGGGGACAAGGTACAACCAATCAGGGATAACATAAGGTGGAGTTTAGGGAGGGAGTACATTTGCAAACAACCAATGATATTAGAAGAAAATAAACGACATTAAACCTGACGAATAGAGCATCGAAGAACACAGAACTTTCCAGATATAAGGGAATGGTCTTGGGGGTAATTGACATGGGCACTGGGAGGGGTTTGGATGATAGATGGGGAAAGTGCTGGAATAAGGGGAGGGGTTCAAGTGATGGATAGGGAGGTAGGGAGGAGGATCGTCCATATAGGGTTTATGGGTTTGGCTTCTGGGGAAGGTAGGGAGAAACTAGCTGCAACAACACATGGGGATATACAGAATGTCCCAACTCCAAATCATAAATAATACTGAATTTGTGAGCACAAACAAAATGCACCACAACAGCCTTGCACCAGAGTACTGCACGTGATGCAAAGAGATCCAGAGTTTGTTTCAAGTGACAGTGTCAAACTTGCCCCACCCCCCCCACTCCCCTACAGGGGAATGTACCTGGGCATACCCACCTGGCTTAAATGTGTATTAATCCATCAGACTCTATGTTTTTGGGGGGGACCCTCACCACCAAGAAACCTGGATGGCGAGGATCAACGGGACATTGTTGGGATCCATGGAATGATGATATTTTCTACTTAACCTGTCTCTGTCACCCTCTTTCTGTCCCCTCACCTCTTTTTCTTTCTCTCTGTGTCTCTCTGTCTCTCTTTCATTTACTTTTCAATAAAATCCATATATTGACTTTAGCATATAGTCTTGTTTGCACTTAATTTGGGCAGAGGCACTTCTAATAATTCTAAGAACCAGATCATAATACCCATGTAGTAGGTATTTTCCAGCCAGTGGGGAAAATGCAAAACTTGTCAAAAACCCCATGAAATTCATAAATAGTAATTAAAAGGATGCAGTTTACAATAAGCTGCATCTTGGTGCCTGAGCTTGGCATGAAAATTTACTTCTGTTAAGTAGTAGCTTCTGGTCCATGAAACACTCTTGATCATATCATTTTCTGGACTTAATTGCTAGTCAAGTTGTAGAGGGCAGCATGATATAAAATGTGACAGGCATTGTACATGGAAACCTTCATCGTAAATGCCGAGAATGGGATGATGCAAGAAGATGTGAGGTAAACACAGAAATTGTTAGAAAGGTCCTATAAGGGAAAACTGAGTGATACGATGAAAAGGAAGGCCAGCTGCAGATGGATGCAGAGCTGCCTGTATTTAGTTTGTGCTAGAGGGATGACAAGGCTCAAGGAGGTCAAGCTGCAGCAAAGCCACCATAGTCAGGATGGGAGATTATGCGCACCTATAAATAAGCTATGATCTAACAACTGCCAAATAGGATGTGAAGTGTGAAGTGAGAGCGTGATTCCAATTCAGTTGGAAAACTTTAAGACTGCAGTAATAATTCCAGCACCCACTTTAGAACTGAAGTTCAGTGGAGCAATACATTATTAACTTCCCTCCTTTTCTGTATATCTTCTTTCCCTAGTGTGCTAGCACTGTCTGTGAGTTCACTTTCAATGTATCCTTCTGTTTCAGCAGTGATTCTTTTGTTTCCATCATCTTTCCTCCTCCCAGGCTCTTTTTTTCTTCTGCTTTTTCCTAGCTCCCTTCCATTAATTTCCATCTATTTCCCCTCTTACCTTGCTTAGTCCCACATCCTTCTTTACCAGCTCAGTCCTAGTAAATAAATGCTTGCACATAAAAAAAATATGTCAGATTCATCACTGACTGTTTTTAAGTTGCAACTCCCAATTTCAGCAGCCAGAAGCCTTTCATTGGCATCATGCTAGAATAATGACACAGGTGGGGAATTGGACTCCCATATTTACAGTTGTTAAAATTACAGACTCAGTGTTACGACCTGTCCCCGAAGGTGAGGGTAACTGAAGTTCTTTTTAATAGATTCTCTTGGGGTCGATTAGAGTGAAACAACACTGAATGATCCTGTTTAAATATATATATATATATATATATGTGTGTGTGTAGGGTTTATTTTAGAACAATTTGGTTGCAATAGAAAGGAGGTATGTAGCCGTTTTGGTTATTATTCTCTATAGTAATATAACAATACAAAAGTATAAAGGTATCACTTAAGAAAACATATAAGGAAAAAAAAAGAAAAAGAAAAGATAGGAGTAGATAGTGGAGAGGAAAGATATCACCACCTGTGAATCCAGAAGTAAGACTTGATTTTTTCAGTTTTGGTGTCTGTTGGTTGAAGTGGTTTTCCAGTCTTGAGCCATCAGGATAGCTGAGACCTGTTGCTGTGCACGTGGCTAGAGCCACACACACCACAGGCTGGTGGTCAAGGGTGTAGGAGCTGGTGTTGGTTGGACGGTCGAGATGGATGGAGACGAGAGATCTCTGGAGTCAG
>WEIT01015115.1:12168-40712 GCA_013389985.1 Dryoscopus gambensis | reverse complement strand
GTGCCACTACTGTCATTTGGGAACTCCTCTTTCTTTTATTTGTCTTCGACAGCATCTTTTCTTCATTTTAGGGATCAACTGAGACACCCACGGACATTCACTCAAATGTTTCCTAAGCTCAAATATTTTGATGTTACTTTTGTTCCATGAACAGACTGAATACCAAAACATCCTGAGAAATTGTTTGAAATGCTTTGGAAAAAAAACCAGAAAATATTTTTTTCTTCAAATTCAAAAGAATCATTTCAGCATTTTTATATCAGCATATTTAATTTTCTTGCATTAAAACCAACTGAAGAAAAGTTCATTGAAGACCACATGAAGATGCAGCAATCTGTAAGGCTGAAGTGCATTGTGGGACCTGTCATTCTAGAGCCCTCCCTCCTGCCTAAGTTAGGCAGCTTTTTCTTCAGTGCATGATTGCTGTGACAGTATGCCAAAATGCATCATGAGAGAAATGTATAGGCAATAAGAACATCAGATCATGGAGTAAGGGAGGGCCACAGAACATTTGCAAAAATCCGTGAAACCATCCATAACACATAAAGGTTGAACTGATTTCAGAGAGAAGTTTTGTTCCAGTTCAAAAGATTTTAATTTCGATCACATGTATTCAAGAGGAGGTCCTTTCTTTAGTTTTCTCATTGAAATAAAAATAATAAATAAAATAAAAAAATACTGCATTAAGGAAGTTATAATCATAGCTTCATGATTTTAAGTATAAATTTTTGTGTGAGAAACAGCTTTAGGTGAGTCCAAAGGAGAGCCACAAAGATGATCAGAGGGTTGGAGCAGCTCTCCTATGAAGACAAGCTCAGGAAGTTGGAAGTTGTTCAGCCTGAAGAAGAGTAGGGTCAACCTTAGAGCAGCCTTCCAATGCCTAGAGGAAACTACAAGAGAGCTGGAGAGGGACTTTTTATAAGGGCATATGATTCATCACTGTTTGACCCATATGAAAGTAAATGTAAAGTACATTTCTATAGGAAGTTAGCTATAATTACTAGACAAAATGTTGGCAACCTAAGCCCATTCTGGGATGATTTACAATGACACTGACCCCACACAAAACTCTTAGTTTCCTTTGGAGGTACGTTTTGTTCACAGAAATGTTGACTGTCATCTGGTATGGTATAACTTTCTAATCGCTCTCTGAACCAGTTTGAAAGTGTTAATAATGCCCCATAATTTTAAGAAATTATTCTTCTTTCTAAAGGGTAAGAAGATTCAGGTGTCAGCCTTTAGGGACCCTTGAAAACATTATTATATTCAGGAAAACTATCCATAATCTTGCACAGAGAGAAAAAGTCTTAGAAGGGATTAGAAAATACCAGTGTTCTTTGTCAGTAAGTACATAATTCATTCAATTTAGTTATTACTAATCTTTTTTCTTTACTTTTTTAGAACTGACCTAATGTGTCAAATTTATATACATTTCAATAGAAACACATTTTCTAGTCATACAGAAAAGATTAGCTATATATAGCATGGAACTTAAGAGTTCCAAGCTGCTTTTAAATCCTACAAAGCAATAGTTTATAGCTGTGCTAAGTGATCTTTTTATATAATTGCTAATAAGAACATTAGCATTCTTCCCATATTAAATCTATCAGTTAATCTCATATATTTGAGATAACCTGGATTTAATGCATCATTAGATCAACAACATTGATTTCAGAAAGTTTTTATTATATGTATACATTTTAGAAATGTCAGACTATAATAAATTTTGGGTTGTAAGTGTCCTTTTGCATATGCTTATCATTATTGAGCTTTGTAAATGACCCATTCCCCAGTCACACCAGGGGAATTATGATAAACCAATTGATCACACTGAAGGAAGTATAATCTGTTTGTCTCTGCAGCAACCACTGTACAAAATACCTTCCTAAAAATTAAAAAGAAAACAATAAAGAAAAGACTTAATGAAAGAACAACCCAAAACTAGAAGAGAGATTGGCTGGATTTCCATGTGATTAAAAGCTTGGGTTTACAGTTGGAAAACCTAGAGTCAATTCTTGTATTTACCAATTCACTTTATGTTTCTAAGTCATAACTTTGCATTTGTCAGATGAAATGAAAGTACTTTTCTACTTAAGCAGCTAATATGTTGGAAAGGGACTGTTTCTCTCCGTGTTCCTGTATTGTTCCTACACAACAGCATCGCGGTGCGACTGGAGACTGAGGACCATAGTGGCACATATTAAAACCCCCACAGAAATATTTATACAGGCTTTAAGATTTCAGAGCAGGTAGGTGGTAGGGGTTCTCCATGGCAAAATGAAAATTACCTAGCTAAACAACCATAAGAGACAACATTTAAGGTTACAGGATGAGGTACAAGGAAGTTTTGGAATCAATGTGCAGGTACCATTTTTAAGATAGTTATCCTGACTGTTTGGTTTTTCATTTTGGACCTTCTAGTCACACAGAGAGGAAAGCATTGGTTGTGTAGAGGAAGTTCAAGAGATGGAAATTACTTCAAATCTCACCAGGCAGCAAGAAACATTTTCTGTTTGTTTTTTCCCCCATGTGCTTTGTTTCCTTGGGTGGATTTCAGGAGAGAGGAATAAGAATGAAACATCTCAAGGACTACTGACCTTGTGAGAATAGGTGATGTATGTTATTTCCCCATTCTGTGGGAATTCATCAAGCCCCTTCTCTACCAGCTGAAAATCATTATGCACATCCTATTTTTAGTTCACACAGTATTTGTTTGTGTATCTTTTTTCCTGTCTCTTCTTCTTCCCACCAGACTGAAGGCAAGCACTGTGGGAAATTCAACTTGTTTGATACATATGAGTTTTGGGTTTGTATTTAAAGTAGCAACGAAATCTTCCACATTAAAAGACTAGAGTGAACAATGACCATAATCTTTTTTTCTGACAGACAAGGCTATAGAATATCCTTGAATAAGCAACCACCGAAAACCATGTAGATCTATCAAAGTGGTTCAGATTTATTAAAATTAATAAAGGTAGTAGACCACCTGCAGCATTCACTGGTTGTTTGTCCTTGTCATTCAAACAATAACAAAGAAATAATGGAGGAAAGTAAGCCTCTGGGTTTCAATTTCTAGACTGGATTTTGTCAAGCATGTACTACTGGCTACCAGTCACATCTTCATCTTTAACACTGGAAACCCGGACATTTATCAGTTCTCTATCACAAGCTATAGCTGGGAGACAAGTCAGCCCTTAGCTTTTTCTGTCACATCAAAGTGAATGGCACACAGAAATCTCTAAGTCAACAATGTATTAAAAGATGGTTTCCAAACTCTCCTCTAAGCCCTTATTTAGTGTGGGAAGAACACAGCCCTGAGACAGCTGCATGGCATTTGAGCTGTGTCCTGTGCATCTGGTTCTCCCAGCTGCTGACTGCCTTCTTCAACCCTATAATCAAAACTGAGACAAACTTTCAAGTTCTCTTCAGCTGCATGCACAGGACCTGCAGCTACTCTCCAAAATCTCCTATTGCCATTCCCATCCTCCTGCTTTGCTTTGAAAGAGCCTTGGCAGCCAAAGTCCTCCCCAGGGAAAGAGCATCTTCTGCATCAGCTTCCCTCAGGACTGCCATAGCACTTCACTTAGAGATGAACCGCATCCCCCTTTGTAGTAGATACAGGTAGGATACACTGAACACTGAACTACAACTCACTTAAAAGCAGGTGGAAGAAGCTGTACAGTGAAATGTTTTACACAATTACACCCCTCAGGGCTTGTGCTGCCTTATTTATAGCTTTTTACACCATCTTATACTACCCCTTTCCAGGTAACAAATCCCAGATATGGTTGGATAAGTATTTCAAAACTGTATATTCAGAGAACAGTTACAATAGACAGTAAATATTTACAGTTGCCATGGAAAAAACTCTACTCTATGCCATGTCCTGTCATTTTAAATCTGGTTTAGGCCTGATGGGCTGAGCAACCAAGGTAATTATATTTAAAATACATCTAGATGGAGTCAAGCAGTTATTCTTTCCTAGACTGCAAAGCCATAAAGAAGATGAGATGCAGCACTGATGATAGTAAACTCGGCGATAATTTTAAGGCTAAATGTGCTTCCCTCTTTTCTATTTACATGTTTTTGCTCCAGATGGGCCTTAAAAGCTCAGTACAGTTTGCTAACTAACTACTGGCTTAACTGACACCCAGTTACAAACAATGACAATAAAACTCCCAGATCCCTCAAAGGTATCTCAATACTCATCCTCTTACCAAGGAGTCATCAGTGATCCCAGGTGCTGGGCTATCCCTTCCCTGCCCTGACTGGGTGACACACCTCTGCCAGGAGCAGCTGCCTGTGTTGAGTGAAGCCTTGCTGCCCCTAAGACCAGGTGGAATTGGTCATTAGCTTCCAAAGAGAGACACCAAAATCCTTTCTATGGAAGTCTGACAAGGATCAAAGGGAGGCATGGCTCAGTCAGGTTTCTATTTCTGACATCTACCTGAATCTTGTAAGAAAGCAGATTATCCTCATACAGATGTTTAAGCATTCCAGTATTTATGGAAAATTTTTTGCATACATTTCAGCATGAAAATATGAAACATATATACAATGCTTAAATACTCGGCTGTGCAAATGTTTTCCAAAGCTGCATGATAAAATGATGTTACATTAGCTGCCTTCTGGGGCCAAGCCATATATCTATTTTAAGAGGAGAATTTGGAAGTTTAAAATTAATGGTGGAGGGTTGCATGTATCCTCTAGAGAACAAGGTGTTGAAGATGAATATATTTACTTAGTCCACTTGATCTTTGAGAAATAATTAGTAGGCAAATTAACCCCTGACTTGGCTCTGAGCAACTATGGACCTTTAAGTGTGTCTGTTTCTGGCTCCAAATCTCAAATTTGAAGTTTACATCAAGTCTACCTCTTTTAATAACAGGTCAGAATCATACAGTCATTTACAAATTAGGAGTTAAATACATTCTTTCCCCACTAACCTTAACAGGTAAGTGAAAAGGTGATTGTAAATGCAGTCTAACAATCTAAAAATATTAATAAAAGGATGAACTGAACAAACATCAAATGAGCTAAAATGAATAGTTGTAATGATCTAATCATCTGTTGGTTAGTTCTCATTTTCAGATCAAGTACTTTTCTACAAGTTAACTTGTTACATTATGCAATTCATAACCTACCTGTTCATACTCATCATAAAACATGGTATATATATATTTTTATTTATAATATAAATTGTTTTCAGCCGTAAAGATCATAATTTTCAGGATTTTTTATTATCCGCAATACTGGATAAGATCTGGATACACTGCAGTTTAGTAATGCCTTAAGTGCTACTTTTCAGGCCAAAGAAGCCATTCAGAAAATTTTCTGAGGTCCTCAACAGAAACGGTTTTGTGTAGGATAAAAAAGAGATTTTAATAATGAAGTGTGGAGTTCCACTATAGAGAAACAGGTTAAGGCTTCCCAGGGGCATTAGCAAAATTGAATTTTGCCTCTCCAAGGATGGAGACTCAAGGCTTTGACCAGGGGAAGGGGCAGAATTGGCATGGGAATCTTGTGAGTTTGTTTGGTTTCCTGCTGCCAGAGAGAAGGACTGGTCACTTCCATGGGACTGGGCTGCCCACATGTGCCCTCATCCTCACATCATATCTCCACCTCCAGCAGTGACCATCCTAGTTTTGCCACAGGCAATGTAAGCAGGAGGGGCACATCCTTCCACAGTCTGTCATCCAAAGCAAACACCAACTCTGCTTCTGCTCACAGCTGGTGATAATCTTTAATTATCAAGATGTCCCCATGGCAGACAAGTTTCAGTACCTAAGAGCATGGTATTTCCTTTTAAATGGATAAATAAATATTTTTGGAATCATCATACAAAAAAAACAGGATCATGAATATGCAATGTAGAATGATCCTCCAAAGGATCATCCTTTGTTCCTTGTCAAGAAGAAACTTGTTTCTAGTAATAAGGACAGATACTCAATTCCTACAAATTGCTACATGGTACAGACATACAAAATTCATTTGAAATTCACAGATCTGTGATAATTTTCATTTTCAAACAAATCACACAGTAGAGCACAGTAGCTGTAATTATTTTGTTTGTGGTGTACACAGATGTCTGGATCAAGTGGGAGCCACATTACACAAGTCAACAGGCAGCACCCATCAGGCTACAAAGCACCATTCATACAGAGAGTGTGTAACTACTGGATAAGACCAACAAAAATCAGGGCAAGATGAAGATGGAGCAAGGTGGATGATGAAGTTATGTAACAGCAAGAACATGGTTTAATATCAACTAGTCAGGTGTATATGCTATACACAAAAAGAAGACGTTGGTAGCAGCAAGCTCAGTACGAATGTTACAGCTAGGAAAATAAATATATTTTGGCTGATTTTAGGGCCTTTTCAATTTCCACATTTATTATCAAATTCAATTTCCCTGAATTTGCTCACTCATAGCTATATTTGCTTTCTAAAATAGCTTCATGAGAATGCCTGGTTCTCTGTTTTCAAATGGGCTATAGAATGAATCATGAACAGTTTCAGAAGTGGAGTTACACAAAGTTTGTTAACTGAGCTATTTGGGCAGCTAATCTGATAAATTGAAAAATATATGTGTTAGTCCTGCTTACTCAGCTATGGTTAATGATACTCAGATTCCCTTCCCTTTTTTAAGTTTCAGCTGACCAGAGACGAGAAGAAATATGATTTGTCAGGACTTCATGAAACCCTATTACCAAGAGTGAGGAACAAATAGCCAAAGTAGAGGAAGAAGCGTTGGGCTGACAACATGTCCAAAATTTCTAAGACCTAAATATGTTTTATTAGTAGTTTGGAAACAGAAACAACTTCAGACTGAAAAAAAATTTTATGATGACTGGCTTGATGGCAGTTATTTACCACATCATCAGGAAAATGTTTATTTCTAGCATTTTAAATAAAATATTCGTATTTTTGAAATAGGAAAACATTCACACTATATAATTGTCTTCTACTTATGTTTACTGAAAACGTCTCAATCTTTGCAACAGAAATAGTTATTAATTAACAACACTAATTTTCTGGACTTGTTCAGACTACACTGTTGATTAAACATCCTCAGAACCCAGTAAGAATAAAAAATGAGTGTGTTATGACTTGTCAGTTGCACAAACATGACTTTCAGCTACCAGGAAAGTCTTTGAGCTACATAAATACTTACCGCATTCCTACAAAACACAAAACACATGGTGAACTGCCTCCACTTAAAAAATGAAAAAAAAAGGCAGCAGAATTGCATGTAAGAAGTCATGCTTTTTCACTGCTTAAATTGTAACTTCTTAAAAAAACAAGAGGAAAAACAGAGATATTGCAAAGTGGTTAACATACATTTGTGCATAGACCTTTCTGCCCACGCATTTATGCAAATACAATCAGCATTTGATTTCCATGAGTGTCACTTTTTCCCTACTTTGTTATAGTTAATTCCTGCATTACTTTCTAAGAAAAATAACTAATAGAAAAAAAAATAACAGAGGAGACAATGAGTGTCTAATTAAATATCTGCCTCCTTCCTGGTATTCCATTACATCACACTCGCAGAAAATATTTTCAGAAAATCCATTTGTTCCAGATATTGCCTCCTCTCCAGCTAATACATACAGAGCTTATCCTGTTTTTGAAACACTTTAGTCTTAATACTTTAACCAGTTCACATTGGAACGTTTGTCTGGATCCTTCTACCTAGGTTAAAAATGGCAGCTATCCAAGCACAAATCCTTGCAGCAGTGTGAAGGGTATTTTTGCTGGGATAGGAGACCTATTCTTTTCTTGTGGTCACCATTTCTTAACCTAAGCCTATGGTTTCTTTTTCTTGGATGCTGCACTGTGTGCATGAGGACAAAGAAGCCTGTAAGAGATCATTTATACTACCTGCAAACTCAGGTGCACTGCACCATGGAATGTTCCTCTGAGTCATTTCCTCTGCACTGCCCTTAGAAATAGAGCTTCATCTCCTTCTCTGCTTCATTCTCTTTACTACAAAAAAAAAGAAGGTAATTTGTTGGTCTTTAATACAGCACACACCAAGGACTTGGACTCCATTGTGTTAGAAATGACACAAACAAGCATGAAAAAAATCCTTGCTCTAGAAAGCTTGCTATTCTGAGAATTAGATATAGTCAGCTGCAACACTAACTGGACTAAATCAATATGGCATTTGCTGTATTTTCCTTTGCTTTGGTCCTTGTGGTAAATAAGGAATAGACTCACTTCACTAGCAGACAAGCTGTAATCAGAAAGCAGGGAGTAGGGAGTCACAGCTGAGGTAAATCTTTGAAGGCTGTATGAAAGTCTCTGGAGATCACAGAAAATGCACAAGTATATTTGCAGGAATTGCATGCAATTACTGTTAATTAGTCTTCAGATGATAAAGACTGACACAGCTTAAAGACCAGATGATGGACATTCACAAAGATCCATTCAAACCTATAGGTCCCATGAGCATGTAGCATTAGGACATGGTAATGGAAGGAGAGAGATGGCTGCCTATTTGTGTAACTGCTTGCAACTCCAAAACCCAAGAAACTGGGTTTCCAATTGCACTGGGACTGATTAAGGAAATTTCAAGCTGCTCTCTGTAGAACTGTAACACAATACATCAGGTTGCCCACCTCCACATCCTGGCAGGGTCAGTGGCACAATTAAATCAAATGACAGCTTTTCTACCTCATGTTCCCTCCTCTCATTCCATCAAGGCATTTGCCTTCTAGAAACCATTCATGCAGGAACACTTTATCCTTTCTGCCCAGCACTTTTGCTACACAAGACATAAATCAGAGGCAGCTATTACACTCAGATCTCACGCTCCAGGGCACTGGCAGCCCAGCCAGGACAGCAAATCAGATGGCCCCCAGGACATCCCGCCCAGCTGAATGCCAGGCTCTGTCTTCTCATCCTGCCGGATCATCTGCTCCTCCAGTCTCCGCCTCCCACCTTTTATTGCTACCAAATGCGGAGAACTGCTCTGTTGCATGAAGGCCTTGTTGCCTTTGTAAAATCATGGCTCAGGCCTGTTACTTCAGCTAAGTAGAAGAGGATGCTGGGAAAGAGACACAGCTGAGTTAGAAAAACATGCTGTTTGACCATCGTGTGCTCACATAGTGGTGTAAGGTGGTTGGCTGAATTATGTTTGTTATGCATTAAAACTATGTAAACAGATAACCGGCTAACTGCTTAAAAGGGTCGGGTTTTTGCAGTAAAGGGCTCTCCTTTGCACCTGCCTGGGGACTCTGTGTCGCTCACTATCTCAACACTGCTTAGTTGCTATTTCCTTGGAGCATCAGCTATTTCCTTGGAGGGGTTTCTTTTTTGGTATTTTGCGGCAGGTCAAAGAGCATGACAACAGAGAGGGCATAACCAATCCCCACATGCAGGCAAGACAAGAAAATGTCTTAGGACCATCCAAAGGAGAAAAGAGATAAATTAGACACACTGCTTTTTGCTGTGTGCCTCACTAATGCTTTCCTAGGAGGTGATGGGGACCTACTTGACTGGCAGCCAGAAGTATGACTTAATTCTACATCTCTCAACAAAAATCCTTGGAATATCTGAGTAAAACAAGGAAACCCTGGCCTTTTTTAAAGGTTTGTGTGTAAAGACTGCCTGGCACAGGCTGTGCAGTGCCTCCACAGTAACTTCATACTGACCCCCACTGTTCACACACTGCGAATACAGATGTGCCTGGGAGAGCCTGCAACTCCCACACATGCAGAAAAGTTGATATGCAGCACAGCTGCTTCTTCCCAAAAGTGCTGGCATTCATTCCACAGTGGTGTTGCTTAGGATTTGGAACACACAGCACATAGGCTGGAATATCTGAGAAATTACGGTTTGCCAGGTTGCTGCATGCCAGGAAGTCTGGGATACCTAAGAAAAGTTTTCAGACAGGAGAAGAATGCATCTGAGATAACCTAACTATGTAGTCTAGAAGAAGACAACCTTTCAACCCATGCAGAGGACCCAAGGATCACTCAGCCTATAGGGAAAGGAGAGTGCAAATCCTTCCAGCTTCCAGACTTGTCTGCATTTGCTGTTCCCACTAATTTCCTTCCTGGCCTTCTTCCTACACCCAGCTTCTCCCTGGGATTCACTTGCCCAAATTTCTTTGTCTCCCCACATCTGCATTTATTTCTGCTCCTGTTGTACATAGGATTCTGCACATATCTCCTACATCTCCCTGTGGCCATCCATACACACCTTTCCTGTCCTTGCTGACAACTGATCATTTTCTGAATTTTTCACTGCACACAGACCTCCCCCTGTAGTAAAATCACTTTCCTCCCAGAACATAAGGAGCTTTATTCCCTCTGCTCTCTCATCTTTTTTTTTTTTCCCCCCTCCAGATTATGTGTCCAATGGCCACTGGCTTGGGATGAGTGTCAGGGCCATTTCCACTTCCCTTTGGAAAGAGCTACTCATCTCGTGTAAAAACTGGCAGGCAAAAGGTCTTTTGGCCTTTCAACCTCTCAATATAGTTTAGGTTTGCAAGTGAAGCTAACACTCTCCTACTTAGAGGACTTTCCCCTTCTATTTTTCCATGTGTTTTTTTAATAAATAACCTTTTTCATGCTTTTCTCCTTGTAGGGTAGTAAGTGACAAGCTCTAGCTGGGGTAAACTTCAGCCTTCAGGAAGCACAATGAAAATATGTTTTTATTTCTCTGAATTTTGGGAAAATCTTGGCAGAATGTGACAAACCTTAATTAAACCTATTTTTAAAAGGTGGCTTTATCCCTGAAACCTTTTACTGAAACTGCAGCAAGTGTACCTTGGTGCCTGAGGTGCCCCATGTTGACTGTTTCCAGAGCTCTGACATTCAGGGGAAGTCTACTGGTGCTGGCACTTGGCCCCAAGACAAGTTGTGATACCAAGGCTGGAGCAGAAGTGGGGAGAGAGCCTTAAAGGTAAAGAGAAGGTGAAAGGTGTCATCTCATTTTTAGTGACTGCTAGCGACAGGAGAAGCAGCAGTTATACCGATTTATAACTTCCTTTCTACAGAGAAGATATAAAATAAACAGAGTGAATGGATGCAAGTATGTTGATATAGGTTGTGAATATTAACTTGATCATTCCCGGAAATAAATTTTGGGGTTTTTTTAAAATAATTTCTTATAGAATCAAATCTCATTTTGTGTTTTGTAGAAGATACCTGTTAGAAAAGCTCAGGCTGCTGTCTCTTGCCTCTCCCATGTAGAGTTTAGGATTATGTTGCAGTTTGGTGTGTTCAAGGTCAGCAGTAAGGCTATGCTGGAGCCTGCTAGTTCCTGACTAAAAAGAGAGGCTCGTGGTGCACTGCAGAGCTCATTAACAGCTTGATCAAGTAAAGGTCTCTTTACCAAAAAGATTGTTTGCAACACAAGCAATCCCAAATGTTTTCTGCCCACCAAATTTATCATAGAAATTCATGTCTGCATATCTATTTCTTTCCAGTAGTTTAGATGCAATAAATACTAGGATGCTAAACCACAATTAAAAAAGAGGGAATTTTTTTTTTTTAGTCTTCCAACAGAACATGTCTGCTACTTAACTGGAAGCCCAAAGGAGGAGAAAAGCTCCTGAACTTCAAATAAAACCAAATGCAGACTGAGATTTGCATTGAGTGAAGAGAAATCCAATGCACATATGAAAAGCAGCCACCCTATGTCCTATTTGAAAATTTTATGTAATATTTGAGTTATATGACTGAACTTAAAATTAGACATCTGTTTAGACAGATTACTTAGCACCTTGGCACAGATGTTCTGTGTTTTCTATTATAGTGCTTTAATTAAAGATCATTCATCAGCATTCAGTCAGCACAGTTAAGTGCCACTTTGAGTAGAGCTGGACAGGGAATGAGTTCTGTGTGCCATTTGTAATAGCAGCTTTAAATCAGGTGGTGATGGCAAATGATTGCCACAAAGCCAGCCACAACCTTTTTGCCACTACTGAGTGGGGAAAGAGGTCAGGAGGGGACTCACACACTCACATCTGTACAGCAGATGCCAAAGCACCTTCCACCCCCTTGCTATCCCCTGTGTACTGTCCCCCAGTGTACCTGGAGGGAGGGAAGCAGGCACTGAGGAAACCAGCTGGGGCCTACCCTCTGGTATCCGCTTCGACTCTGCCGTGCTGCCTCCTCTCGCTAATCTCTTGTCTCTTCCCACTGGCCCCCAGCAACAAGCGTGCTCTACCAGTAAGGGGTTTTCAATTGGGGTAAAGGAAAAAGGAGACACAAAATCTGTCTTAGCTAGGCAAGGTAACTGGCAGTCATTGAGGCTAGATCCCAGGAAGCCTACAGAAGGCTAACCAGGGAGGATGTGGAACAGTCTTTCAAAAATATGTGCCAAGTGATGCAGTCCAGAAAAAAATTTAAAACATTTGTGAGCGAAGGATAAAAGTTTACAAGTTTAATGTCACATCCCTGTGAAGTACTTCTGCAATTCTGTGTATTCACCTCACCAATACTGCATGTCAGCCTCTTGCAGGTGCACTATGCCTTTCACCCTGCGTGCTGCCTTGCAGAGACTCGCAGAAATGACTGCTGCAAACCATAGAAATGTGCTGGGTGGGTTTGATTTGTAGAGAGCCTATAATTTGCTTCCTATCTCTTTTTAAACCCATTACATCCCTAACAATGGAAACTGTCAGCTGGAGTGATTTTGTCAGCCAAATTTGAGAAGCTGCACATTTTATGACCATTAAAGTTTCCTGTAACTTCTCACTTGAATTTTTCCACGCCTAAGGACATGGGTTTTTTTATTTCTCAAATTCCAAAATAAGCATCAGCAGTGATAAAAACTTGTCAGCTCAACAGGATAGGAACTGAGGATTTTTTCCCTGGGTTACTTCTATTCTTTTATCTAATGAATGTTTAGCATAAAATGTCCAGACAATTACATAGTTACACTTAATGTCATTCCCATTTTTCACTATGTGGGTTTGGTTTGCATTATGCACAGAGGCAGTACTTCAGCAGTAGGAAAGGAAGTATGTTTCCAAAAGCTTAATTTCACCCCAGTGGTTATGGTATTTTTCCAGGTCATGTAAGGTGCACACTTATTTCAGGCCAAGAGGGTGCTGAACTTCAAATTCCCCTAAGGCATATTCTCACCTTCAGCAGAAAATGCCCAGCTGGGTGTAAGTGGGAGCAATCTTACAGCAGCCTGATGCTGGTGTGTCAGATTTCACTACCCACACATTTTAAGTAGACCAATGCAGTGCTGTGTTGGGAGGGAGGTGGCTCACCCACCAAGCAGGGAGAGCAGCCAGCTAATAGGTATCTTGAGATCCACCTTGCCAGATGGGATCCCAAGTGATTTTTTTTTTTATCAAACCTGTCGTTTCTTCAGAAAATCACTCTTAGTTGGACACTTCCCTGCCATTTGTGTGTTTTTAAACTGCTGTCAGTGCTTAAGCATTAAGGACAGTATCCTTTTCCTCTGTGCTAGGCAGAGCATGTAGCAGAGGCTTAGTCAAGAAGCACAGGGCTCCCTAATGATTCTGCTGGGGCAGAATGATTAGATGATTTGATGGAACTTTGGGGCAACATACAGAGTAACTCTTTTTAGCATTGTTTCTAAAACAGTTTTGTAGTCTTTTTCTGCATGTGTCCTTTCTCTGCATACATCTTTTTAAGATCCAGTTACTATTATTAAGGTTCTTTGGAAATTCCTCTGCCCGAATTAAGGTGCAAATGAGACCATATGCCAGTGACAATAATATGGGTTTTATTTGATGATCAATATGAAAGAGGGAGAGAGAGAGAGAGAGAAAGAAAGAAAGAAAGAAAGAAGTAGAAAATAGGTGGGCGGGATAGAAAGAGAGTGACAGGGACAGAATAAGGAAAATATTACCATCTATGGATCCCAATGATGTTCCGTTGATGTCTTAACTGGTGAACGTCCCCTCGGAAAGCATAGAATCCGATGGATATATATGCTCAGGCCAGGCAGGCATGTCCGGGCATGTCCCGCCTGGGGGAGGGGCAGTCTCTTACAGCAAACTCTGGGTCTGTTGCATCTCCTGCAGTCCTGTGGGGCAAAGCCTCTGATGTGAATGTCCCGTGGATCCTGTGGGGTTGGGGGTGCCACAGCTGGGCCAGTTTGTGTAATCAGAGGATGGGTGTTTATTGCCTCTCACCAGAGGTTACAGCATGCACCCAAAACCTCCTCCTCCCCCCTCGGTTGGGGGGAGCCTGTGTAAATCTGGCTTCTGTGAGCTGTGCTCTCCCCCCTGCCCCAAACTCAGCTGGGATGGCAGCTGGAGGCTTTGGCCTATTGTGGATGCACACGTTTCCCTCAACCTGAGGTGACTGAACAATGGGTTTCCTTCAATCTAATCAGCAGTTCGACTTACAGTCCAAAGTTCTTCAAGGAGGTTTCTGTGGCTGTAGCTTCTTTAAAACTTTATATCAATGTTTGAGGCATAAACTATTTTCAGTCTCTGACACATCGTTACCCTTCTGAAGGGTTTTTCTGTCCTATTTTTTTGTCACTACAGAAATACAGTTCTGCTTAGTATGCTTTGATTCCTGTTATATGCTGATATAACAGAAAAACAATTGAGTGGCTACAATGGCTCAATTCCTATTCTGGTTTTGTAGATGTTAAGAAATCTGGAAGATTGTATTTTGCATTTTTGTATTTCGGAATACATTTCTCATCCTTCAATCCCTATGTTCATAAAGGACTTTGTGGATGAAAGGCGAAACCATGCATGCCCTGCTTCAAATGCTGCTCACCTTTCATAACTACATGAATCAACAAATTGGATAAATACTTTTCCTGGAGTAAGGGATGAGAGAAAGATGGAAAGAACAGGTGACAAGCCTCAGTGAGTTCACTTAATGCATAGTGAAGGCATGCAAATACTTAGAAAAGCAGGCAGAGAGGGGATAAGGATGAAGTAAAAAGCATTGAGTGTTCATGATCAAAAGGGTCCCTATTGACTTCTTTATAGGGAGGGCAGTTTGTGACTACAGTTACTTAAAACAGGGTTTGACAGGATCCAGTCTTCAGTTAAACATCAGTGTGGCTGTATGCTAAGATGCCAAATTGCAAAAGTACAATTTCTCATCAAAGTGCCCTGTTAAAAAACAAAGCACATAAGACACCATTTCCCATCTAATGTAGCTGAGAACCTGATACTACAGAAAGCTGGCCATTCTGCAGAATAATCAACAGTTCAATAATTTTTCTTCTTTTTTTTTCAATTCAAATTCTCTGAGACTAGTGTCATATTCCTGACTTGATCTGTGCCTTATGGCAGAGTTGTATGTTATCCTCCTTTCAGATTCTAGGCCTGTTATCCCTCCTGCCTTCCTAATTTATAAATTATATATCTATAAAATATACATATACATAAGTGAAGTACTGTTTTGTATAAATTTTCTCATTTCTTTAAAGAACTAAAGAAAGGAGATTGATTAAAACAATTTTGTTTGTTTCTGGTAGAATTGTAGAGTCATAGAACCAGTTAGGTTTGAAAAGACATCTAAGATCGAGTTCAAACATAAACCCAGCACTGCTAAATCCATCACTAAGCCATGCCCTTAGGTGTGACATGCACATGTCTTTTAAATACCTCCAGGGTATTCCCTGGCAGCCTGTTCCAAAGCTTGACAATCCTTTCAGTGAAGAAATGATTCAAACTATCACTTGTTACCTGGGAAAAGAGACTGACATCCATCTCCCAGGTAGTTTTAGAGAATGATAAGGTTACCTGAGCCTCTTTTTCTCCAGGCTAAACACCCCCAGCTCCCTCAGCTTCTCCTCATGGGACTTGTGCTCCAGACCCGTCCCCATCTCCACTGCCCTTCTCTGGACTTGCTCCAGCACCTCCACGTCCTTCCTGAATTGAGGGGCCCAGAACTGGATACAGCACTTGAGGTGTGGCCTCACCAGTGCCCAGTACAGAGGGACAATCGCTGCCCTGGTCCTGCTGGCCACACTATTCCTGATACAGGCCAGGATGTCACTGGCCTTCTTGGCCACCTGGGCACACACTGGCTGATGTTCAGCTGCTGTCAACCAGCACCCCCAGGTCCATTTCAGGTAGCTTTTCAGCCACTCTGTCCCCAGTCTGTAGTGCTGTTGTTGTGACCTGAGTGCAGGACCCAGCACTGGGGCTTGTTGAACCTCATACAGTTGGCCTCGGCCCAGTGATCCAGTCTGTCCAGACCTCTCTGAAGAGCCTTCACTTCCTCAGCAGATCAACACTGCAACTCAATTTGGTGTTGTACAGAGGAAAAAAAATTGAGATTTTTTTCCTAAATTTCATCTCAATTTTATTTTGATATTTTCAAGACAGCAACAATGAATTCAACAAAAATCAGAGCATTTATCAATATTACCTTCAATTGAAGTCTGAAATGAAATATTTTATTCCATCCCCACCAAGTGTTCTCTATCTCAAAAGTGGTCCAGAGCTGGAAGTTCAGATCTAGTACTCTCTCACACACACACATTTCTTTCCTTTCACCCTCCTTGGTTTTGCAGATGAACTTTTGAGCTTGGGCTAGTGAGAAAACCAGGATTCATCACCTGCAGGACAGGATTCTCTCTTTTTCCTTCACTCTCAGGAGTGAAGACAGCTTCTTTGAAAGAGTGGATTGCTGTTTCTGATCCCTTCAATTTATTTTGTCTGTGATGATGATCCTTCCAGTTGTGAGAAATAGTCACTCACTGATACAGTTGAAAGAGGACAAAGTCATCAAAGCAAAACTATTTATTGATATAAATGAGTAAATGAGTATAAATGAGTTGGGCACATCTCACTGAGGAGGCACACCTCTGTCTAAAATGCACAAACTTTTAGACCCTTCCTCAACTGATGGGGTCCCTGTCCCTTCTTCCCTTTGGCTGAGTACTCAGGAGTTCATATTCTTTCTGACCGCCTACTGTGCTCAAACTGACACCTCGTTTCCCCTTCACTTTCAGTCCCTCTCAGAACTAAAGACTCTAAGTAACAAGCATCGGTTCACTCCCCTTTTTCTCCTCTCCAAGCTCATGAGGCCTGGCCTCCTGCTAGCTACATCTTTGCCTACATGACATAAGTACACATTCTTATGGCTGAAACAATGGCTGCAGCAAAACATTCTTTTATTTCTCACACAAGTCCATGCCAGAGTTAATTTCATTTTTTCTGCTTTCTGACTTAGTTTCAAAAGTCTTTTAGGCATGTATGGAATATTAAAGTTACTTAAAGTTGCAACATTTGTAAGAGAAAGCATTAAAACAGGCTCCATGTCTGCCAAAGTTTGGCAAGAAACATTTGGACAATGCTCTCAGGCACATGCTGTGATATTTGGGGTTGTCAGGTGCAGAGCCAGGCATTGGACTAGATGATCTTTGTGGGTCCCTTCCAGCTCAGGATATTCTATGATTCTATGAAGAATAAAATGCAAAAGTCCCTCAGAAGTATTTGCAACAGTGGAAAGAGAGAAGAGGAAGGCCATGGTCCCATCAGTTTGAAGAAATGCAGAGCAATGCATAGACAAAATTCTGTTTGCCTCTCCCTCCTGAAAACCAGAACAGCCAGTGAGATAAATGATGAGAAATACTGGAAAGGACAGGTGAGGCATATTTAGGTAAGCTTCATGGATCAGGGAACTTGCAGACTTCCAAAACCAAATGCTGACATGCAGACCTGTGACCTCCTTTTTAACAAACATGGGAGTAGACAAAGAATACAGCAGCTTGCAGTGTTTTGAAGAGTTTTTCTGCCAGTGTGATTTAGTTATTCTTAGTGTTAACATACAAACAGAAAAAGATACACACACATCCAAACACCTACAAAGGACTATGGGTGCTATCTAGCATTCGGATACTGTTAGCAACAGTAGTTTTTAAACTGCAAAGTAGAAGCAATTTTCAAAGTAGAAGCAGTTCTCAAAGCAGAGTTGTGAACAGAGATAGTTTTAGAAGTAATAAATATCCAGCAGCAGCAGCAGTAGAAGGTATCTCAGTGAGCAAACAGTGTCATGGTCAGAGCCTGACCCCAGAAAGAAACAACAGGCTGAACAACAGGAGAGTAGCTGAAAGTTACAGGCAACAATCCTTTTCTACCTATTCCTATGCCATTATGCTAAGATTACAACCCATATCATTATTTACTGAAGAGATTTATGTCATTGCAACTGAAAATTCTGAAAATTAATGGATTTATATATGTGTGTGTATATATAGATACATATATTTAGTGTCACAAAAATATTTAATGGACTTTTAATGAAAAAGAGAAAGAAAGAAAAGGGAGTTACTTGATCCCTTTTTTTTATAATAAAGTATAATTTTGGAGCATTTCTGCAGAGAAGCATTAATGTGTACTTCAGTGTATGAGTTCACTCTAAGTGTGCAAATAATCTTTGAAAAATTAGTGCTGAGAGAATTTTAGTATGAAAATCAGTTTTCATGACAGTACAAATATAGAGCTAGGAAGGTTCATATATTAGACCTCAAATTGACGACTTTAAGGAACAACACAACCATGAGTTCAAGCACACAGGACCTATCAGCCAGACCTCTATCTGCAGACAGAAGACCTCTCCTTGATCAGCCGACAGCAAGTGTTCACAACAGAAGGGTCCACAAGAGATGTGCAAATATACAGATATGGAACTGTGCCTGGATAACTGGAGTCACTGATTCTTGGGCCACTGCAGGGGAAGAAAAGTATCAGTATGCAAGACCTATGTTCTGTACATAATAGTATTATCATAGAATCACAGAGTGGTTTTGGTTAGAAGGCACGCTTAAAGGTCACTTAGTCCCAACTCCCCTGCCATGGGCAGGGATAGCAGCTTGCTCAGAGCCCCATCCAACATGGCCTTGAATGTTTCCAGGCATGAGAAATCTCTGGGCAACTTGTTCCAGGGTTTCACCACCGTCATCGTAAAAAACTTCTCTCTTATATCCAAACTACATCGACCCTCCTTCAGTTTAAAACCATTATATCATAAATCCTACACTGGCCTGATAAAAAACCGTGTTGCCTAAATAACATCGCTGGTTAGAACTGTTCCACAGATTACACCTGCACTCCGTATCTTTTTTATCCGACCGGGGGTTGGGTCTGGTGCTCTAAAGAACGGTGCCAGAGTTTGCCGGAGTTGGCGGGAGAGTCCGTGATCCGTGGCCGCCGCGGTGCGCTGCGCCGGCAGCAGAGCGAGGCCCGCCGGGGCCTCAGCGCCNNNNCCCGCCCAGCGCCGGGGCCGCGGCCGGAGGCGGAGCAGTTGAAGCCGCCGCAGCCGCTGCCCTGCGCTTGTTCCCTAACACAGGGAATTACAACTGGCTGGTGAACGACTGCCTCCCGCACCACCGACTGTGAACTCCGTAACCCGGCGGGTGCTGCCTGTTCAGGTGCGCAGCTTGGAAACCAAGCCGAAGGAACCAGGCTGGCAACGCGGGTGCCCGCGGCCCGGCTCAGGCTCTTTCTTAAGAGACTCGTCTCTATCAGATTCAAGGGTCTCACTGTTCTGGCCCAGTTCAGCAGCCTATCCGTGTTCAGGTTACTCATGCCAGCCTGCTACTAACTCCTTGTTAAAGGCAACTATTTCCTGTAAAAATCCAGCGCTCCCCGTCCAGAACTTGGCCGTGTGCAGGTGCAGAGGCATGTCTGGCTGGGGCGAGCTCACTGAGCCAGTAAAAACAGAAGAGAAACAAGAGCTGTGAAAATGCAAAAACTTACTGAGGAGTGTAGCATCATCAGTCAGCTGCCAATCTGCCAGCAGTTCACCTCGTGGCTCAGATTATTGTTCTTCCACTAATGCCAAACAGGTACATCCACATGAATGAACAGATAAACAATAAAATATGCTCTATGCGTTCTGCCAGAGGTCAAGGAAAGCTGTATCTTGTCTTTCACACAGTTTGCATTTATCTAGCCAAATTCAGAGTGTGTGACCAAATGCTGATATGTAGATCTGTGAATCCTCTGTGTTTAATTAACACTTTAATTTCATAATTTACAACTTATTGGCCTATTCAGTAAATATTATTTACACATTCTGGAGCAACCCAAGCTGCAGGAGTGATCCTTCAGAAGTAAGCGTGGAAGTAGATCCTTCAGCTGACAGAGCACATCCTGCAACATAGCAACACCATCAATCTCAATGAAAATCCATGGACTGACAAATTCTGGATCAAGCCCTTGAGGTATATTTTACAAAAACACTCCTTTGGTCATCTATATTAGCATAGCATCCAGTGGCATTTCAGCTGGAAATGGGGTTGCATGATGCTGGATATTGAATAACCTTTCAATAGGAAAGATATTTTGTCCTTAAATGTAGAGAAATTGAAATCAAAGTGTGAGTAACAGGTGATACTAACACCAGAAGCACAGAGACTGTAGAAAGGACACAGTAATAGCCCCACAGATTAACTGAACTACCATAACAATCCTACATCAGGCCTGCACTGTCAGGATCTAGAACCGGACCACAACCAAAGTTCTATCCCAGCTGACAGCCCCAGTTGGTGAGAATAAACTGTTGTGAGAGATCCTCTATTTGTTATCTATTTGTTGTTTTGGCAACAACAATGCACCATCCCAGTTCCCAGCCTCAGAGACAGAGGGTGTACAAAGCATGCTTCCCACTCCTAAGCTTCAGCCACAATAACCCCCGGCAGTGCTACAGACTTGGAAAAGGTGGCTGGAAAGCTGTCCAGGGGAAAAGGACGCCAGAGTGCTGGTCAACAGCTGGCTAAACATGAGCTGCTCCAGGGGAGATTCAGGTTGGACATCAGGAGGAATTTCTTCACAGAAAGAGTTGTTAAACATTGGAATGGGCTGCCCTGGGAGGTGGTGGAGTCACCATCTCTGGAGGTGTTCAAGAAATGACTGGATGTGGCATTTAGTGCCATGGTCCAGTTGACATAGGGTTGTTTGGTCAGAGGTTGAACTTGATGATCTCAGAGGTCTTTTCTAACCTAAATGATTCTTTGATTCTCTGCTTCTGTAAGCATGGCAGTGAAACTTGGTGGAAACTAGAAGAGTGGCCTGGGACAGGTCTTGTTCAATAATATGCCTTCAGCACACTGACATCTGCTTTGCCTGTCATGAGTTGACTGACAGTAAATTGTTTTTTTGCTTCCAGTAGTTCTGCCAAGCTATTTCTGACAGTCCTGTACATTGTATAGGCTGAATCATAAAGACTGTAAACAAATAAAATAAACAAAACATGTTTATTTGAATTATTTTCTATTTAATTTCCAATTTTGTTTCTACAGTAAAGGCTGAATATGCCAAACAGGTCTCTGTCAAATATTTAATACTTTTAAAAATTCTTCCGTGTTCAAGTTCCTGAAGCTGAAAAGTTTCAACGAAAGTTGTGCAGCCATACCCTGGATAGTTATTCTGCCCAAAGAATTTTTCCAGAGATTTCTTTCATATGGGCCTCATTTTTCCCCTCAACTTTTAAAGTTAGTAACAAGTAATTTTTAGTAGTTTCAGCTCATGGGTCTTGGTGTATTTATTCAACAACATAAAAGAGCTTCTCATCATTCAGTGTTGTTAGTGTCTCATAGCTCTAATCTTGACCTAGTTTGAGAATGTTTTATTTATCGACAGCAGGCTACACAAACAACCTCCTCTCGGAGGGATTCCAAATACAGGCTCAGTCCAAGAGGATGCAGCTTCTCCAGGGTATCCCTACCTCCCCCATTTTTATTTTTGTCAGCTACCCCCTCCCTCCTAAAGGGCCTTTAAGGCCTCATTTTTCCCTGACAGTATTTCTTTTTTTTTTCCACTAAGAAACATTGCCATGACATATAATTAGTTTCTCCTTTCTCCTACAAACTATGACTACAAATCATGCACACAAATCTTGCAGCATTACTGGGAAGTGTCCATGGTGGTATGACTCATTTATCAGCTGAGATTGTAAGCTGGGGCTTTGCATTTTTCTCATCTTCCAATAAAAATAATCTATGAAAAGAGACAGTTGGAAGCATCAAGAAAGGAGAAACAACAGAAACCCTGAAAGTAAGTTGAACATATAGCACATGTAACAATACATGTTATATTGGCCTTTATGGTGCTTTATGGCACTTCTGTTTTAGAGAACAGGCAGACATACTTAGTGGATGAAAAGCTGGATGTGACCCAGCATTGTGTGCTTGCAGTCCAGAAAGCCAACCGTATCCTGGGCTGCATCAAATGAGGCGTGACTGGCACATCAAGGAGGTGATTTTCCCCCTCTACTCCATTCTTGTAAGACCTCCCTGGAGTACTGTGTCCAGCTCTGGGGAGAAAGGATGTGGACCTCCTGCAGCAAGTCCAGAAAAGGGACATGAAGTTGATCAGAGGGCTGGAGCACCTCTCCCATGAAGACAAGCTTAGATAGTTGGGGTTGTTCAGACTGAAGAAGGGAAGTCTCCAGGTAGATCCTACAGCGGCCTCTCCATACCTAAAATGGGTTTATAAGAAAGATGGGAACTGACTTTTTAGCATGCAATAGGACATGGGGTAACGGTTTTAAACTGAAGAAGGGTCTATTTAGACTAGGTATGTCATACATTTTTTATGATGAGAGTGGGATAACACTGGCACAGGTTGCCCAGAGAGGTGACAGACGCCCCATTCCTGGAAACATTCAAAGTCAGGCTGGACTGAGGCTCTAAGCAACCTGATCTCACTGAAGATGTCTCTGCTCAGTGCAAGAAGAATTGGACTACGTAACCTGCGAAAGTTCCTTCTAACGCAAACTATTCTATGATTCTGTGATTAAACCCTTAATGTCAAAGCATTCATCAACCAAAAGACAAAAAAACCCCAAACTAAAACCCACAAGCAAAGAAAAAAACCTATGTAGAACCACAGAAGGATTTTTACCCATTTAATTTTAAAAAACAACACGACACTTCCTAGTTGCATATTGAAAGAACCTAGACACTTATACTGTCTGCCTCTTACTATACCTTTACAAGAAGGTCAGGCTTGCAGCAGATTCTGAAAGTACTTGGACTGAAACTGTCTGCTTTCAAGATAGCTGTTTCGAATACCAGAGTAATGCTGTACCAAAAGTCCACTGTCTGAGAAAAAGCAGTATCAAATGAGAGCAAATAGAGATTTCCACTGCAGGAGGAGTTATTTCAAGGGCAAACATAACAGGCTTCAAACAAAGTAAACTGACCCAGGAGAAGGGAAATACTCCTGTCTGCAGAGTGGCACAGGCCTCCTATAGTGGCACAGGCCTCCTGTACAAAGCGCCATAGACTCTCTGGGGAGGTTCAGGCCAGCACCTGAGACCATGGGTGAGGCTTGACAGCAGGGATCTTGACCCCAGAGCTGCTTCAGCTCTGAAAAACCAGCAGAAAAGTATTATGGTTGCTACAAATCCCCTCAAGGAAGAGGAGCCATGGCAAGAAACAGGCAGAGCTTGGGGGTGAGGGTGAGAAAAAAAGACAACACCTAACCTCTCTAACCTCTGTAATTGTCTCTCTAAGCACCCACGGCTGTTTTGACTGTTGGCTCACCATGTGGCCCCAGAGCAGGTCCTGCCTCCCTCTGCCCCCAGCATATTTGCAAATTGAATTTACCTTATTATTTTCTCATCATATGCCCAAGGTCCACCTTCTGCCCAGCTCTTTGTCTCTACCTTTCCCCCAGCTATTACCTTTTCAGCATCTCATCAGCATATACTTTCAATTCCCTTTGAGACTATTTATAAAGGTGTAAAGGAACATAAATTTAGTTTTCTCCCAAGTACATTAGAGATTTGACTACTTTGCAGCATACTAAAACTGGCTTTGAAAAGGTTGAATTCTGTGAATATTCAGTTTCTAGCTACATTATATGCAGCTGTGCTTATATTCCTTTTGTTTTCATTTTGTCAGGCTATACTAACAAATGAGTTTGCTGATATTATTTATGGGATAGTAAATCTTATATGCAACAACATAAAATTCATACTAATGAGCAGAAATCCATCACTGATCTGCGTGTTCAGTCAAAACAAAAATAAATATCTGAGACTGTGAATACCAAATTCTTAATAAGTCCTGAAGATACACAATTTGAGGATTAAATTATTCATAGTTTCCACTGACTTCAAATAATAAATGTATATGACAAATTTATAACTCATTTGTTGATAATTTGTAAAAGGGAAGAGGTAAAAACTGCCATATATATGATTCTTGCAGTTTATATCAAATAATAACTTCCTAATTTTAATCAATTTAGAATCTTGAAAGTTTCCTAATGAAGACCACTTCAATTAGTTTCAAGAAGATTTTATCACAGTCTGAATTGATTTACACTGATATGATTTCCCTGCAGTCAGTGGAGCTCATCTGATTTAGTCCTGATGAAGATCTAACCTGAAACAAGGTACCAAAGACCGCTTGCTCAAAAAGTGCCCAGAGGTGGAGGTGCCTGGAGTGGAGAAGTTCTGGCTGGTAGAGAATTTATGCAGTTATTTCTGTCACACCCTAGGTTGCTGCTCCTCAGCACATCCAGTGGAGGAAGGGTGGGTGTAATCACAACATGGCAGGGAGGTGAGACAGCAAAATTTAATTGTACCCATATCTCATTTTTTTTTCCAGTATCTAATTGTCACTGAATGGGAATCTGTGGATTTCTCCACACTCCATCCCTTCAGCACTGTGAGATCTGGAACTTTACAGTGAAGATTGCTCCTATAATACATCTAATATGGACTAACATGTAATTTCATCTTATCAGGCACTCAGTGAGGGATGCTTTATTTTTATATAAACTTTTTAATAAAATCTTTGCAATCTCAGTCAATTAATGGAATTTGAAAGAGACGGGAAAGAGGACAACAAAAAGAAAAACCAAAAAGAGACATGAAGAAATGAAATCCAGGAAGAAAATAACAGAGGAAAAGGAGACTATTTATAACCTTAATTAAGTATGACTTGAAGATGTTAATGAATATAATGGCACTGTGGTCATCAGCATAAGGCTATGGCATTCAGTAGGGAATGTCAGCTTTTTTGATTGAAGTCTCCTGGAAAAGAATTTGTCATTAGATATCTGCCATTGTTCTGCCCTTTCATCATCTTGTTTCTCATCCTCGAAGACCTCAGCCATGCTGCCATTCAGTTCTTTGGGGCTTTTGTCTCCTGTCCTCTTCTCTGCTACACCCTCACAGCCCCTTTTCTGCTTCTTTTACCATCTCTATGGCTTGCGCAGAGGCACAGCCAGGCCTTCTGCAGCCAGCAGTCTTGCCTCTCTGTGATTCACAGGTGATACTGAAGAGAGCAGAAGGATGGCTGCAGCACCCTCCTCCCTCCCCTAGTTCCACACTAACTGGCCGCTGAAGGAGAGGCCATCTCCCGCAATTACCTCTGTTGGCTGCAACTCTTTCAGGGGCAAAGGTGGGGAAAGTCGTCAGGCACACAGTGCTCCCCAGCACACCCCAATGTCTTGGGGTGACTCTATGCTGTTGTATCCCCTATCCCCACTCTATGCCTAGACATGATCTTGAGCTTTTCTGTGCTTTTAAATTGAGCCTGCAAGGAGAGGAAAAAACTGAGCTAACTCTTCAAAACAATCTGGACTTCAAGGACAGAGAGATTTTAGCTGCTGCTGGAGGAGGGAAAGCACTCTTCCTGCTGTTTCAGCCATTTTTTTTCGGCTCTGCTTCTTCGGAGAGAGAGACGGAAAGGGTTTTTTTCTGGACTTTCGGCTTTCCCCTTCTTCTCTTCTGGACTGTTTCACCATCAGAACATCAGAACCCCACCGGGTGCCCTTCCATCGGCTTGGAGAGGGGCCCCCCTACTCCCGCCTAACGCACCAGCTCCGAGGAGAAGGAGAGGGACCACACCCACAGAAGGACTCTTAAAATCTTTCAGGTTTCCTCTCCATAGCGAGAGGTTTTATTATTTAGCATTATTATTCTTTACCTGTGTTTGTTAAATAAATAGTTTTTATTTTCTCTTTCACATTCCTCCAAAGAAAATTTTTTCCCCGAACCTGGGGGGGAGGCGTGGCTGTAACCTGCTTTCTTAAGCAGGAGACATTCCTTCTGGACGTTTTCCCTAAATTTGGCCTAAACCACCACACCCATATACTGGGAAATCATGAGCACCCCACGGGTGCATATCCAGGAGCCACTGCAGCCTGTCAAACACACTCTTTGCCTTGGATTTTATGATTAATAGTAATTTGTACTGTAAGTAATCTTGAGAGATTGAATCCTCTTTTTAACCACGTGCTGTACCCCTCCACCCCAATCTAAATGCGCAAAATATGGAAGGGCCAGGATGCAGCAACAGCTGGGGTGATTTGCCCAGCATGGCTCAGTGGTGGAGGCAGAAGCAGAATGCAGTTCGCCTGCCCTCCTCTGTCTTCTTTGCTTTACTGGGGACTGAGACTGTCCCCCAGTAAAGCAAAGTTTATAGTCCTGCATCTTGCTAAACCAGTACAGCTCTGGGCTTTTACTCTGGATCATAAAAGTACCTCAGAGGGTTGAATCAATTTTATTAAATGACATGTCATCAGAGGTCTTTTGTGCCAGCACTCTCTTCTAAATGCCTGCCAATGACTGATACCCAAAGTAAGGGAGAGAAAAAGAATGAGAAGGGAATAGTAACATTGCTTCTTCAGATCCTAATTACTAATGCAGATCTTGGATTTGTCTTATGGATGATATTTAGCTTCTGGCAAAGTTAGTGAGTACTACTGCTCTACATGGATGCAGGGGAAATCAGATTGACTGCACAGATCAATGACTTGACACAAAAGCTTTCTGCATGCAGACTAAACAGAGATCTGTTAAAATAAACCATGTAAATCATGGTCAGAGTGCTGAAATTCTCAGGAAAAAAGCTAGTATTTAAACCAGACCCTTGTTGTGAATAAATCTCAGTATCTTCAGCTGGAAATGACAGAAAAGATCTAGTGGATTTCCTAGAAAAATTACAGTCTGCTATTTGGGAGCTGCCAGAGAATGAGGATGTTTCCTGCATTGATTGATGCTACAAAATACTCACTCACAACCAACTCAAGGGTACTCCTTCCAAGAACAAAATGCTTCTGACTTTAGTGGAAATGAGAGATAAGGAGAAGATCCTTCAGGCAGCCTGGAAAGAGAGAAGCATTGAATTCCAAGGGCAAGTGATAACAATTTCTCCAGACTTCAGCCAAAAGATACAAGAAAGAAGCAATTGGTAGAACTTTAAAAAGCCTTTGTAGATTTAAAATCCAAGGCTGTCATCTCTTCTGAAACTGGGAGTTCTACATGAAAATAAAGATTACCTCCTCTGGGATGCAGATTGAGGGAAACAGTTTTAGCAGATACTACCCTCATTGTTGCCCTGGGGCATTCGGATGGATTAATTCCTTGTGTTTTGCTAGCAGAGCCCAGGTAGTGATTCCTGGCAGTGTATGGTCTGTGCAGAGGGTCCCATGGGAGTTACAAGCAGCCCACCAAGTCTACTCCATCATGGGGACTGAGACAGATGGTGCAGCTGCCAAAGCTGGCAGGGCCGAGCATCTGGTTAATGTGTTGATTTAAAGCAGTTCTCAAGTAGCAGGCGCTGCTGTGGTTGAGATGAACACAGCTCAGAGGTGCTTCCTTGTTTGGAGCCCATGGGGGAACTGGGGTATTGCCACAGCCTCTTCTTGAAAGTGAGTACCAGATGTTTTGGAGGATGAAGAAAAGGTTTTGGGTGACCTGTCAAGGACTGCTGATATCAGACAGGGAGTCAGCACCAGAGAAGGTTAAAGCTACCACTATTTCACAATGATATTTGATATTTAGATTCCGCTAGGAAGGTTCTGGTCAGGCTTGTATTTTATTTCTTGGCTTTGTCAGTATCTTCTGTCTCTCCCACTCTCTTTGAATAAACAATATTATGTTTAAATATTAAACTGTAGTTCAGTTTCTGACTACTCATAGCCAGAGATGAGTGATGATTTCCCTGGGATACAAAGTGCACAAAGGGAGAATTTACCAGCCCAAAGCTAAGACTACAGCTTTAGTGATTGCACCCCAGCTACGTTTAGACTGGCAGTGTGGAGGCCTGGACATGTTGTTCTCTGGTTTTATGTGGAGTTTGAGACGATTTTTTCCCCAATTTGTCTATCATCACATTGGTACTAGGTAACAGCACACTGCTTAGGGGTCGCATAATGTCATGGTTAGACACTGGACACCATGCCAGTGCCCCATGAAAATATATTTTTTACTAATAATGGTTGTGAGATGTGATCAGGAACAGAGCAGAGCAGGCTCAGACTTAGGAATAGGAAAAAAACTTTAATAAACTACATTAAAGGAAAGAAACACACAGGGAACATGAAAACTCTCAGAAACATTCCTCCTCCTCCCAACTTCCACCCTTCCCACAATCAGACAAAACCTTGGATTTTCTGATCGGTTACCAATACTCAAATAATTAATTCTCAGTTCATTTAAGAAGAGAGGAGTCTCTCTTGCAAACCATAGTGTCCTTCCATGTCTGGTGCTCTCACCACCATCCATGGATTGAGACTGCCCTCAGGATTCAATGACGCTTTACCAAGTACCAGAAGCTCCTTTTTGGGACAAAACAGTCCCCCCCATTTTACAACCCCTGGG
>WEIT01015113.1:1461661-1481022 GCA_013389985.1 Dryoscopus gambensis | reverse complement strand
TGGTGCAGATCCCAGAATCCCAGGACCTCAGAATCCCAGCATCCCAGAATGGTTTAGGTTGGAAAGGACCTTACAGTTCATCCAGTGCCACCGCTGCCATGGGCAGGGACACCTTCCACTATCCCAGGCTGCTCCAAGCCCCCTCTAACCTGGCCTGGAACACTTCCAGGGTTACAGAGGCATCCACGATCAATGGGGACAGTCCACGTGTTTCAGCAAATATCCCAAAACCCCACAGCATCAGGCACACCTGGAAACCTGATTCTCTGTGGTTTTTCTTTGGATATTTTATGCTTTTTGGAGCGTGACTTTTGCTGACCTGCTCCAGGGCTGGGACACGAGACTTTGGAGGGGAGCTGTAAATGTTACTTCTTGCATGTTGTTTATTATCTTCAAAAGGAATCTCCTTTTCAAACAGCCCCATGGAAGTTCCTGTATTTAAAAATAGCAACCCTAAAGGGCTTGCGTTTTCCTCTGGGCTTCCAGATTGCATGAGTCAAGGAAAAGCCTGAACATATAGGGAGGAAGTGACATAGACATATTGCTCATGATGAGAGCACTCAGCAAATGGGAAACAGAAATTTGGCAGGGGCAGTAAGGAAGATTAAAATACATCTGGACTAGAGCCGTGGTATTCCAAGGGGTGAAATAACTGAAACAATGGGAAATCAAAATACATTATTGGGCATTTTAACATCAAATACCAGAAATAGGGAGAGTGAATTTGCCAAATTTTGGTAAAATTGTATTTTATTATGGTGAGCTTTCTGCAGTGGCTCAGGTAAACTTCCTGGTTGCCTAAAATTAACTTGTTTTATCTGTAAAGAGACTGAAAGAATGGAGAAAGCTGCTGCAGCAAAGCCATAGAGCTTTTGAGTTCATGTAGCACGTGTAGAAGAAACTTGCTGTTAGGAAGAGCTGATTTTTTTCTCCAGTATAACATGGCAAGAATCTCCCAATCTAAAGGTAAAATAATTGCTGACCTCTTACCCTTAAGAATGATGGATTAAAAGTGCAATTCCTCATCAAATCAAGTAAGTACTGTGTTTACCTAAGGGCTGCACTTCTCAGAATTGCTCTTTAATGTGTATTAGGTGTGTAAAACAAAGACTGGAATTCCTGCAGACACTTTTCTGGGTGACACCCTCGTTCTGTTAAAGCCAACATCAGATTATTGACTACAGCATACTCCAAATTTCACTTTTACTTTCTTTTCCCTTCACAATTTAAGAGGTGATTGCTTTGTTTTGACTTGACTCATAACCTGAGGCATGACTAACGCCGATGTGCAGCGATAAAACTTCCTGTTAGGGTAAATCCCAAGAAACTCGAGCAACTTTATTGTCAATTTGGACTCATACCAATGCTACAGTGGAGGGTGGTTTTTTTTCATTTTTATATCCACAGCAAAAGTAAGAGGCCCCAGCTGAAAGATGACAGCCAGGCTGCATGTTAGAGCAGTTTAGGTCCAGAGCCAGACCTGTATTCTGCAGCCTGCGCCTTTTTCTAATTAAAATACACTTGATCTACTGTTACAGTGTTCGAGAGCTTTTGAAGTCAGACTCTCCCTTTTCCACTTTTGCAGGGTATTTTGAGAAAAGAAGGCTGTGTCTGCTTTGGGACACATAAATGGAGCTTGGTTAATAGATGATAGTAACCATTGGGGAGATGATGTTGTAAACTTCTTCTTCCACTTTGATGTGTCCATCCTGAACCCCTGAATTTTTACAGCATTTATCACAATGGTATTTGGTGATATTTTAGGTTTAAGAGAGGGCTTAATGCCTTTTCTTCCCCCTCAGCTCAGTATCCACTCTCTTTTTAGAGCTCTCTTCATGTGTTTCAGTGCAAATTTTGAAACATGTTCAAGAAGTAGGTTTTATATGATTTTCTCAAGACATGAAGCCCCAGGATCAGTCAGGATTACCCATCCTTTTTGTCACTTATAACCAAATTTGCCAGTATTGCTCTATAAATACCAAAGGCACCTGGCTTCATCTGAAGCAAAGTTAAGTTTTTTTAAATGGAAAATAAATTTCCATTTGTTTCCATAGGAATTACGGTATCTAAGATGTTTTTCTTGAAAACAGGTTCCTTCCCTTATTTGAAGGGAAGAGCTAAACCCCTGACTTTAACAAGCTTCACACTGTCACCGATGTGCTTTTTGGACCTCACTCCAAAGCCCATGCAGATATATTATGTTATTTGATATAGTCACATGAAATGCAACACACAGCTGAAACCTTCGGGGTTCTCAGAGGCTGGATGACACTCCTGAGTGTCCCTTCATGGGAGAAGAGTTGTTCTAGAAGAGTAAGAGTTGGTTTAAACTTGATGTGTGGCATATTAACCTCAGAGGATGCTCTGCATCACCCTTGTTTGGGTTGAGGACTCCCCTTCCCTGGAAGTGTCCAAGGCCAGGTTGGACAGGGCTGGGAGCAGCCTGGGACAGTGGGAGGTGTCCCTGCCCATGGCAGGGGTGGAACTGAATGGGCTTTAAGGTCTCTTCCAACCCAAACCATTCTGGGATTCTGTGATAGACCTGCAAGTGGCAGATGTCCAACAGTTTTAGTTCGTGCAGGATTTCTCCTGGTGATAACAAACACTCTTGAAGGTGCCAAAGCTGTTACCACTGGTCACAACTTCAGCATGTAAACACAAAAAACAGCAGAGTGCAAAGCCACAAGCTAATGATCATCCCTGGGTTTTTTTCCACTTACAAAACTGTGCAGTTCAGCCTGGGTAGAGCAGTCCCATATAAACAAGAAACTTTGCCCAAGAGATCTGGCCATAGGTCTGGAAATCCCTGGAAATCCATTTAGTATTGCCTGGGCCCCAGACCCTCTCATTATAAACCAGACCCAGAACGTGCATCCAAGCTTTCTGTCCTGTTTCCACATCATAGTGCTTTGTTGGGACACGATTTAAATTCCTTTCAACTCAAATTCTCCTTGACTACAAGAAACACTGACTGGGATCCTGCCTTTAAAAACAGCCAAGTAGAGGAGGCTCTGTGCTCAATCCCAGCCAGTCAGGCCTTTGTGAGCTGAGCTGCTTTCCACACCAACATCCACGGGAAAAGTGCATGGATAGCACCTTCCTCAGAGGGTACACATGGAAGCTGCAGTCCTCTTTGGATCACGGGAAAGAAGAATTCAGCCATGGATTCTCCAGACTTTGTGGACACAGGCTGCCCAGAGAAGCTGTGGCTGCCCCGTCCCTGGAAGTGTCCAAGGCCAGGTTGGATGGGGCTTGGAGCAACCAGTGGAAGGTGTCCCTGCTGTGGCAGGGGGTTCAAATAACATCTTTATGGTCTCTTCCAACTCAATCCATTCTGGGATTCTTTTCTATGCTTCTATGACTAAAATATTCCAGACCCTGGGCTTCTGACTCTTTTGGATACCATGTTGAAAAGGCTTGATGTCATCCCAAGCCAGATGGGGACCATACTGTAAATCTCCATTTCTTTCAGGCTGGGGGAAGAGTTTCTCCCTTCAAATAATGAGCTGCTTTTACTGAAACAACCAACCAGCAATGTGCTCCTGCCAATTCAAGTTATTTTCCTTTGCACCTAAAGTTGAGTCTGGAAGAAAATGGGGCTTTTTTTTATGTTTCACTTTGATCATACTGCTTCTCTGTCAAATATCTTATATATTCCTTTTGCCTTAAAGTTTATGTGGACTTTACTTTGAGGCCATATTTACCCCTGAGGTCAGGACTCTGTTGTTGAATGGAATTTGGAAAAAGGATTAGAAAATACATGGTATGAGCACACGTGTGAAATGTGCAGTAAAGAGCTTTTAACTGGTGTCTCTCCAACCCTAGAGCCCCTCCAGTAGTGGCCAGTAATGCTGATACCACTGACGAGGACGATGAGGGAAACAAAAAGAAGAGAGAAACAAAAGGAAGAGGCAAACAGGCTGATTGATGATCCCCAGCTCATTAGTAACATTTTTAAAAGGAGGGGAACACAGCAAAAATTCCTCACTCCAAGCTCCCTGCTGTGTCATATTTTTTAGGTTCCTCCTAGAACGCAGCTGCCTTCTGGACAAAGGCCACCTATGTTTTGCCACATTTTAGGTTTCTGATTCATATTTATCAGCAAGAAGCTTATCCAAGCTTTTTCAGGAACCTCCGTGTGTATTGAGGGCTGTGTGACCTGTAACTTCATCTTTTCCTGACAATAAGCCCCACAAAAGTAAACGACCGGAGTACCTTTGTGACAGTATTTGCAGAAACAAATCCAGCAAATCCTTCTGGGGTTCTTAGTAACCTCTCAGAAGCTGAACAATAAATAAGCCCTTTGAAGTGAGTACATAATCTTTTTGGGGTTTTTTTCAAGGAAATATGACTTCATGTTTCAAGACATGGCAGGGAAGCCTCTGTATGCAAATCACCTTGTGCTGATGAGGTATTGTTTTACTTTTTAATGAGGGGAGAAGTGCTGACTGAAGTGCAGCCGTGTTCTACATTAAAAAGGAGCAGCGTATTTGTTAGCCAAGTTTAACACCTTGTAAGGAGAACATCCAGTGACAGGAATATTTCTTGCAAGTGCAGCCTGGTGGGAAAATGCTGAGATGTTCTGGCTCTCAGTTTGCACAGCACGGTTCTACTTTCTGCGGGTATGGGCACTGTCAGGACGGGGGTGGGTGCTCCTAAAACTATTCAGGTGTGGTCCCAATGATCATTTAACATTATTTTTATCCATTACAGCCCAGGGATGGCACTGGCACCTGAACTGCTCAGCAAACACAGAGGCTGGAGCCAAGTGGGAGTTGCTCTCCTTTCCAACAATGACAGGATGAGAGGAAACAGGTTGCACAGGGGGAGGTTTAAATTGGATATTAGGGAAAATTTCTTCATGGAAAGGGTTGTCAAGCAGTGGGACAGGCTGCCCAGAGCAGCGGTGGGGTCACCATCCCTGGGAGGGTTCCAAGACTGTGTGGATGTGGCACCTGAGGACAGGGTTTAATGGTGAACATGCTGGTGGTGCTGGGTTGGCGCTGGACTTAATGACTTTAGAGGTCTTTTCCAACCTTAAAGATTCCATGGCTTTATGAGCTCTGATTGCCACACAAGAAAGTTCTCCAGTCCATCTGGTGCTTCTCTCTGACACAAGGGAGTTTTTTCCCCGGTTATTCTCTTCCCTACAGTTCAGGCAGAGTCAGTTTGAGATTTACTCTTTCTCCTCTTTCTTCTCTGCTCGTTCGATGATCTTTAACCCTGAATTCTTTAAATTTCTCTTCTATTTACACTCCAACATTGCTCAGCAGCACCAGCACGTGTTGGGTAGCCCTGAGACCTCTGGTTTATATGGCTTTTCAGTCAATGACATTGCAGACCTGGTGCAGGGCCAGGGCCTTGGCGGTTGTTCCTGCGGGGCACAGGGGTCTCACAGGCGCCCTCCTGCCACAACCTCCCGGTCCCAGCGGAGGTGGGAAGGTGGGGCCGGGCGCTTTCCTGGGATCCCCGCGCCCGGCGCCTTTCTGGGATGCAGCCGCCAGGTGGCACCAGACCCCTGATGCTGGGGACATCCCGGCCATTCCCGCTTCTCCCGGGCATTCCCTCTTCTCCGGGCTATCCCCGCGCCTCCCAGGCATTCCCGCTTATCCGGGCATTCCCTCTTCTCCGGGCTATCCCCGCACCTTCCGGGCATTCCCGCACCTCCCAGGCATCCCCGCATCTCCTGGGCTATTCCCACTTATCTGGGCATTCCCTCTTCTCCGGGCTATCCCCGCACCTTCCGGGCATTCCCGCTTATCCGGGCATTCCCTCTTCTCCGGGCTATCCCCGCACCTTCCGGGCATTCCCGCTTCTCCCGGGAATTCCCGCTTCTCCGGGCTATTCCCGCTTTTCCCGGGCATTCCCGCTTCTCTGGGCTATCCCCGCACCTTCCGGGCATTCCCGCACCTCCCAGGCATCCCCGCATCTCCTGGGCTATTCCCACTTATCTGGGCATTCCCTCTTCTCCGGGCTATCCCCGCACCTTCTGGGCATTCCCGCATCTCCTGGGCATTCCCGCACCTCCCGGGCATTCCCGCACCTTCCGGGCGTTCCCGCATATCCTGGGCATTCCTGCTTCTCCGGGCTATTCCCGCTTTTCCCGGGCATCCCCGCATCTCCTGGGCATTCCCGCTTTTCCGGCTATCCCCGCATCTCCTGGGCATTCCCGCATCTCCNCATCTCCCGGGCATTCCCGCTTTTCCCGGGCATTCCCGCTCCTCCCGGGCATTCCTGGACCTCCCGGGCATTCCTGCATCTCCCGACATTCCCGCATCTCCCGGGCACTCCCGCTTATCCTGGGCATTCCCGCATCTCCTGGGCATTCCCGCATCTCCCGGGCATTCCCGCTTTTCCTGGGCACCCCCGCACCTCCTGGGCATTCCCGAACCTCCCGACATCCCTGCATCTCCCAGTCATTCCCGCACCTCCCGGGCACCCCTGCTCTCCCGGCAAGGCAGCCAGGGCAGAGCTCTCCCTCTGGGTCTGGGCTGAGCACGGAGAGCTTCCGCTCTGCCTTTGTCTCCTTTTGGTCTGGCCAAACGAAGCCCTGGGAAGGTGAAACCACTTTGGTTCAGGTTTCAGACTTAATAAAATGAAAATTCCCCAGAAGGTGACTACGGAGATTGAACTAAACTCCAATTATTAAACTTGCTGAAAAAAACCCCCAAACACCAAAATCGTGGTTACAGAGTTCCCTAAGCCAGCACATTTGTTTTGTGCGGATCCATGGAAGTGCTGCCTCCTGACAAACTCTCCTGGTCTGAAGGATCTTTGTGAGGGGATCTTTGTGAGAGGTTCTTTCAACCCATCTGCCCTTCATATTCCAGGACACCCTTTTGCTCTCACCCACCTATCCCTGGCTTCCTTGGTTTTTTGTGCCACAGAATTCCTTCAGATCTGCAGCTGGATAGATTCTGCTCCTCAGGCGTTTGTATCTGCCCTGAGCTACTGCTGGTGGTTTTCTGTTCCTCTCTCCACACATCTCCTGCTCCTGCGCCATTCCAGGTGTTCGAGGAACATCTGGCATTTTACAGGGCCTAAAGAACTTGGCTACTGAGAGAAACAGCATTTCCTCCTCCAGAAAGTAGCCAATACTACATTGACGCTCTTCTTCCACTCTTCTGCTCTTCACTGAGAGCAGAATCTGTTCAAGGAAAGGGAAAGTTAGTTGGGGACACCCGTCCACATTTTATTTCAAAGGGGTCTTTTTATTTACCAGTTTTATCTCAGAGCCAAAACAGAAATGGGAAATAGGAAAAGAAAAATCCTTCCCCAGTTTGTGGCGATTTCTTCAGTGAGTTCAGAGATGTTCATTTATATCACAAAACATGAAACTGTGATTGATACCGTTCATCTGAACTTCCCATGATCTGATGCACTGGCTTGGCCCTCAAGATAACTGCTCTGAGCATCCTGTCTGTGCCTCACTTTGGATGTGTTCCAAGCTGCCTTTTTCTCCCCTGGGAATGAGGGATGATCATTTGCTTCTTCCAAGGTGTGGTTTATTTAAACTCTAAAAATGCAATCTCCCACTGTATATTTTTTCACAACTGATTTTGTTTCAGTGGACAACCCCAGACGTTAATATAATGGAAAAATATTTGCTGGGGGTTTTTTTTAATTGAATTTTTTCTTTCTGTCCATGAATTGCTGAAAATGTTCAAGAAAACTTTTCCAGAACTTTCACGCAGCCTTTCCAGAGGTTTGTGAAGTGTTTTGAGATCTGCAGGATGAATGTGCCAAAGTGCCAAGTGAGATGATTAACAGTGGATGTTTATTACCTTGAAACCATCCACAGAGTTTCACTGGAAACATGAATAAAGTGTTTGTACCCAGCTGATGGAAACTGGGGGCTTATAAAACATTTTAATTCCCTTCTTCCCGCCACTGCAGCTCTCATCCTGCATTTCCTTGACCTGCTGTTCTCGGCGTGCTGGTGAGTTGCTTATTTTCAGTGCAAATTTCATTCACACAGCCCAAAGTCTGCACTGGAAGCGAAGCACTTTGCCTTGTGTAGCTTCATTATTTTCCTCCCCGGCACAAGGGGGGTTTTGCAAAGCTTAATTGAAACCAACAGGTACCTGTCTCACCTGCACTTGTTAGAAATGCCTACCTGGTGCTGAGTTTGTGCACTTGGGCTTGCACAAAAATATTTATGGCAAATTGGTTTCAAACTTACTGTAACAGGGTTGCTGTGGCACCGTAGGATTATTTCTGTCTCAGAATTTCGCCCCTTAAGGTCCAGGTTTTATGTCACAACGAAAAATGCATCTGTTCATCTCTGCTAAGCAGAGTTTTTACCACTGCACAGCCCCACAATGACTGGGAACTGCTCAAACTGGAGGCCTCAGTCAGGGCCCTAAAAGGAGAGGAAAGTGGAAATCTGTGTAAATGGGATTCTTGAGGGCAGCTCCAAATGGGGCTTTGGGACACTCACTTTTCTCAGGAACTGCTTTTATAGGAGACGTTTGTGGAGGGAAAATCCTGGTAATCTTAAAAGCATTGGAAACATGTTTTTCTTTTCAATGGACATCTGTTGTGCTGAAGACAAAACAGGGTTAGAAAATAATGATGACTCTGTGGCTCCAGATTATCTTCACTGTTTGTCCATCCCCAGAACAAACCAGATTTGTCAAAAGTCTTGCTGAGCATTAGGAAGCGTTGATGGAAGTACAACACTCCGGAGTGTGCTTGGAGAAATCCCATCATAACTCAGGGAAATGTGAGCCAAAGGCAGAGCATCCCCAGCAGCCTGGAGTTCACCCTGCTAGAGGGGAGCTCTGAATTCTTAGGGGAAATTAGAAATGCTCCCGGAATGCAACTTCTGCAGCTCTGGTTTGCCATCCCTGAGCACGTGGGCTCTGCTTTATTGGCAATGAGAAGCGAGTCAGTCGTGGCACGAGGAATGTGCTGGACAAGGTCAGGAGCGTTTTAAGGCAGCAATTTCTTCCCTTGGTAACACGAGGCAGGGATGTTTCACCAGCAAAGTGAAGGTCGAGAGGATTCAGCGTCAGACTTAAAAGTGCCAGCCTTGAAAGAGTGATAAACACACAGAAGGCCAGAATTTTCCACTGTTCACCTGGTTTTACAGCCGATTGCTCCACAGTGAGCACAGGTAGTCAGTAATCATAAAAACCCTGCTGCACTTACTCCTGAGGGGAGGAGAACATGGTGAAAGTTTCCTTAAATACCCATTTTCTTGGTATGTTGTAAACATGTCAGAAAAGCTCTTTGCAGGATGAGATTTTCCCTCGGGGGTCCACGAGTTGAAAACTGGCTGGACTAGGCAGTGACAGCCTTCTTACAGCTTCAGCACAAGCTGGACATGGTCCCTTACTCTGGAAGATAAGATTGTGGGCATTTTGTTTGTTAGAAGCAGGAGATTCCCAGAGAGAGAATAGTTCATGTTTCCTAAGCGTGCCACATTTCTTTAATTACGCCTTTTCTACGGGCAAAACGTGGCTGTGGCCTGTCCATCATGTGTCCTAGAAATGGGAAAATGAGTGACAGAAACTATTTGTTAAAAATGGTTTAAATTGTTCCACAAATGCTACAGGAGAGACGCATTCTTTATGCAGTTACACTGTGATCTGTACTTAAAGTGAAATATATTGGGGGAAAAAACGCGGTCAATGGGGTGTGTTAAAGGGCTTTTATTTGCATGGATGATTCACTTTGCCAGCTCTGATTTATAAATCTGTGGATTCTGACTAAATATCCATTTGAATAGCATTTTCCCCTCATAACCACATCCTAGAGCTGGAGTTTGCTCAGCAGAACTGTCACCCCCCCAGCTCCAAAGATCAGATCTGTGTCAGCATCCTGATCTGTCTAGGGCTTAATGGTAAGAAATTTATTTTACATATCTAGGGATAATAAAACAAAATCACCGCAGAAGGGAACAGGTGGAAACATTCATGTCCTCTGATGTTTAGACTTGTACATCACAACAGATAGCAACTTCTAGAGACTGATGGTTTATTATTAGTTTATTTCTCATAATTAGGCTGTCTGTGTGCTCACACGGACTTTGTGAGTCACATCTCAGCTCATTATCTTGGGAAACAGACCTATTATTTTTGAAAGCCATCCAGTCAATAAATTAGCTTGGAAGAAATGATAGTCCAAAACACCTTTTCAATAGATTGCTGTCACGCTTGGTTCCTATCAAAGGGAAGGCTGGATTTTTTGTCATGACATATGGATTAACTGAGCCTTTCCTGCTGTGAGAAAACAAAAGGCAATTGGTGATGCATGGAGCAAAAAAGATCTTAAAACAGAGACATCAACAAAGAAACACGACAGCATGAAAAGACAGAGTACAGTCTGCTGTCCACATTTACAAAGTCATCCTGCCTGCAGCTCCAACACACAGCTCTTGCCTGGTTTTGCCTCAAACTAAGTGACAGTGTTCCTGACCACTCCAGCACCTCCAGCCCTGCACCCCAGACAGGAGGAGGGAGATGTCAACCAGAGGTTTTTTGGCCTTGATGGTGCTTTCATGCCTGCTGTCGAGCCACAAGAAGCTCACCCAGAGTCAATGAGGAATAATTCCCCAAGCACGGCTCCTTTCTTTGCTCTGGCTTCCATTTGCTCTTCCACACTGCTGGGGCCATATGGGAATTGCAGTGGGATACAACAGAACAAGCTGACTGCCATATTTCCCCCTCATTATTTATGCATGAATATGGCTTTTACCTGATGGAATTTTTTTCCTTGTGTTTTACGCAGTTCTGATGTATTTAAATAGCTCACTACATAATGTTTAATGTGACTTTGTAATTGCCAATTACATCTTGATGCTGGATGTAGATATAATACAGAGATTTATCACAGCTGGTTCTCATCTGGTGTGAGACAAAGGCTCTGTGCTGGATCAGCTCACATCCTCACCAGATCATAAAATCACAGAATATCCTGAGTTGGAAGGGACCCACAGGGATCATCCAGTCCAGCTCCTGGCTCTGCGCAGACACCCCAACAACCCCACCCTGTGCATCCCTGAGAGCGTTGTCCAAAATCTCCTGGAGCTCCCAGGGGCCGTGCCCATGCCCTGGGGAGCCGGTTCAGTGCCCACCCTCTGGGGGAAGAACCTTTTCCTAATACCCAACCCACACCTCCCTGACAGAGCCTCATGCCCGACCCTGAGGCTCCGAGGTTGTGATGCTGTGGGTGAGGGAAAGCCCTTGTTTGTGACAGCAGGGGTGACACTGCCATGGGGATTTTCTTCCTGAGTGCAGCTTCAGGAATTTTGAACTTCCTGATATGACATTGGAAATTGAATCAAGTGAATTTTGATCATTATCTCGCGTTCTTGCTCGGGTGGTTTGGACTGATATTTTGGTTTTTACCCTGAAAGATCTGAGCATTTTTGTTTCAGTGTCTTTAGTAACAAATGCTTAGTATTTTCTCGGCTTTCAGAGACCCAGATATTTTATCTACTATCTCTTTAAAAGTGTGTCACTTCTCTGAAATTCGGGCTATTTGTGTGAAAAATTATTCATCTATTGTGCAGTTGCTGTCATTTTGACTATTGCTTTTAAGTGTGATTGATTCTTAAAGAACAGCTAATAGAGCTCTTTGCCCACTACCCCCTTGTCATTGCTGGAGACAGAAAGAACCCTTTCAGCGAGAGAAACTATTGATTTTATTACACCTTGTACAGACTGCCATCAAAACAGAACCAGGGAGCTTGATCCTTCCCTTCCTAATCCCTCTTTTACATTGGTAATTCCTCCAGCTCGTTTCTGTGAGAAAGGAGAGAGGCTCACACAACCTCTGCAGGTGGAAGGATTGGAGCTGCCATCCCTTAAAACACTCAAAATTATTCAGAAGAAAAGCCTAAGGACTGTGGGGCTTGCACAGAAACCCTGAGAAGGTGAAAGAAAATGGTCACATCTCTACGTTACCCACAAAGCCTTTAATTATTGATGAGCTCTACCTGCTTACATAACCCCCATAATGTAAACAGAGCTGCGCATCACACGGATTAATGGATTTGTCCTTAGGCCACCTTGGCAAGGCAGGGAGAACTTAAAGGGAAATTTGAAACTAAAGCACAACCCCCCAGTGCCTTAAGACACGGAGGTGAAATACAAGTGCTTTAATCCTGGCAGGGCAGTGAGAATTGCCAGCCCAGAGCTCACAATGGCCATGATTTTGATCGTGATGTTTCCCTGATGCTTTTAACAATCTGTTTCAGCTTGTGCTCGGAACTGCCTCAGTCGGAGCAGGGCTTTGCCTGCCCGTTGCTGACACCCCTCTGTGCTGCCTGAGATAACCTCTCCAGAAGTCATGGAGAAGGTATTTATCCTCAACAGGGATTATGCTGGAGGACACAGGTCTCTGTTCTTGCCCAACCGTTCAAAAGAAAATATCTTCCTTCAGTGTTTCCTGTACTTGTGTGAGTCTTCACCTTTGGAGGCACCTGACTAAGGAGAAATTGGGATGAGAAACTGGATATTTCTGGGAAAATGCAGGGAGGAAGGGGAAGCCAAGAGATGTAGATGGGTGGAGGTGCTCAGAGCAGGAGCAGAAGGAGGAATTGAGCTGAAAAAGAGGCAACTTGGCCTTGACCCCTCATCTGAAGATTGCTAAATTATCAGTGATCCCTCGACATGAAGATCAGGGTAATCCCAGAGTGCAGAGCCCAAACAGACAGCAATTTGTTCATAGTCCAGTACCTAAGGCTAGAGGAAGGTGAGATTTAAGACACATCTTTGTCCCTTTTGTTTTTCTGTGGGATAATTTACACAGCTTCCTTGTGGTGATGATGTGGATCCATTTCTTCCCTGCTGCAAGTTGAGGCACTGCAGCTCTGCTTTAGGGGCTGAACAGCCTGACGTGATCTTTTCTCTCCACTTTACAACTCTTCTCATGACTCCTTTCAGGTCACCTGTGAGCTTTGGGAGCAAGAAAACAAACCCAATTCCCATAAACTTTTAATTCCTAAGCTATCAAATTCTGGTTCCCATGCTGCCTTTACTGACCTTTGAGTAAGTAAAAACAAGGCTTAAGAGGGACAGAATGGTTTATCAGTAAGTAATGTATATCTGAACAATATCACTGCCATCCTCAACACTTGCCTAAAATACAAAAAACACCTTCAGTTTAAAGATTTTGGCTGCAACAGCCAAAATACATCCCAGCAGTTTGGGATGCAAATCCCATTTTCAGTGAATACAACGTACACAAAGAGAAAATGCTTTCAAACTGGCTTTTAGTAGATTGATGCCATTCCTAATAACAGGAGCAGTGTCCTGTGGGGCTGCTGCTTAGCTCAACACACACGGAGTTGAGTGACAGGGGAGGAGCACCTCAGCTGCAGAGGCATCCCCCTGTATTCCCAGGGCATCCCCTTTATCCATATCGTGCCCACACCAAGCTCTGCCTGTCCATTTTATATTGCCCTGGCCCAAATTATCAGCTCCAACACTAATTGATGTTAAGTGAATGTTGTCTGCCATGCCAGCTTCACGAAATTAAATGTTTCTGTCAAATCTCCTCTCACGAGTTCAGTACCCAAGTGGGGGAAATGCTGCTGCACAAAATGTTCTGCAGTTGTTTAGATCCACAAAATCAACTTTGTAATTGCTGATCAACCCACAGCCTTTTTTCCAGCATGCATCATTTCGGGGGATAAAGAAAATTTAGGAGGCAACTTGCTGATGTGATAAAGATGTGATAGAAGCCTCTGACAGCCCTGCAGTGATAACCTTGAGCAGTAAATACATGGTTACAAAAGAAGGTGCAGCTACGCTGAAAAGAAAGTTGGCACATGTTACTTTCTAATTCTAACTAAATGACAAAAACTGATCAACTCCCAATGTCAGGAACACTGCAAACAAGCTCAGCCAGCAGGTCTGGACTGCCTTGGCACCACCACTGTAGTCACCCATGCTATCATGATATGGGTGCATGCAAATTTGCCTTTGCAAATTGCAGCTGCTCTTTGCATTTATTCAGCCTCTGGGTGTTTTTCTGTGATCTGAGAGACAAATACGTTTCTTTGCTAGGAGAAAACATCACAGCACGCTCTAATGTTAGGACTAGTTGTCTCTTTTTTGGTTATTATTTAGATTAGAGCAAGGCTGAACATCCCCAAGCAAGGTGCGGGATTCTCTTGCACCCAAACACAAACCAAAAGGATTATTCCCATTTCAAGGAGCAAAAGGCTGAATTGTTGGTAGTCACTGAAAGTTAGTTAAATTAGCCACCTCCAAAGCTATTTCCTACAGGTACTTGAGGCATAACCCTGTTTTGAGCTACCAGAAGAAGATCAGTGTTGTTCTTGTACCCGAGGCTGCAGCTCATTATGGTTATGGTGATAGGATTCATAATTAAACAGCTGAAACCCGGCAAGGAGCAAGGGATTGAAAGGCACTGCCTGGTGACCAAATCCAGCTCCCTGTTATCACATGAAAACATATTTTAGAATTCTTTTAATGAATTCACAAATTTCCTGCACGTTAGTTCTTTATTTTGCTGCTATTTGCTTGCATTACGCGATCCCAGACGCTCAGTGCTCAAACCTCTGTGTGGCTGCTTTGGGCTGGCTTGTTCTCACGCCAGCCTTGTCTTTTGCTGTGCCAACATTCCTGGGTGTCCCTGAAAGTTATCCTGTCCCACCCCCCTTTCTGCTGCTATCTTTAAGAGAGCACTCATGTAGCAATCCCTCTTTCCTCCCTCACCTTCATCCTGCTGGCATAAACAAGCCTTAGTTTTGCTCGTCTAAACAGACCAAATTCATTCCCTTTTCCTGGCTGCTTGGTTCATCCCAATGGTCCTGTTCCATGTCTGCTTCATGCTGAATTCTCTTCTCCAGCTCCAGAATAGTCAAAATTGTTTGAGGTAGCTCTGAAGACCCCCCAGTAGGAGCAATTATTCCTAGTCCCCAAGTGTGTCATCCAGCTTTCCACGGCTTTAGATTCCATCCATGGTGTCCACAGACTTCAGCCTCAAAGTAATCTTGTTTTTCCAGCAGGAGATTCTCATCCTCATCAGCCTTTCCCACAGCAAACTCCATGAGGCTGTGCCTATCACTTGTGCCACGGGCAAAGATATTGCTATTTTTTCCCTGAGCCTCATCACTGGAAGTTCATTAATGAGCTCCCCATAACTGAACAATTCCCCTTTTGAGACAACCCACCATTATATCCTCCTTAGCTTTTCCTGCACAGAGAACTGCTCCAGGTTAAACAAGTAATTTTCCACATCTAAGAAATGCTTTGCTGAAGTCTGTATAGATCAGAGTTTGAATCTAAAAAGTCAATAACAGAAGAAAAATGTTGAGTTAGTTTGGCAAGGTTTAGCTTCATAAACTTTTCAGAACTTTACGGCATTTCTATTAATCTTTAATTATAGTAAACTTCAGAAATAGTTTTGATTTTTGCACAGATTAGGAGGTCAAGTCTAAAAAGCCTGTAACTGCTGACATTGCCTTTTCCCCCTTGTATATCTAGGTGCTTAATTTATTATTGTCTTGGTACTTGAATTAATAAAACATGCTCGGTTTGCAGTTTACTCAGCCCAGGCAATGCTGATTTTCTTGGAGAGGGGGCAGGTTTTTGGACTGCTGCATTTTCTTCTTGTGTAATTCTTTATAGCAACGTGGGTTCCTCAGACACTTCCTGTGTACATCTTTGTAGGAAATGGGTTTCTCCACGAGTTAATCACAGAATTATGAGATGGGGAGTCCATCTCAACACCGTTAATTGTTGCTGGATGTGGCAGTGGTGCTGTGGATAAAGAGCCACGCAGGCATGTGTGAAATATTTAATTGCCACTTGCTTGCTGCAGCCCCATGCTCGCTGTTTCCTGGAGCATGGGCAGCGCAATTCCCACACGCACCATGATTTTATTTGCATTTAGCAACAAATACTGCTGATGCTAATATCTGCCTCCCTGAAGAATTTTAAGAGAAAGCTTATTAAACCATTTTCAGTTCATCAGCTCCCTGTGGACAGCAGTGCTTAAATCCTGCTGTAGAATATGTAAATATCCATCTCTCTGTGCATGGCAGTATGGGGTTAACTCTGTGGATTAAAAGAGCTGTTCCAGGGCATGTAGAATTCCTTGAGAATAAAGGAAATTAAATACCTTTCCACTTACCAGAGTTATTACAGTAACAAGGATCCTCTATGCTTCTTAGATATCCAGGATGAGGAAAACAGGATCTGTGTACTGCTAACTTTTAAATAGTTCATTTACTCTTTTAGGAGAACTTAGTCATTAACATTTGAGTATTTATTTTTCTTTTACATCATGGACCCTGATGAGTACTTTTGGAACATATGTTTTAGCGTGGGGCATTCCAGAGAAGCTGAGGCTGCCCCATCCCTGGGAGTGCTCAAGGCCAGGTCGGATGGGGCTTGGAGCAACCTGGGATAGTGGAAGGTGTGGAACGGGATGATCCTTAAGGCCCTTCCAACCCAAACTATTCTGTGATTCCCTTTTCCCATGTCGTTGGTCCCAGACTGAAGTCAAACTGAGTGGTGGTGTTTAAACCACGTGTTCAGGCACCTGAGCTTGACCCATTTTGGTTAAAAATGAATCTGGATAAATTCTGAAGAGGGGACCCAGCAGGAAGGAAGAAGAGAAAAAACCCCTGCTTTTTAAAATCAAATATAACAAAGGTATATTAATCTTAAACCATCTGTTTTAGTTCTAAAACCATCTGAAAATCTGGGTCAGGTCTTGGAGCTGCTACTCACTCCAAGTACACACTGCAGTCCATGAGTGTCAGTAGGGGAAAAACAAACACAAAATCTTAGATTTCTTTTTTTCTCCGACTTCAGTATCACCATTCCCATGAAATCCTCCTGGTTTCTGTTAATAGTTGAGAAATAGATTTATAGGAGGTGAACTGTCAGGAGGAAAAAGCACAGACAAATGCTCCTTTATGCTATAGATAAAGCACCTTTCAAAGGCAATAAAAACATCGAGAATAAGGAAAAAAAAAATCTCCTTTTTCATTTCATCCTTCCCTCCCAGCCACTACATTAATTAGCTCTCTGACTGATTTCTCAGTCAAGGACTTAAGAGATCAATGGTGACAGTAGCCAGGTGGGTAATTTGGAGGGAAAACCAGTAAAGTAATGCTCTAATGTCTTTGGGAGAATGAAGTGTGGTCTAGTTGTGTCAGCAGAACAGACAGGGAGAGAAGTTACACCCAGGAACGCACTCCTGAGTTTCAGTTCTGTGACAAATCACCTGCAAGCGCGTTCCTGGGATTTCATTAGCTCCTAATTGGAAGCAAACAAACAAAGCATTTACTCCTTTGAATTTTAGTATTTTAAGCAGCAGTGGTGTGCTCAGCAGTGTGTTAGACAAAGGAGGAAGCCCAGGCTCGCGTGGCAGCTCACATCTGAGATCCTCGAGCAATTCCAAAGGGACGGGGAAACCCTGAGGAGAATCCGACTTCTGAGCACTCCTTTTCTTTGATTTATTTCGCGACTGCATTTTCAGTGATGTAGATGAGAGTTACCAGCTTGAACATCTAAAACCCAAATTTTGAGGGGGCTGCCTACCCCGGAGGATAAATTAGAATGATTGAAGTATCAGTGCTGGTTGAGGCTGGAGTTTTACAGGCTGAGGCTGCTGGAGTGTTGTTACTGCCTGGTTTGTGTGATTGACTTCATCCCCCTCAGTGCTGCCCTGGCACTCACTGAACTGTGCTATGAACCAACTGAAAAATTCATCAGGGGCAGCAAACCTCTTTTTTCACATACTTTAATTTCTTTTTTGCATTTAGTTGTTTCAATTTTCTTAGAGGGTAACTCTTTGAAATTTCCTATCCTCTGGATAGATCAGGAATATTTGATAATCAGATTGTGTTGCCTACCTCTGATTGGCCAATTCTCCAAGGGCTCTCTCTATCTCCTGGCTTGATGAGCCTTTAAACACTCCTAGCATGAACACCCCAAATTTGATTTCTCTGAATGCACGAGCATGAAGATACTCTGCTAAATTTTTGAATGAGTTGCTTGTTCAGCTGCTTCCAGGTTTTTCAGGTGGGTATCATGGTGGCCAAAAGAAGATCACTGTGAAAAAAAATTGTTAAAAACCAAATAAAATAGGTCCTCCTAGAAAATATTTAGTAATACGTGCACTGCTCTGCCAAATAATGGATTGCTCTAAAGTTTCTAAACCCTTATTCTTTCCTTTGTGTTGAGATGAGGCTGGAAAAGCTGCATTAAATTTAGAGTTACATCTGGCTCTCACCTGTGTAGGTCAGAGAAGATGTGACTTGCCCCCTAATGTGTGATTTTAATTTGAATGTACACAAGCACACCAGATTAGCCACTCACTGGAGTGTTGTTATCCCAAATCCAGAAATAGATGAAAGTACTCCCAGCTGCTATTGCCTGCCAACATAAAACTTATTTTAGGATTATATTGTCAAGAGCCTGTTCTTACCAGAGTTTTGGTTAACTAATGCTAAAGAGAAAAGCTCAGGAATGAGATCAGTGGTCTTTCTAGAAGTAATTGTGGATGTGGGTAACATTTTATTTTCCCAATCAGATGTAATATGTCCCTACAGAAACATCCTCCTGACTTGAATATCAATGTTCTTCTACTGATTCTGTTGAAAAGACACACTTTGTTGGAGCATTTTTCCACTTTGGAGAGACTGAGTGGAGTGAGGAGACACCTCATTGCCCTCTAAAATGACCTGAAAGGAGGTTGTAGTGAGGTGGGGCTCAGGGGTGTCCCCATGACAGGACAAGAGGAGGAGGTCTTTAGTTTTGCCAGGGGAGGTTTAGATTTGATATTGGGGAAAATTTCTTTGTGGGAAGGGTTGTAAGCATGGGAACAAACTTCCCAGGGCAGTGGTGGGGTCATTGTCCCTGAAATGTTCAAAAACATTTAGATGTGGCACTTGAGGACATGGTTTAATGGGCAGTGGGGTGGTGTCTGACGGTTGCATTTGATGATCTTAAAAGTCTTCTCCAACCTCAACGACTCTGTGATTCTATGATTCTGCTGCTCTGCGGTTGAATTGGTCAGACCTTTTTTATTTTCCCTCCCTTCCAACCCTCTCCTCTTAAGGAACGTGAATGAAAACCTGAATTCCTGTTCCACTGGCAGAGCGTAGCTGGTGATGGTGGGATGGGCAGGGTGGAGGTGGCTGTGGCAGGAGCAGGATGCTCACAGAAAACTCCCACAGAATGCAAACCTGCTGTGTGGTGATGTATTTTCCTTTGAATGGTTTGTTCTGTTTCCCCCTTCTGAAATGCATGGTGTATTCCTAAGATGTAACCTGGCCTTTGGTCCCTCCCCTGTGAGCTTTTCATTGGTTCAAGCCTTGGGCCCGCGGGCCCTTCGAAACCCTGATAAGGGAATGCTGAGAGGACGAG
>WEIT01015113.1:1221780-1456028 GCA_013389985.1 Dryoscopus gambensis | reverse complement strand
ACCTGGGGAGAGCGGCGGGACAGGGGTCGGGGTCGCGGCTGGAGGCGCGGGAGGGAAGGGCGAGGTGGGAGCGGGGCGCGCACAAAGAACTCGCGGCCGCACGTGCGCGGCTGCCGCGGTGCCGGGGGAAGTTTCTCGGAGGGGTTCTGCATGCCCTGAGCAACAAATGCCCTTTGTTGGAAATGCGGTGGAACGTTTGTGTCCGGAGGTGGTTTTCTGCTTGGATTCTAAACGAGCTGGCCGCATGCACAAAATCCGTGGTTGAAGTTTTTGCGTGTTGAAATTGAATGCTTCTGGAAACTGTTTCCTGCCTTGTGTACCTTTCTCGTCCTGTGTTTTTAAGGAATGTTGCGTCCCCCTGCTCCCCCTCTCAAAGCAACCTGACAACAGCCTTTTCAGATGTCTGTGTATACCCTAATTTCTAAGCTCTCTTGTCTTCCTGGGTTTTATCTTCATCAACTTCATCCCACTCTTTCATAATTAATGTCTTGTGTTTGCTTTCAGTTTGGTTATTTATTCTGTCTGAAAATTGAGATTTCCAAGCCTACTGCTCGCTGGCTTTCTATGCAATACATATTTACACGGTATTTACCAGAAGTGCTTTTAAGGTGGTTTCTATTACTCCATTTTGCTGGAGCACGAAGTATCCATCACGGTGCTTAGAGAAGTTAAGCTCATTCTGTGGTAAAACATTTTCCTTTGTTAAAAGTGCTCTGTGTTTCTTTCAGGCATGCTTTGTGCTCTCTTTCTGAGCAATTACTCTATCAGGAGGAGGAATAGCATTGGCCTACATTAATCTGTTTGCGTTTGACATCAGTAATAACTATGATTCTGCACTTTTGAAGCTGGAGGTGCTGTTAGCTGTGAATTGCCTCCAAGCAATGTTTGTTTGCTTTTGCCCTTTTAAAGACTGTGTCACTGAAGGAAGAGAGGAAACATGCCCTTCTGGAAATGATGCTGTGTGAGGATGTTGCTGCTGGGAGCAGCAGTGCGCTGCCAGCCAGCAGCAGTCAGAAACGCCCACCCAAACCCCCAGACCTGTGGCAGTGCCTTGGGTGCTTTTCCCAAGAGTCATATTCCTGGAATTACTGCCATTCTTACTGCTTCTCCTGAGCTGGGACAAGTAGAAGTTTTACTCCAGACTTTCTTGCTATTTGGGGACCTTACCTTTGGTGTAAGCAGAAATGTGAGATGTCGCTGCTCTTCAGGAGCGAGCCTGCCAGCTTCCACCAAGAAACAGTGGAATGTCCAGGAGGGTTCTTTTCATGAACCACCTTTCTCTAATAATTCTGGTTGGTTCTTTTGACGTTGGTCATCCTCAGTCAGTGAAATCAGAGCAGCAAATGTATCCCCTGGAACGTACCATGCTGAGTGTGTTCTCTGCTGTTGTTTTGATTGAGATCTTATGTGGCTGAGGCTATACAGGATATTCTTCATAATTGTTTTTGTTCTGTTGCTAACTTGAGTTTTTGCTCCTAGCTAGAAATGCGAGGGATCTGTGTGGATGCTGATGTTCTGCTTCCAAGCCCCCTGAGGAGATTTAATGTAGAACAGATTATAGAATGATGAGATATCTCTATCAACTGCTTTTCCATACAATTAGCTCTTGATGATCCGCTAATAGAACTTCAGAGAACTCTGGAATGACCAAAGAACAGACATGCCATTTTCATTTGGTAAAGCATATTTGGGCCTTTAAATGAGCAATTAAGCATCTTTCATGATAAAAAGCACATTTTTAACACTTTGTAGTGAGCTCTCAAGTCCAAAACTGGGGTGTGTAAGACAATTTAGGTGTGGTGTGTGGTTATCTAGCATTGGGTTCCTGTTCAGCAGCACTGGGCTTCACAGAAGTTGGGGGTAGTCATGGGACAGTGCAGAAATGGGAACTAAGACAAGGACTTGAGTTGCTGTCAGAAGTGGTAAATCCTCTCCAAGAGAAACATTCCCCTGGGAGTTTGAGCAGTGCAGATGTCTGCTCGTAGTTACTGATGTAGGACAGAGCAGGAGTGGTTATGAGGTATGTGCTGGGAACCCCCTTTGTGCAATAAATATCACCTTTCAGAGCTAGGACTGGGACAGGGCTCAAGAATGGATTCTTCTGTTCCCAGGTGAGACTAGCGAGGACTTCTCTGAAAAAGTCAGGAGATAAGTTTTGTTCCTGTCAGCATTAAGCCCCTTGGGTCACTGGGGTTTTGCAGGTCCAGGATGACATCGAAGGGGGCTGGTTTGCTTCTAGAGGATCCAGTCTCAATCTTGCAATAAAACTGTTTTGTTTAGGTTTTTTTTTTTTTTTTACTGCTCACATGTCATATCTGCATATTTTCACTTTATCCATAAGCAATCTGGTCGAATTCCAAGGAACACCTGGATGCAGAGCTGGATTCCTGGCTGAGTAACTGTTTTCCAGCTTCTTCAATTCTGTGGGGCACTATCGGCTTTCCTGTGCTCCTGCGGATAAATCACGTTCCCAAAAGCAGAATCTAGCATCCACATGTCATCTGCGTTTGCAGCCCTCAAATAAACTTGGCCCTGCAGCTGTACCAGCTGTTGGGTGCAGTGACACGGGACTGTTTTTGCACCACTGCAGACAGATGTGGCTGTGGGCACTGTTCCCAAGTGACATAAATAAAAATTTCTTTTAAGGTATAATTTAAAAAGGCGAAGTCCACTTTTTTTTTTTTGGCTGGAATGTATTTCAAGAATCAACTGGTGTGTCGTGCAAAGCATTTCCGTATGAGGAGATGCCTCTGAGTTGTGATTGTTGCAGCGGAACAAATGGCATGTCAATTTGAATATGTTGGAATGCAATGCAGAAAATAAAGTAATGTGAAATGCTTCTATAAAGTATATGGAGATACAGGTTTAACTTGGAGCCTGGGATTTTGTCATAATCCTGTCCAAATGACGTGAAAAGTAGCTTGTGTAATCATTGCTTGGTGAGAAATTGTCTCAATATATTGGCTGTTTAGCCAATATACTTTATTTTCACCTCCACTGATGTCAGTTTGCAGGTGTGAGGAAAGCTTGCATTCCTAGCATTAAATAAGGGCTTAAAGTATGTTTACTTTTTTGAGCTGAGCTGAATAATGTAGTGCAATCTCCCTCATTTCTTTGAATGGGTTATCTTACACTTGGAGGTCTTGTAGTTAAAAATATTTGCAGGTTTTCTGGTGAAAATAAAGACCTAGCTTGCCACTGGTGTATTTAAATTTGCACCTCAATTTATTACATTTTTGTGTTAAATTTGTACATCAAGTGAGATTAAATCTTTCTCTTCGAACCTTGGTTGAAGTGATGCCGGCAACTGAGAGTCACTGCCAAGTTTTGATTTAGGCTACTGAATTTTACCTCACAAGTTGTTTTCAGCTGAAACCTCAAGTCCTTCTTCCCATTCCTGTCTGCTGAGAATCTGTAGGGTTGCAGTAAACCCTCACTTCTCCTCAACAGCAGCTACTCCAGCCTTTGAGGCTTGGATAATGAGATTTTATAAGCAGGGCTTAAATGCTTTGGCATAAAAGTTTATGGTGGCTTCATCCCCTCATTTCCCTATCCCTGCCCCCCAATCCTTTAATTTGCAGTTGAAGACTGAGATGTTTCTCCTCTTTGTGAATGTGGACATCACACTGAACAGAAATAGTCCTTTTAGCCTGTGCACTACAGGATGTTGCCAGCAGATAGAGCTCACGCTGGTCAGCATTACAGCACAGACTCCCATTGCTCAAGACTTTGCACTTAAAGCTTCTGTTTCACAGCTCCTAGAGGAATATTAATTTTGAATTTAGGCTTTTAACAGATGGCAAAGCGCTCTTTTCCTCTTTTTCTCCCCCAGTATATTCACTGTCAGGAGACTTAAAGATAATGAATGAGTGTCATGGTGGTACTGTACTTTTCCTGATTTATGACATTTTCCTGCTCTTCAGGAGAAAAATGAGATCAAGACTTTCTCCTAAACTCTGAAATAGCTGTAAGACAGGATCATAAAATGTGATAGCCTGGAGTTGTTATATTTATTAAAGATGAACTTGAACTGTAAATATTTTCCAGTTTTCAAAATTCCTGGGTTTGTATCAGAGACATCATAAAAGGGCTCTAAATCTCACAGGAGGTTTAGATATTTGCTGCTCATAATCACTGTAGCTTATATGTACTGTATGATCCTTAAATCTGCGCATTTAAGGTAAGACAGATCCTGCTTCCCTTCACTTTTAATGGGATTTGACTTCTGTCATTGCTCTCCAAAAATACACTCTGAGTGGGGGAAAACCTGTCAGGTTTCTTTAGGTGTAGTTGTGCTGTTGTGGAATGTTGCTATAGTTTAGTTATTTATGCAGTAGTTTACTGTGCTTGAAGTGTGTGTTTGCAGTATTTCGTGGGAAAATTGCCTGGTTTTTGCTTTGACTTTTCTTCTGCCTTGTTTATATCCAGCACTGCCTGTTCTCCCTAGTTCTAGGCATGCCACAATCCAGGTGTGACAGACTGTGGAGTAATTTTAATAAATTTGAAGACACCCGCTGGTGAGGAGGGATGAGATTGTCTGGGGTGGCAGACCTGGTCTCGAGGTGACTCTTCAGCAGAACTTTGGTGGAAGGATGCTTTGGCTCCCAGAGGGTTAACGGCCCATATTGCAGGCTTGTGTTATTCACCAATTAAATACCTTCCCTCTTTGAACACAGTTAATAGATTTCCTTCCTCTGAAATTCAAGCCTGTTATTGCTTACATTCCCCCTCAAATCTATTGCTTTTAATTTATTTCTGAGGAGAAAGAAATTTCCTTTCATTACTGCGAAATCAAAGCATTTTAAAATTATGTTCTGAACATATGTAGTCCTGGGTTTGTGCTTTGGATCTCAGGCTAGTCTTGGTTTAAAACTAATCATTAATTGTTCCGGAGAGGAGCTTGATATTTCTGCCTTTGGTGTGAGATGATGTGTGCTTTCATGTGTACACTGAGCTCCATTCCAGTGCCTTTGACCTGTGGATGAATATTTGTGTGTGGAAAGGGGAATGTTGTTTAAGTCAGAGCGCTGACACTTGTTTTTGTGTTCTTTGGTAGAAACTCCTTCCTGTCTTCCCTCTGTAAGTCAGAGCAGAACTTGGCACAAAATCTTGTTTAGAAGAGAGTGCCGTGCCCAGACCATGTTTTTATGTATGCAACCTGATTCAATATTGAAAATATATCATAATATCTCAGGATGTGCCTGAGAAGAGGCTTTATAAGGTGCTTTGTACTGTTTTTTAGCAAAGAAATCCCCTCAAATTACAAAACACTTGGGTATTTTGGGCTGGTCTTTTCAGGTTGGAATATTCCTGTATAGGAAATGCATTTTTATACACCTTACCCCCAGGAGGCTCTTCAGTGGTTGCCCTTCTGTTTGTAATTGCTGGTGCTCTCCCTGCCTGACCAGTGCACCATCAATGATGAAAAATGCAGTTGCATAAACTTCTCTCATCATTATATTGCTTATATCTTATAGTTGTGAGTCAAAGCCTGTCCATCTCTCTCTGTAGAGTAACACCAGGAGCTGTGGGTTATTTGGAACCTCAGTGTAAGTTTCTAATCCAAAAGGTATAAATTGAGATTGTTTTCCCCCTTGTAGTTTGCCACTTCTGCACACTAATCCACGCTTGTTAGTTTTCCTGTGGCTAAAATTAGTGAAATATGTAGCTTAACCAAGTTTTCTTAATTTTAAAGCAAACAAACAAAAACCCCAAACCAAACAAAACCCGCCAAAAAATGGACATTGGTATCAGTGGTATCAAACTAATGATTTTTATAAGGGAGTAAAACTCTTGGAATATTTTAAGATGTAAAGCATTGGCATGTAGGGATTTTTCTCATGTATATTGTATACATTAGATGTAATCACGTTCATCTCAGTTTGACTGGAAGTTAAGTATTACACGTTATTTTAAAAGTAAGCTTTCAGAAAAGAAAAGTTTTGCTTTGAAACTGTTAAAACCTGGCAGCCGCCAAAAACGCAGTGAGCGGTTCCTAGATACTGACTGCTGAAATAGAGCTGAGCATTTCACTACCTTCTAACTCATTTAATTGTCAAACAGCGTGGCACTTGCTGTAAACCAGAGTGATCTTTCTCTCCTTACGACGAAGTGGTGTGACACGTGGAATGACTTTGATGTGAATATTTTAACACCAGGTCCCTTTGTGCCTTCCTGCCAGAAGCAGCTCAGGTGTGCGCACGTGGCGCGTTCACCGCGGTGACCTGTGTGACACGCCCCTCTGCAGGGGGATGGTAATGGCAATGGGTGCAGTTAATGTGAAATTGCACCTGGAGGTGACTGCTCTCAGGGCTTTCCCCTCTAATTTCACACCTTTACATCCCCAGTTTCGTCTGGATTTTGGACTCTTATCTGCTTTGTCTTAACGATGAGTGCACGCCAGCTATTTCTCAGCCTGCTTTGTGATATCCCATATGGTTTTCTAATTATGTTCAGAGAGAGAGCCTTGGGACACGGATCCTTGAGTTTGTAAAGCTGTGTGTTTGTGCTGCCTGGGGCTTTGCAGGCCTGGTCACTGGTGGTGGTGCTGCTGCTCTCCTGGATGTAGTGGACAATACTTTAAAACTGGGTGATGCTGGGGACTGAGCCTATGGGACACTAAAAGAAGAAAAATCACTCCCTGATTTTAAAATGCAAAAAAAGGTGGCTTGGCCAGTCATGGCTAAATGATGTGGATGTGCATGTTTATCTTCTGCTTTTCGTGCTGACCAAAATAGATTATTCTGCCCTGGGGGAGGGAGGAGGATGGTTAAGTAGAAGGTAAACGACAGGCGCCGCACTTTGATAGCGGCAAGAACTAAAAATCTTATTGTTGTTATAATAGCCGAGTGTGTAATTAATCATCTCCTATTGATTTGCTCTTCATCTGGATGCAGGGCGCAAAGGCTGGAGGGACTCTCGTGTTATTTAGCTGCTCCATCTGATCAAAGAGGGGATGTGAGTGAGACACAGCAGTGCATCAGTAACCTGTGGGATGAGGGGAGTCTGGTGTGGTGGAACCTTCATCCACAGAGCCAGAGAACAGCAGTGATAATGAGACCTAATCTAAATGAGCTTGGTGCTTACAGTCCATGTCCCGGAGGGGCTATAAACATCACAAATATTGATACAGCATCAGGAGAGAGCAGGGATTGATTAGTGGTCAAGGGAGCAGGATGTCCTAATTGTCTCTGGTAGTGCTGATTAATTTTATCAGGGAAATGAGCCTTAAAATAGATTAAGGGTAGAAAGGGGAGCGTGGCAGAAGCTTTTTCTGTCATTCTAGCCTTTGTGAATTATTCAGCAATATGTATCTAGACACAAAATTTATGTATATAAGCAAGTATATGTAACTTGTTCTTTGGACCTTTTGTTTCTGTGGCCTCTTTCCTGATTTGACTTTCCTTTTTCTGTGTTCAAATAAAATTTGCTTTTTTCTCCCTTCCCATTGAGATTATATAGATTAAAAACTTTCAGTCAACATCTCCTTTGCATACCACATCATGCTGCTGGCTGTTTCTCCTCCACAGTGTCACCTGTTTCTGCAGGGTGCCACCTTGCCTTTCTAGAGGTCTTTTGTATGAGGCAGTGGTGATGTTTTCTGGGATGTTGGAGGTGTGACGGGATTCAGGCAGTTAACCTGAACAGTTTCTAACCAAATCCATTGTAGTGGTGTACAACTATTTTCAGATCAACATCAGTGTATCTCTAGTGCAAAAACATTTCTCATCACAGCAGTGGAGAATTCAGCCCTCACTGTAATCTCGGTTCCCTTAACGAAAATTCTGGTTTGATCTTTTCGGGCTAAAACTGAATAAGCAGCCTGTGGTTTTTCTAAACTTTTAATAACAGTCATAAGGGGAAATAGCACCAACCAATTAGTGTTTTGAAAATACAGAATTCCAGCAAGTCGCTTCTTATGACAGGCTTCATCTATTGACTGTTTTATGGGAAGATCAATAGTGTTCAGGCTGCAGATTCGTCAGCTGAGGCAATGCAGGCTGCAACATCTCATTTTTAGGAAGATGTTAACAGCCGTCTGACTTAGTGTAGAAGGTGGTGTCATTCACGGAGTCTCTGTGGAAAGACCTAAAATCAGACAGCCAAATTCGTATTCGTTAATGTTTTGATTTAAAGTTTGTGCTGTTGAAAGAAATCTTTAGGGATATCTTGATGTGTGTTTGCTCTCTTGCTACCGTTAAATGTACCTACCTTTAGCTTCTTGTACTGAGCTGGGAGAAAGTGGATGGGTAGAAATAGAGATTTACTTTGGCATTCCAAGAGCCAGGTGTTGGGCAGAAAAAAGAAAATATCCCTGTCACAGAGACATGGTGAACTTGCACAAATGGACGTGTCCAAAGCCAGGCTGGACAAGGCTTGGAGCAACCTGGGACAGTGGGAGCTGTCCCTGCCCATGGCAGGAGGTTGGAAATAGGTGATCTTTAAGGTCCTTTCCAATCAAATCATTCTGTGATTCTTTGGTAGATCTATTCCCTTTCTTTTAAAAATTCCAAACAGAGGAATGAATTGCATCCCGCCTGGAGATGCTTTTAATTTTCTCTGAACTTTTCCTGTTGTGCAGTGGTTCACAGGCACCACAGCCATATGATTAGCCCAGGCTGCTGTTGCTCTGTGTTGGTCTAATTATCTGTTCATTAGAATCTCCAGTCTTGCGCTGGAAGTGTGTAGGATGTCTTTGTTTAAAGGGCAGTCCCCTAATGCAAATATTAAGAGAGCTTTCTGCCTTGCCTGAGTCAGACTGACGAGCTAATAATAGCCTTGGTGTTAGCCTTGGCTAGCACAGAGCACCAGTGCAAAAAGGTTTTAAGGGACCAGTGTATCAATCAAATCGTGGGCCATAATATGCATTTGAGTGTTTGGCTTGTTTTAACACTTAAGCTCCCATTAAGAAATACCTTCTAAATGCAAAGGGCATGGCAGTAAAATAGGAGCTGTTCCCTAATGCACCCTTACATCCACTGGAGGCTTCAGCTTAGTCCTGGATGGCCTCTAATTAACAGAGTCCCACAGTGCTAAATTGTACCTGTGGAAGCTGTAGCCTTGTTCCTGAAGCTGTTCCGAAGTTGATAGGTAAGGTATCAGATGAGTCAGATGGCTGGAAAACTGGCGTGCTGGCTGTGTGTGGGGAGCTGTGAAGATGCTGAATTGTTGCAGAGGGCATGTTTGATTCCCAGCTTTGCCAGCACAGGATTACATGTTATGCAATTGCTGCAATTTAATTATAGTGTTTCAGCAGTTTTGATATCTGCCTTTAAATTATCCCAAGGGCATCAAAGAGGAATGGCTTACTTTGAATAAATCTTCATAAACATATGACTCTGCTGCTGGCTTGTTTCGTTCCGTGAGCGCCATTTGTTCCCATTAACTATATCCTAGAAGTCAATACTGCTATTCCTGGAAACATGGCAGTATCACATGAGGAGGAACTTGTGGGATGGGCTCAGTGTGTCATTACAACAATTGTCAGCTCCTCTCTTTTATTTATGGAAGAGCGATGCATATGAATGTACCTTTATCTGCAAAGTTTTAGGCAATTCTAATAAAAGGAGATATGCATGAATTATCAGAACACGATGTTCTATTCACTGGAGGGAAGAGTCATTTTAAAAAGCCTGCTAAGTGAGGCTTGGTTGCTAAGTAAGGCAAGGGTTTTATTAGACCAACTGACGTAATGGGGGAAAAAAAAACCAGGCAAGATTTTGGGCACACAAAGATCTTCTTTGGATGGGAAACAAATGGCAGACTTTGTGCTAAGAATGGCTTGGGAACAATGGCTCTGAACTTCAGCTAAATATGTAAAATGGGGAGGTAATTCTGGAGGGAAGGGATGGCTGGGAGACACGGGAAGGATTGCTAAGTAATGGAGATGACATGGGAATGTGGAGGAAGGCTGGTCTCTTGAGGAATTGAAGGCAGTGTGAAACTGGGCTGTGATCCTCTCCTGTCCTGCTTCGAGGTGTTGGCTGTTGCAGCCAGGGCAGACCTGAGGAATGGGGAATATGGAGCAATATTGAGTATGGACTGCGTTGGAGGAGGAAGAACATGGAGGGATGTCCACTGGCAGTGTGGTTTAGGATGGTAGAGATGAGCAGTTGCTCTAAAGGCTGGCAGAAACAAATATTCTCGTTCAGGGGAGTAACTTCTGTCAAGGTCACGTGTTGCAGTACAAATGGATTCTTTACTTTTTTTTCCATGGTGAGACGGGACAACCAGAGCTCACAGGTGTGGGCTTTCTTCTCCTAACTTCCCTTGCATGGGCTACCTGAATTCCTGAAGGGTGATTGGTTTGTTTCTATATCTGCTCTTTTGTTATTACTGAAGTGTCCTTGTTGGGCAAAGGTCCTCTTTCCCCTGAGGTGATGTCCCAGGCATTCCCCTGGGAGCTGTGGTACCTTTGGGAGACCTGGCTGCATTTTCTGCTCTCCATGGAGCAACGACAGTGTTCTGCTCACCACTGGGAGTATTGTGGAGTGGATTTGACCCAGGCAGGGATTCTTCCGAGTATTCAGCTCAGCAGTAAAATTGATCATGCTTATAGTATTTTCGTGTTCTGCACAGGCTTAATTTAATGATATTGGTAAACTACTTGAAGACCTGTGGATGAAAGATGTTCTTCTATTAGCAAGGCTACTTTGTGTGGTGTTCGGGCATAATAGGGAGCCTCAGAGATAAAAAGCACCATAAATCTTGACTGAGGTATTAACAATATCCAGTGTAAGTGATGATGACCAACTGCCAGGCAGCTCTTGGGCTAGAACTGCTCTCTTATTAGTGCCACCCCCAGGTTTTCTGGCACAGGGTCATGTTCTTACCTGTGAGGAGTGACAGAGGAAACAAGTGTGACAGTGTTACTTGATCACTGTCTAGCTTGGAGAGGGCTCGGACTGAACTTTGGGGAAGGACTTGTCTGCTGAATGCTTTTGTGGCTGGGGTGGGTATAGAAGGTCCCTGTTCCCCCCTGCATTTTGGTTATTGAGGCTTGTGCCTGCAAAGCCTCACCAGGCTGTCTTGCGGAATTGGTGATTAAATTATTGCGCTAACGATCTATAAACTACTCAAAAAACCAAACCAGTAAATTAATTTCATTTTTGTTACAGAAAGTTCCTGCTTTAAAAGATGACAAAACCCCTCATGTTCTGTCGTTTTAGTTGGACCCTGCATGTTTGATGCTGTTCTTTTCTATCATGCAGAATTTCCTGATTTATACCAGGGCGAAGAAATTGGGCTAAGGCAGACAAAATCTCTGCAAAACCATCAGAATGTAACCTTTTTTTTGACCCTGCGTACCTCCTGCAATCCTGCTATTTTTGTAACTCTGGCTAGGTAGCAGGATGAAGATTACATATCATCCTCCAAAGCAGCGCTTTTATTTTGGTCTTGTTATTTTAGGAATAATCAGCAGAGAACAAGGATACTTCCTCTTACGAATTTCATGTGTTTCCCTGAGGGGACTGATAGCGAGGGTGGCTCTTACAGAATATACAATTTCCCCAGCAATAGTTTAGATAAATCTTATCTGCCCTGGAATCTGTGGTAAATCTTTCATTGACTTGCGTGGAGCCTGAATTCCAGTGCATTGTTTACGTGCTGCCTTCTGAGGCTTGGAGCTGCAGTGTGTTCAAGCACCAGTAAAAATTCTGTTTCACACTGTTACACACAGCATAGTTTGATGTATATTTCTCCAGATGTCTAAATTTCGTGTTAGAAATAAAAATTACCTTTTTCTTTCCCCCCAGGCCGAATGTGTGCCCAGTGTTTGAGCTGGCACTGGTGGGACACCAGGAGCCGTGCATTCAGTCCTTCAGTCGGATGGTCAAGATGTGGAAACAAGGCTGCACAAAGAGGAGGTGGTGTGTGAGCTATGAGAGAAGGTAATATATTATCTGTTGTTAGAAATGAATTTTGTTGCTAATCTTTGTGCAAGTTCTTTAACTTTTTAGTGAGAGAAGTTGTAAACTGTTTCATCTGAAATGTGTGGTTATGGACGTAGTGTCCTCCTGAGATTTGACTTGCAATCTGTTACTACTGAGTAGAAAATGTGACTCTTTAATGTGTTTTGGGTTGCTCATGAGCTTCGTGGCTGGCTTTAGATTCAGAATTTTACATTATCAGAAAATGTTCCTGTCTTGTTCTTGTTTAGGTGAAGCCCAGCTGTCAAGTCATTGACTTTGAAAAATTGAACTTCTTTCTATTTCTGTCACATGCTTAGAACCGATGGGAGATCTGACTCCCCCAACAGCTAAACCCAAAATTGATTGCAAAAAAAAAAATTACTCACCTTTGACTAGCCTGAATACAAATTCTTCAAAATAATATGTGGACATAGCGTACAAGAGCTACTGGATGTTATCAGGATGCAGCTCGCTGTATTTGCTTCGTTTTTACCGAGAACCTCTGATAGAGGCTGAAGAAATGTCTCGTAAATATGAGATATGAGTACAGCGTGCCACTGATGAGATGGGAGTGAGTGGAACAGGAGTTGTGACTGCTCTCTTTAAACTTCCTTTCCCTGAAGGTCTGGGTACTACACGGTTTACAAGCAGGTGTACAGGATGGAGCAGCAGACTGTCTACAAGTGCTGCCCCGGCTGGGCCCGGCGCGACAGCGAACCCGGCTGCCTGCACCGTGAGTTGGGGGCAAAACTGGGACAACCCGAGAGGTGACACCCTCAGGCCTCGCCTTCCTGCTGATGCCCACTTCTAGATAGGCGGATTTCGTTTCTTGCTATTTATAACCGGGATTTCCCCAGTGATGGGGAGAGAAATGTCCTTCAAAAATACAAAAGCACTCACGTAAAAGTACTGGATAGCTCCAATTTGAAACCAAACAGCGGAGGAACAGTTTAGATTAACAGTCTGAACTCTAATTGGAGTTGTTGCAGCATTTTTGTGCCAGCCTGGCTTTGACAGGCTAACCAAATTTATTGCTGTTACCCAAATTGTGTGGAGAAATCTGCTGTGAGCCACTTGTTTTTTGGTATAGCACACTCTGTGGATTCTGACTGGCTTTGGCATTTTCACTTCTGCTGTTGCCCTTGAAGCAGTTGTGTTTCGACCCTGTGGCTCTCCATCTGATGAGAACCCGTTTCTATCACTAATTTCTAATCATGATTGGATGTTTCCCTAAAAGATGGAAGTTAATTTAAATGATAAGGCAGCTCTTCAGCCACCGTTAACAAGACATCAGTAGAAGATGGCAACCTACTCAGTGTTTAGTTTTGTTACTGTTTTGTCAGTAGTTGTGTTTTCTGTATGAAAATTAGCATCTGTTCGTACTTATTTTTTAATCTTCGTACCAACTTCAGGGCTGCATTCAGAGAGCTTGCTTTTATGATTGTCTCTTTGTAGTTAAAAAACAAAAACATGCCTGAGAGGTATTCCTGTTAGTTTCAGCCCGAGTCTACATATTTAGTGTGCACCTGTTTAGTTGTAAGAAGTCAAAAACATGTTTACAATCTGTGTTTTAATCTCTGGTGTAAAGGAGTTTAACGTATGTGAGCACCAGTGGCAATAGGAAATTTTCTTCCTGAAAGAGGAGTGCAGACTTGCTTTGAATTCTTTAAGGCACCAAAGTGGTTGAATTACTCTTTTATATTTGATACTCTTTGCAAGTTTGGCTCGAGTATGTGGAATTTAAGTTATTGTAAATAAAACTGTTCCGTGTTAGAGGAAGGGAAGAATTGTAATTCCCCTCCACATATATAATATCTCCCAGTGCATCAGTGCTTCTTAACCACTGCAGGATTATTTCTGGCAGTTTTTCTTGTTTTGTTTTGGGTTCAGGCAGTGCTTTGAGTCCTGTCTTCTGCCTCTGAAGCATCTTCAAGTTAAACTGCAATGTCTAAGTCCTATTTTTATTGAATTTCTTCATATCAACATGGTAGTTACACCTATGATACCAAATGCTACTGCAGTCTAACCCTTCCAGTTAAAAATCTGGGTTTCTTCTTATTTGGAAGGCCATGTTAACAACAGAACTATGTGAGAAAGGCAATTCGGGAACATCCTTGGCACAAAATCAGCTGAAATACCCTGTCCCGTTCTGTTTGTGTGCTCTAGTGCTCTGCACTGCTGGCACTTGCTTCAATGGAGGGAAGTGCTCTGAAGAAGGATCCCAGATGTGCCAGTGTCCTGCAGGATTCCAGGGCCCTCGCTGCCAGTATGGTGAGTCCAGTGGAAATTGGCTCAATTGTCTGCATTTGGATAAAATGCATCTTCAACAATAACTGTTGAAACAAGAACATTTTATTAATGTTGACTTAAAATTAAAGATGCCTTTGCTGCACTTTTAAGTGGTTATTTGGTCATGCTCTGATTTTTTGGATTTTTTTTTTGTACTGAATTTTAACAAAGCAAGATGAAAATCTAATTTGACTGCTATCAGATGAGTGAGTGTCTTTAATGGATAATGTCACTGAATATCAGCAGGGGTGTCCTGTGGAATATCTGTCTCTTGCTTCTCAATTTGAATGTTCTTGTGGTGCTCTTACCAAATTTCTCAGCACTGCTTTTACCTTTGTGAGAGTAAATTCTGAGTCAAAGCAGGTGGGCAGTAGGTAAAGAATGCAGTGAATGATCCACTGTGTTCATGGGATTTTTCTTTTCAGTGCATCTCAAAGCAGGAAGGTTTTATAGCTCACTACCAAATATTTCGTAGTATTCTTGGAGTAATATATGCACCAGTCTTTCATTTCACTGTGTTCTAGCACACCATAGACTGAATTCCCTGTGACTTACACTATCACCCACTCTCAATGAGAATCCTTTTTGTCTCACACACTGGCTCACACTTTGATGAACCCACAATGGGCTGTCTTGTAATTTAACACACTGTGTAAAGCTCTCCAGAATTACAGAACTGCATCCATTTGGCTTCTTAAGGGAGGGAAGAAAGTCATTCCTTCAGAGTAGGCTGTGATTGGGACAAAGGATTTCTTTTGTATTAGGCAAATGATAATTTCCTTTTCAGCTGAAGCATATTGTGTTTTGTTCAAAGGAAGGCAGATTTTTAAGTACTCCATTTTTCCCCTTTTAAATTCTAATATGTTCGTGCCCTCACCTGGCTTGTCTGTCATGCAGTATGAGTGAGAAGGAGTATAACAATAAATAAAATGCAGAGCTGTTTACAGTGGAGCTGGTGCTGCCTGCAGACAATATTAGCTCAGTTAAGCTGTGACTGGGTATTTCTTTACTGCCCACAGAAACAAGTTTATGTGGGTGAGTTGAGATGAACCAGAGTGACACCAAGGCAGGTTGTTTGTTATTAACTTACAGAAGAGCTGGCGGTTTAAGGTAAGCAGGATCAGAATCTCCAAGAAGCCCATATAATAAGCTTTTACCAAATGGAATATATCTCAGCAAATTATAAACTGTCCTTGCCACTATAAATTGTCTTTTGAGTCTCCTTTTGCTTGGAAATACCTGTGGGACTGAGGCATTCCCAGCAGGCAGATTGTGTGGGGGCAGCGTGTGGATAGCACAGGTCAGATTCTCAAGCTGAAATGAGATTGTGCAGTCTCTATTTCACAGGTTGGTGACTGCAGCCACTGTAAAAACAATGAGAGGTATCCTGCAGTCCTTGCTCTTTGCAGTTGGGTGGAGCTTTTATCTTTGGTCGTTTGTCTGCTTTCTATTGATTCCTGAGGTTTGAATGGAATTCCGGTAGTCATCATTTTCGGGTTTATACAGCAGCTGCTATCGCAGCCTGGCAGGAGTAAGTTTATAAATTGAATTCTGAAGGGAGAAACCTTCTTTCAGGAAGAATGTTATGGACCATTCACCGGCCTAACAAAAGCAAGGTAATTTAGAGTGTGAGGCCTCTTAACTGTTGCAGGTGCCTCCAGTCAGATTCTTCTCAGGTTTGTATCATATTTGTGCAAGCAAAAGTGTAAAAGAAATGTACTGTGGGACTAACAGCCATAGCCTCTAGTTTTCCTGGGTGCTGTTGGAATGTTGCTCTTAAAGTAGCTTGGATTTAATGTGAGTGCATTAATCAGTGGTAATCCATTCTGGGTCTGAATAATCATTAATCTGGTCTGTCCCCTCCTCCCTACTTGTCTGTGTGACCTCACTGTAAATTTGACTGTTTTCCTTCTGACACTTAACCCAAAAGAAAAAGGAGTCTCTTCTACCAGCACCTTTTTGTTTAAGGATTCAGTGGAATGGATGGATGCCAGGAAAACCAGCCTGGTTTTGGAGCACATGCTGTAAAATGTCAGTGGAAAAGCTGGTGCTGAGATGTGAGGCTGCCAAAGGGGGCTGCTGGTGCAGGGGTCCCTGTCCTTGTGCCTCAAAACTCTATCCCCCAGCTGGCAGCAGTGCCCAGGGACCCCTCTCGGGGGCTCTCAGGGGAAGGGAGGCTCTAACTGGGTGTGAGAGCACGAGCTGCTGGCAGAAAGCTGCCCCTCAGCTGTCCTTGGTTGTCATCTTGGCTTCTGTCACTCCTGGTATTGTGGCCTCCTGTCAATCTCCTGACATGAGGAACCACGGGCGTTTCATAGCTGCACTTGAACTCATTGGAGCAAAATTGCTTCATGTATCCCATTTTATATCTCCCCCTCTCCAGCCTTTTTGCTTTTCTCGCTATTGTCTGTCATCAGTGTTGGCAGCTAAATCTAAAGTTTCACTTGTGCAGCAGCTCTCATGATCTCCTTGCTGGGTACTGTGAACTACAGACAATAGACAAGAAACTAGTATAAAAATATTACTAAATTCAAGCATTCTAAGAAGTAAACAGGAATGTACATCTCAAGAATCTTCCGATATTTCTTCTTTTTATGGAATTTCTATTTGCCATTGAGTTAGGGAGTAGGTCAGTGTCCTGGAAATGAAGTTTGTCCTGGTGTGTCTTGCAGAAAGTTTGTGATGGATCCTCCAGAATGACTGATGACAGCCCAGTGCCTCACAGTGATCTCAGCAGAGATGATTATTCACAATTGGCATGATAGCAGCTAATGACTTTTTAAAGGAATCGTGGGGTGTTTTTGCAGCCCGGGACACAACATACTCCTGATTAGATGCTGAAAGGGTCAGGGCTCCTGTAAGAAACTTAATGTAATTGTGTTTAGAAGTGTGTTCCTGCGTCCCTTGTACACGTCACTCCATAGTTTTATTATTTTACCCACACAAGCAGCAGTGAAAACTTAGAGAAAGATTTATGAGTGCAGTGGTCGAGTTCTTCATGCAGCCATTGCAGGGACTCGGTAACAGATTGAGCTGTCTCTTGCATTGTCTGCTGCAATTTGTCTTGTAATAATAGACTTATATCAATTACAATGTAAACTTGCAAGCTGGATTTCTTTCCATTTTTTTAACTTGTTTGGAAGTTGTGATCCCCATTTTTCCCATTGAAAGGGAGGGAAAACCTGCAACAAAAAAGAGAGAGGGTAAAACTTGGTGCCAAGAATAAATTCTGCTGCAGTGCTGGTGTCATTGATATTCACTAGTTGTCCTGGTAATCTTGTTCAAGGCCTGGTAGCCACCTGAGCTGGACATGGAAGTAAATTAATTTCATTTAGCTTGTTTAATTCAGCCCTGGGACTTTTACTTGGACATGCAGCCAGTGAAAACATTCCAAATTCCACAAACAAGGGTGTATTTATTTACTCCTGGTGTACATAGAATTGCTCAGTGGAAAATGAGGGGTTCGTTGTGACTCTTAAGTGTTTTGTCATCAAATCTCATGTTGTTGCTGGTTTTGCTGAGCGCCTCTTGATGGGTTTTAATACATAAAGTAAAAACGAGAGTGAGAACTGAACAGGCTTTATAATGTCTTGACTGATACAAAATCCCAGCCTGATTAATGTTCTGCAAGAGGATCCCATAATTGAGGAAGAATAAGTACAATTGAGTCCAACTGAGACTGTTGGACTGATGTTATCAGAAGGTGTTTTAAAAATAAGTGAGGAATGACCAGGACAGACTTGTCAGGAAAGTCATCTCATGGTGACATGATGTTTGTCCTCTTTGAACAAAGCTGAATACAATATTCCAGTGTTTTAACAGATAAAGTGTCAATAGATTTAAATTTTACACTAATGTTTGCTGTCACACAAGTGGAATTTTAAATTCTTTTGCAGTGCCTGATGCAGATTGTTAAAGATTGCAGTAAGTGCTTCCCAGGCACACATCTTAGGGGCAGTGTGGTCTGCTGGGTGCAGTGCTCACCTGATAAGAGCTTTCTTTTCCACCTGCCACTGACCTTGGATATTAGTGCAGTAACTTTTAGCAAATTACCCACTCTTCCTGGGTTTCTTGGTACATGAAATGTTGATAATGGTGGCTCATTCCTTCGTCAGGCGCTTTGAGACCCAAGTAATTAAGTGTAAGATAATAGCATTGGAATGTGTATATGAAGGGAAAATGCACACTGCATGGGTAGCTAAATGAAATGCTTATGAGGGAGATATTCATCAGCTCATTGACGAGCTGTCAATCTCTGCCTGACTCTGGTCACACACTATTAAGATATTGAACTATATAGAGATTCTGGAAAACAAAAATGTCAGCACCTCATAGACCAGGTAGATCAGAGTTTACGCTATAAAACTACTTAAAGGTGGGTTTTTTTGAAACCGTTGATTAAAATGGCAGCAATTCTGATGTATCTTCTTGCAAATAAAAATACTCTTTTCATTCACTGTGGAAAAGAATTTGCTTCCATCTTCCTCTAGGAAAATGTTTCTTCCTGCAAAGAGTTGTTTGATAAAACTTCTGATTAGTGTCCTGTCTGCTGTCCTGGTCTCTTGTAGAGAAGAAGTTTTTCTTCTTTGAAGACCTACACAAGCCTCACAGGGCAGTGTAAATCCATGAACCAGTGCTATAAATTTTCCTTCCTTGTAAGTCCTTTGAGATAGCAAATGGCAGGCCGAGAGCTCCCACGGATCTGTTGCCCATAGGGATGTCTTCAGTTTTCATGGATCTTTGTTTCCCAATGAAACTATAAAATGTTTGTTTGTGAGGGTAGATGAGTTCTGATAGCTGGGCCCTCATTGTGCCAGGGGTTTTGGCATTTTGTTTTCATATTTTGGCTATGAGTCCCCTGCTGTTTGACCCAAGACAACCTTTTTAACATGAAAATTTGCCATTAGCCCATAGGGAGAGTGGAAAAGGGTGACACAAAGATAATTTATGCTTAGATTGCTCTAGATTAGTGCATATAATATCTTAAAGGTACCAGGTTTAGTTTTTTTTCTGTTTTAGCACAGTCATTCTCCTGCTCCAGCACAGTCATTCTCCTGCTCCAGATGACTCAGTCTCATTAGTAAAATTCCAGCCTGTCATGCCAAGGGAAGCAGAGATGACTGATTAGGCTGCTCAGGGTAGGAAAGTACCTGTCCTCTGGTAGAAAGAAACCTTGTGATCACCCTCTCTCCTAGTGGGATCTGCTGTTCTGTTCTTCCTCTGCTCCTTTTTGACTCCCAGGAACGGTGATCCATCAATCCTGTGCCTGTTTTTTGGCTACCACGCTCTTCCTGTGATGGAGAAGTGCTGGCAGACAGCAGAGAGGAAGGTGGAGATGCTTTTGGGCCTTCCTGCAGCACCGAAGGAGCCCCAGTGAGCTCTTGACAGCTTGAGAGCATCCTGTGGGCTGGGAATGTGCTGCAATCACTTGTTCCTGCGTTAGGGACTGTCGGTAATGAGCCCTTTCTTAGCACTTGTCAAGGTAATAACAGTGCTGTGTGCTTAGAGTGTCCAAAACCGTTCCAAGGAGTAAACTTTGAAAACACGAGCGTGTTTTGAACAGCGAGCAGAGCTAATAAGGTGTGTTGACGTGTTTCATCTCATCAGAAGTTAAGAGCAGACCGTGGCACTTCCTCTCTGCCTGTCAGGTGTGAAGCACGCGGGAAGCACGAGCAGCGTGGGGCAGTTTTGGATGATGGTGCTTAAATGTCTGCACTTCGTACGTGGCAGGTTGGTTGTGGCCAGCCAGTAATCCTTGATCTTGTGTGAAAGAAGCAGTCACTGCTCTAAGCTCAGCCAGTTTTAAAATTGGTTTAATTCAAGGAAAGAATAGGCAGTGTAGGTTTTAAGCCTTGATTTAAGTCAGTCATATTGCAAATGCAGAAGCCCTTGATTTTGATGAAGTGATCTGAGAGCCCAGTAAATATTTATCTCTTTGCTGTAATTCTTTCCTGCACTGAAGGTTTTAGACATTTAAAACTGTTTCAAAGGCTGTTCCAGGTGGTTTTTGTTTTTTTTTTTTTTTTTTTACTTTATTCAGTGTTGAGTGTTCTACTACCCAGCATGCGTTTGAAAAATACCCCTTATATAACTTTAGGTAGTTTTGTATTTAAAGTCCTACTTCAGTTGTCTGGACAACTCTGCCTTTGCTGAGACCGGTCTAAAATAAGGATGACCTTTTCAAATTTCCCCTCTCAGTATCTCATTTCACATGAAGATGCCGCTGTTTTTACTGTATCAGTCCCCTTAGTCTGCATCTCTTCACCTTCCCTGGTGTTGTCTGCAGCACACTGACATCAGGTGAGCTCCCAGCAAATGCAGCTTTGTGTCCCTGAGTAATCCTCAGGGTGTCGTCAGCTCGGGGTTGTCAGGGCTGGACTGGTGTCCTGCTGTCACCGCTGCCTTCACTCGGGTGCTTCTCCTGCAGTTCTCCTCCTGCTGACCTTGGGAGCCACTGCCACGGCCTCTTTTTGCCTCGGGTGGGGCAGTGAAGCCTCACAACCTCTTCAAATCCAGTCTGGGCTCTTCCAGAAGCACAGGGAAAAGGGGGGGAAACCTGATGTCTTTTCCTTTAAATTTATAAGTAGTTTTATCAAATTCAATGAAAACTTAGATGCAGTAAAGTCTTCAGTTGTAGCCTTTTAGCTGATTCTGGTCTCACTGGAGAGTTGGAAACCTTCAGCACTCCAGTGACCTAATTGCCTTGAAAAATCTGTGAAACAAAAAGGCAGTGCTTGATTTTTTTTCTTCTAACCCCTAAACCTTATTGAAACATACACATTTCACATTAGATTTTTAAATTATTTAAAGAGAAAAAAAATACTATTTAAGTATTAAAAAAAAAAAAATTTTCTAATCTGCTGTGTCATCCCCATCAGGTAGATCTATCAAAACAGTCATCTCCTGACAGGGTTTGGTCTCATGGTGACACACCTTTCTCTAATCTGTCTCCTGTACTCTGGTGACAACTGACAGGTATCCTGACACTTGAAACATAATGGGATTGCTATATTTCAATTATAGACATATATAGCTACAAATTAACAGGAAGGTAACACTGGACCCAAATATAAAGCGTCGCAGGGCTGGAGCTGATTAGAATCCCATGAGAAAGAAGAGTTGGATGTTCTTTTGGACAGGGATTTGCAGAAGACAAATGCAGTGCACAGATCACTGCAGGAGGCCCAAGCTTTCTGTAATCTCTCAAGGAAAAAAGTTATGGTCGAGATAAAATGACGTTATCTGGTCTGGTGATAGATAACAGTTGATTCAGAGATTAATTCCAGTTGCGAGCAAGACCCTAGGCAGGATTCAAAAAACCTGAAAGCATGGCTTCCTCCAAACTTTCCTTTCTTTCTTCTTTGCTTCCCTTTTCCCACCCACCTGCTCTTTGCCAATATTGTCCATAGAAACACCTTTCATCGCCAGTACGACACGAACCTCTCCAGATAAAAAGCCCTTTAAAGCAGCCACTAAAAAGCCGTGAGGAATAAAAGCTTTGCCGTTCTAAAACAGGAATGGTAAAACGCTGATTGAAAAATCATGACTGGCTCTCTCCTAGATATGACAGGATATAATCATCAGCCCATCTTGCTGAAAGGCTCTGGTGTGCCTGGGCTCCGCAGCCATTAGGAGGCATCGACAGGTAGACAGGCAGCAGAGCTGGAACTGCAAACAAATACGTCAAAAGTAAATGAACCTCAGAATAACCACTCGAGAGAGAATTCACCCCTGTTGTCTTTGCCACAAAAGGCTGTTTACTCTGTGCTTGCTGCAAAAGGTAAAAGTAAAAAATGACAGGGGAAGAGCTGCTTTCTGGCTGCTGGCATTGATTTGCTCCTGGGTCAGGAGGGGTGGTTGCAAGTCGCAGCAAAGCTGAGTGTTGTGCAGGGGCGCTGTGTGGGTACATTCTGCCCCCACGCACTACCAAAAGGTGAATGAGCAGACTTGGAGTCTCTGGAAACATATGGATTCTATTTCATGACACCTGCTGGCCTCTGTATGGCTGTGGGCAGATTTATTTGGGTTTCCAGCTCGCTTCAGGGATTCGAGGTGGATCACGATGAATTCGATCAGGTAATGAGCCCAAGGTACCATGGCTAAGCTCTGCCAACACCCAGTTCATGCAGTGCTTACATAGCTCTGGATGCAACCCCTATATTAATAAAGCATCTAGACAACATGGAATTTTAATGGATTTGGCAGAATATCCAGCAGATTGTTGTGTCTTTAAGAATATTTTTGTTGATGTATTTTTGGTAGCTTTTCAGAGTGAAGTTGGAGGTGGTTGCTGTGCGTCTCATTGTCCTGTCTGCAGAGAGCTCTCCCCTTTTCCAGCCTTCTGTGCTCAAGAGCGAGAGGTCAAACACTTCCGCTGTACTTTCCCTCCCATCCTCAAAAAATCTTTGGACTGGTGTGTGTTCCCAAAGAGGTACAAATAACAGGAGGACCCTTCACAAACGAAGCTTAGCTGGCTGTTGTTTTCTACTTCAGCAGTGTTAGTGTGGTGTGTCACTGCTGATGGCTGCTCCTGCCGTGAGATGTTCTCGAGGCATTGTCATTGCAGTGTTTCCTGTGGAGTGGGGCTGCCTTGAGCAGCACTGCGAGGATGGTGACTGACAGAGTTAAATTTGGGTAGCTAATTATTTTTGCTGACCTAAACACTTTGAACAGATATTGGCTGTGAAAGGAAAAAAAGGGATACCTTTAGAAATGTGTGGGTTTAGCTGTTCAGTCAGGCCTGTATCATAGGTTTGGAAGGGACCTTAGGGAAGATCTTTTTTCAGTGCCCTACCTTGGGCAGGGGCAGCTCCACTGGACCAGGTTGCTCCAAGCCCCATCCTTGAACTCTCCCAGGAAGGGGGTCTACAACTTCTCTGGTCTGGTACCTCTAAATCTATTTTAAGACAGGAACAATGGCCTTTAAAACTTATTTTAGCATCAAAGGAAAGCCTGTGGTGCCTGTCCTGGTTCCTTTCCAGCCCTTGTCTGCAATTCTCTCACGCTGGGTCTGGGTATGTGCTTTATGCCAGAGGCTGTGTTTTAAGGCTTAAGAGTAGATGTGTTAATGTGTATCCTGTCACCTTTTCTACAGCAAACTCCTTCCATCCTGTACCTGGTGTCTCCTTGGGTGTCCTCTCAGTGCTCCTAAGGAAACAGCCATTTGTTGTCAGCCATCATCCACCTAGAAATTTGTTTTCTCAGGTGTAATGACTGCAGCAGAATTCTTCAGCATAAATACTATTTTACAGTCATTTAACAGCGTTTTCAGTGCTGATGTTTATTTCATCTAAAAGGGGCAGAAGAGTTAATTACATTGTCTAGAAAGGGAGACAGAATCTTGCCAGCAACCACGAGGCATTGCTGCTCACTTCGATAGAACTGAACTCACAGTAGTGGCAGCTGGATTTAATTATAAGTTTGCAACCCTGTGGTTTCAGCAGCAGCTGCTGAAGAATGGATAATGCAAGTAGCCTTCAAAGCCATTCACATTAGAGATAAAACCTTGTCATTCACCGAGACAGCTGACTGAACAAGTATTAAAATGAATAAAGATTTCCCCGGGGAGGTTGCAGGATGAGGTTTGTTTTTTGTCTCACTGGCTCTTGCTCAGATATGTCAGGCATGCAGGGTTTTACTCTGCTTCCACCCAAAAATACGAGACTGCTCACAAATAAAAGTCTTCTATTATCTAATCTAAGCACTGGTTGTGTGATTAACCTAAACAAGTTAGGAAGGAAATATTACTTACTGGATTTTTTTGTATTTCTGTAGCAATCTTAAGAAGAAAGCACTGTCCCTGCCTGGAACAGAAAGGGATGGGAGAAGGCTAAACATGTGCTAGAGTTACCTTAAAAATTCACTTTATTTGTTATTTTATTCAGTGATATGTCAGTAATAGACTACCACAACTGAAATGCTATGGAACAGTATGTGACTACTGAAGTTGTATTTTCCTTATTTTGTTGTTGATACATTTCAGTTTTTATAAAATGGAAAATCAAAAATTTTAATGGGAATTTGAGCCTTGTAAAACTGCAACTAATAGCTAGAACCTCCAAAGGCAAATTAAAATATTCTCCAAGTCAGGTTGGAACAAGAGCTTGGTCTGAATGATTTTTCCAGCATCATTGGTCAGTTGCTTCCTAAAATGATTTCCATGTTCTCTTAAATTTTGAGGTGAGTATTTTTTTGGAATACTGGTGACCCTTTTCTGTTTTCTCTACCATAAGACTTGGTATTCTCTGAAAATAGCTCCTGTTTAACACGGATTTTGTTGGTCACATAAAATATGTGAAAGCTGGGTAAATTTTAGATTTGGCTGTTTGAAAATTGAGTTTTTCTTAGGTCTCTTCTTAGGGGCCTCCTTTTTCCCCCAGTAATAATGAAAGCACTGAATTACTCTGCTTTAAGGAAGTGCAGCTTTTATTTGTCTAGGCAGATATTTAATTTCTGCTTTGTCACATCTCCTGTGGAAGAAGAGGCAGCTGTGGATGAAATGGTCCCTGGAGGGACTGGCCCTGTGATTCCTTGAATTTCTTTTATTTTTGAGTGTCTTTATCATTCTTCTTCCTTTTCTCTCCCTCTTCATTTTTTTCCCATCCTTGCTACTTTCCAGACCTCAAGTTGTGACTTAAACTTTAGATCTAGTTATTTCAAAATTGTTTTCTGCTTCTTCAGGTGCTTTCTAATAATCTCTTCTAAGTATGCCAGAAGTTGAGAAGGCCAAATCTATTTCGTGACAACCTGGAACAAAAGTGACTACTCCTGTTTGTCAGATGTTTGAGAGATTCTCATGATGGTACTGAAGTGAGGGAATTGGTGTCTGTGCTATCCTTTTAAAGAAAACTTATTTCTCACTGTTTCCTTTTTCGTAAAACCTAATTGCTTTTGCTTCACCAAGAATTCACAGGCAATTGCTTTTCTCGCTATTATCCATTCTGCAAGGATGGCTTTTGTGTGCAGGGCTGCTGACCTGAATCTGTTTTCTCTCCCTGTAATCTCACTGTTTGGGAGCTCAGAGAGCTGACAGGAGTTAGGGGAGGCAGCGCTGATCTGCTGGATGTCTTACATCGTTTCCTTCTTGTGTGAGTACTGGGAATCCTGTTAGTATTTAACATAATGTAACGTGAGGGGGGAATAGCCCATTCCAGGGAGATTTCTGTGGCTGGATTTTCACTTGCCCATCCCTCTCTTCTTCCTACACCTGCTCCAGTATGAGTTGTACCTGCAGTGTGACTTTTTTCCTTCCCCACTGACCCTTTGCAACTCTCACTGTGGCCTCTAGATCCGTGTGCTGCCTTTATGTTGTAAATAATGTAGAAACTCTAAATAGAACTTCTTTGAGGTTGGGGGGAAAAAAAATTAACTCAATATGATGTTATTAAACTTTCTAAATATTTTCTCATTTTGAATCTCGGTATCCTATGGAACACACTCTTGAAATTGTGTGTAAAGCTTGTTTAACTGGAAATCCTTGTTTGCCTGTTGTGCTACTGCTACAAATAGGGGCAGTTTATGTAAGGGATGTTTTCCAGGCTGGAATCTGCAGTGCATCCCTTCCGGATCTTTGTACAGTCAAAGAAGTCGAGAGTTCAGTTAAATGCTCTCTTCCCTGATTTCTGTGTTTTGTGGTTAAAATCTGCTCTCCTGGACTGGAAGGTGGTACTGTATGAATAGATCTGGGAACTGAATTTGGAATTATTTTCATACACAATCTCCACTTGTAATAATCTTCCCTTAGTTTTATGTGGTGTGGGAAGCAACAGGAGGGAGAATGTGCTAACAGAGTAGATAAGAGAGAGATGTTCATCAGAGGGCAGACTTAATAACTGTGAAATAAGTGAATATATTACAATGCTTGCTAAATTCTTTGCGTGGAGAGCAAATTCATCTGTGGCATGACTGTGCAATTATGCACTGATTGCAGCAGAGTTGTGCTTCACATCTCTGGAGAATTTAGCCACAATTTGTTTCACGTTCCACCTTTGTTCCAGCCAAGTAAACCCGAGACAGAAGCAAATTGCACAATGCATGGGGAAAAATGGAAAGGGAGAAACTGTGGGTGTAGCTCTGAGTGTTGCTCTCGTCATCATCTTTGTGTTGCACGGAGCTTTGTGTGAGGATCCATTTATCCTGGCAGTTGTTCATTATCCTGCCAGCCACTTGGCATTATCATTCATCCTGACAAGCCCATAATAAAGCCAGGAGTTTCAGAGCTGATGAACTTCTGTATCTGTGAATAAATGCTTCCGGATTTTTGGGCTGGGCAACTAATTCAGTTTTGCTGAAAACATTCTCGGAAATCGGATGGCAAATAGGTTCACCAAAACCTGGAGTTCCATCACTCCTCTCATGGACTATGGACAGCTTCTTGGAGGTAAAGGATAAAGCTAGCTAGCAGTTTAGATAAGTGTATAAAGAGTCGCAGAACTCATTAAAATATCACAGAAAGTTACAGTTATCCACTCAGAGCAATTCAAATTGAGGTTTGGGTGGTACCTGCCTCTTGTCTCATTTTTCTTAAAATTCCTGTGTATTCTTAGATAAGTATTTGTAATGTAAGTGTGCTGTTTCTATTCAAAAAAACCCAGAAAAGACGCCCAAAAAACCAAAAAGGTGGCATGCTACAAGGGTGTTGTTGTGAAAGCCTTGCCAGGCACTTTGTGAGCTCAGCGCTTCAGAATTGTGACTGCATCCCAAAAACAATTGAACTACCCCAAAATATCCAGTCACCCATATTTGTGAAGTTTCAGGTGTACCCAAACATTTAGAAAAGGGAGATGCACAGGTTGGAGTGGGGGAGAATTCACAGGAGAAGAACTGAGTGAGGTTAAATCTGCTTTGATATGGTCTAGGTTAGCCAGCATTTTTTGAACCAGGACTAATCTATGAGTGCAAGTTCTCCTTATTAATTGATACATTGCTCTTATGGCCTCTTTCTAAATGTTCATTTACATAAGCTTTCAAAAATGCAAATTTAACGCCAGGATCTTTCTTTTATTTTTGATAGACATATCGATGTATCAAGTTGAAAGTGTGTATAGCAACAGCACATTCTATTTTATAAATATCAAAACAGATTTAAAATATGCTCTCAGGGCAGCATTGTGCCTTGGGATTCAGAAGCTGAAAATGCTGGAAGTGTGGTTCATCCCAGTGTGTCACAGTGTGGTTACCTTGCACCTCCACCCCTGGCTGACCTGCACTGCAGCTCATTCTGTCTGTCCAGTGCTCTGGGTATAATGCTGTGAGTTTTGTTTGCCCTCTATCCTGACACAGGTACTTAGTAACTATCACCTGATTTATTTTATTGGGCTCGTTCCTGTCCAATATCAAATTTCCTGACTTAGGAGTTTTAAACAGGCCATATTTTTTGCTCTGCTGGGAAGCCCGTATTTCTGTCACCATTTCAAAGGTTCTGTGTGGTCATTATTAACCTTGTTCAGCACTAACAGCAAACCTGTGAGATTTTTAACTAGTGATGGTGAAGATCTCTTGCCTGCATAACACGCTGGCGTGACAGATGTGCCAGTCCCTTCCCAGTGACGCTCTGATGTCTGTGGGCTAAATCAGCTGGTGACTTACAAAGCTTTGCTGTGCTGAAGCTGGAGGACAAAGGATGGGGGGGGTTGGACTTGTGCAGAAACCACATCAGTGTCCATGTCTTACAGTCCTGGGGAAGAGAAAATAAATCTGGCCCTGCTGTGTGAGAGCAGAGTGACTGGAGAGTCCTCTCTTGCTGCTGTGTTGTCATCCCAGCTGAGGGACAGAGAGGTCCTGCTTTATCCAGCACTTTCCTGAAGTCCCTCTCCTGGCAGTGCAATTCAGGCTCGTATTTCATCCACTGCAGTGTTTTTCCTCACTTTCCTTCTGAGTGTGATGCTGCGGGATGTCAGTGTGAGCGGTGAGGCTCGGGGTGGGTGGCTCTGTGTGATCGTCCCTCGGACACGGATGTCGCAGTCTCCTGGGAAAAGTCTCTTGTGTTTGTTGCACTGGAGTGTGAGTGAAGTTGCTACAGAACTTCTGCAGGGCTTTGTGAAGCACCTGGTCTGCCTCCCAAGCCAGGAAGGGCTTGTTGCTGTGCTGCAGGTCTCCAGGCCCTAAAGAATCACCAGCCTTTGGGAATGCACCCTCCAACACAACACAACCACAGATGAGTGTTCTTCAGGACCCATTCCTGCTCTTGTCCAGCCCAGCAGGAGCTGTTTGTGTTGCTTTTGGCCTCTCACACCCTCTCTCTGAAGGTTTGGTGTGGCAGATGCTTTGCCAGGTTTAAACTCTCCATCAGGTTCATTTTACTTTTCTAGAGAAAATGAATTCAGCTCCACTTCCGTGGGTCAGTCCTTGGCTTGTTCTGTGTCTAGGGCAAGCATCTTTCAGACTTTCTCATCCTACCCATATATGAAGTACATATTAGAGACGTGGATGGTTTATTTATCTTTTTTTCTTAATAATTGCAAAGCCTTTTGAAGCCCTTATAGAGAATTTCATCTGTATGGAGTAACACTCATTAAGAGCCTATTCAGATGACAGTGAAGGAAGAGAGAGAGATTCTGTGGTTTAAAAAACACTCATTTCAAAATTCTCTTTAAAGTATTGCAGCAACTACATTAAAACTGAGGAGGGCTATTGATTTAATGCACACAATATGATATTGTGCTGTTAGGTTTTTCTTTTGGTAGAAATTTGCTATTGATTGTTTTCACTTTGACCAGATAGTAATGAATAGTGAAGTAAGTCTACGCAAGTTGCCAATATAGAAAAAGGTTTGAAAAGTTTCTTGCCATTTTTGATGTAGTGTACTTGTAATGATCTCATTCTTTCTCATACTTAAGTAAATCATTGTCTTCATTTTCTTGAGAATAGATTTAAGCTTAAAATGCAAGTTTATATAAATGGCAGTCCTTCGTGACTTGCTACAATTCATAAGCAGGAAAATGTGAATGTTGCAAATACTTGAAGGGACTTTGGCTGAAATTACCCTGACTTAGGCTCTTTTCAGCCCTGCTGAATTTGAGGGAGGGATATGAGGCAGCAGAAGACTTGATGCACCATTAACCACACTAAAATAGAGGACCTTCTTGACTCTTAGATCCTTGCAGCTCAGAGTGAAATCACTGGGAAGTTAAAATGTGAAACAATGCAAGTTCAGGTTAAGATGGGTGAACCTGAAGCAAACTGTCCCAGCAGAATTTGGGAGAGAGCAGGGGCAAAGGGTTAAAATACCACTTTATGTACAATGGCTGTGTCTGGCAGGGTCCCTCCTGACTGCACACACCCTAAGCGTGTTTGGAAGCTTCATTACTGATAAAAGATGTGCTGTCACCATGGAGTAGATGAGAAATGATCACCTCCTGCTAGAGGTGGTGGGAGACCTCATACACACGAGGCGTGACTGAATCTCTCTGTGCAGGGACTCCAAGCTGGTGCCAGTCAGCATGGCACAATAAAAGTGTGTCCTAGTTCAGGTGGAGAGGATAAAGAATAGTCAGAAGAAAGAAGAGGAGTTCTGACTTCAGCAGCTAGCAGTGTTAAGTGATGTGGAGTGGCAGTTCTGCAATTATGTGGATCTGGGACTATGTAGACAGAGGGAATAGTCCTGGAGCCAGAGGAGAAATTTAGGGATAAGTGCCAGAAGAATGGATGATTGTTTCATTTTTAATTCTTATTATTTATAACATTAATTTTTTATAGATTTTTTTTCCCCTGTCTGATGCCAGAAATTTAGTGGTTTCTGCTATAAACCGAGGTTCTGGTCTTGGCAGTGAAATGCAGCTGCAGGATTTTGGCCGGTCGGCTTGCTTAACTCTGCCCATCTGTCATCAGCATCCTCTGTTCTGTGGCAGAGAGAAACGGCGAGTTTGACTTCAGAGATGCTTGTTATGCCTGGCGTGTCACTGCTCGTGACAGATCTGATGTACTCGTGTAGCAATTAATGGTGGTGCAGATTTTCTTTTGGCACCATCATGCTTTGTGAGTTTTCATCATCCTGCACTTAGTTTGAAGTGAACAAAACACTGAGTATTAGAGACAGTGAAGGCTGGGATTGCAGATGCCTTTGCAAATATGAGAGAAGATGTGCCATGGTGTAGGCCTGGCTGGGACTCAAGATTTCTGTTCTGAGGTTGTTTTCGGGATCAGAGAGATGTTTTGTCTTCATCTCGCCCTGATTTGGAGCAGAGCAACAAAATTCAAATGTTTGTGGACCTGAAGGTCTCTTCAGGTAGAGACCCCCTCTTAACTTTAGCAGCCTCCTGCTCTGGCAGGTGCTGAGTAAATCTGCAGTGATCACTGTGAGTCCTTTTAGAGTCCTCACCGAAATGAGGAGCCCTGCGTGACGCGTCCCTGGCTCTGGGCGAGCCTTGCAGCTTGGCTGCTGCCAGCACAGCGTCCCAAGAGCGTCCCAGTTCTGTGGCTGAAGGAACCCCCTGGGGCTTTGGGGTCCATAACCCCTCCAGATGGGCTCTTAGGGCTGCTGCCGACCAGGGATCTCCAGCTGCTCCCGGAGCAGCTTTGCTCTGCACGAGCATATGCCTCCTCCATGTCTCATCAGAGCTGGATTCCAACTCGTGTTTTCTGTAAGATACTTACTTTACTGAATGATCTAAAAACTAAACAAGCTTGTTTTTCTTGGAAAGGTCTCAATAGCCTTTATTGTAGATTTAATTCTGCTGGCGTTTCTGGAAGATCTGACAATGCACTGTAGTGGGCCTCTTCTCGGAGATGGTCAGCAGGATGGGTTTAGTACAGCATTAAAATCTCTGCCTGAATGTGACTGTTTCTATTCTAATGTAAAACTAGTAAAATCAAACACTAAGTTTAAACTACTTTGCCTCAGAATGAAACTCAGTATAAATATTTAGGCTAAAATATGAAATGTTTTACAGCAAGATACAGTATTCAGCATCTCCTCACGTAAAAGAAGGTAATAAAACAAAGATAATCTTTATCTTCACCAAATGAAAAAAATCCACAACGCTGATCTCACTTAAGCCTGTATAAATAATTACTCTGAATTAATTTTGGGTTTATGTTTATTCTGCAGTGTGATTGTCTGACAGCTGTTTGTATGCAGTTGTAGCTTTATAGCCTAATTCTGCTGCTGCTGATGTGAATGTCAAACTCAGCTTCCTTCAGTGGAAGGACAACTGGACCCATCTGAAGAGTCAAACTCCAAGTTTTTACTTTATTAAAGTAAATTGTTACAAAACCCCTTCCTGTCTGGGTTTTCAGTGACTGGAATGTGTTTTCCATATTCAGACTGTAATGAGTAACAAGTTGAAGCTTGCGTTATCTGTGCTGGTTTTAGAGACTATTACAGCATATTTCCACAGTGTTTTACAGGCATAATATTTCAGGATTTTGCTTATTGTAGTCTTTAAACTGAAAAATGGCCTTCTAGAGCTGAGCTGTCCAAGTCCAGTTTGGCAGCTGCTCTGCTGCAGACTTGGACCCGTCTCACTTCACATCTCGTTGGTGGAGTTATTCCGTATTGTATTACAGATTTCTGATATAAATAACTTCACGTCCCAAAGGGACTGAAACAACAGTTCTGGACTGTGACTTTTCTGATCTTTTATGCCTTTGCTGGCAGTGATGTGTGTGCGGGTCCTGACTCAGCTACTGCACTCTTCTGCCTGCTTTTTTTCCCCTCCTTCTTTTCCATTATTAATATCAGAGGATCACTTAGGTGCCTCAGCCGAGGTCTGAACACCCCATTTGCTGGTCAGTTTTGTTCTTCCAGCCTGGAAGGCCTGGATCATCTAAGCTTTACAAAAAGAATTACAGTAAGTCTTTCATATGGGAAAAGACTGCTTGGAGCTTGGACTTTCTTATTTTATTCCCTTTGCCCATATTATGTGTGACAGCTAAAGTACCCAGTCATAATCATTTCAAGCCATCATTATTTAGATTATTTTTCCCAAAGGCTATGTAATTACTTCTGTTTCTCTGCTGTTGATAGGGATGGAAGGGACAGAATTTAGATTTGGTTTAGTCACTTTTCTATTTGCATAATGACAAAAAAATTTACTAAAAATTGCTTTCTGCTATACAATAATTTAATATAGAAAAATAAATATATGTATTTATCTCTTGGAAAACTTTAAAAGTTCATTTTAATTATCAATGCTGCATGCCAGTATTTTCACAGTGAGTATCCTCTGTAGAAGAAATATTTCTTTTAATGCCTTCTTTTGGGGATGGGGGGGGTGAGCCTCAAGATATGTTTGTATGCTCTCAAAAAAAGGGTTTTACAAAAGTATATCTGCAGGAGGGTGGTGATGCCTGTCACTGAATTGAGTGATTGATTGATGTCTGTGGTTTTCAAAATACATTAGAGGATATTCCTTTTTTACATAAGTCTTTCTGGTTTCAATAAAGAAGGAACGAGCTGCTTTTGGATGCTGTGAGAAATTCCTCACAGTTTCTTCATTTTCTTTTTCCCAGCCACCAGTGTTACAAGGTGGGAATCCTGGTTTATTCCCGTTTTTAGGATAGCCTAAGGCACTTAGTAAAGTCAGTATTGTCTGTTCATAAATCTGGTGTGGATAGACATTGTCTCTTAATGAGTATGTAATTTTGAGGGGAGTGTGTGCATGTCTATGTACACATGTTATCAAAGGGTAAGGAAAAAAAGGTTAATTCTGTAAATCTGTAGAGTTTTTTAGTCAGTCTTAAAGGTAATCATGGTGTTTTTCTGCTTTGCTGAGAGAGTTTGTTGACATACAAATAGAAATAAACTCCAAGTTCAGTCACTGAATAGTCTGGGCATTTGAATACATACAAAGACATTCTTTAAAGGTAGCTTCTTCCCAGCTATTCTCCCAAAAAATGCTCACAAAAAGAGCAGAACCTTTCCAAGATGTGCTTTTTTCTGAGGATCTGTGTCTCAGCTGAGAGTCCTTTAGGACTAATGCTTCGGCACTAGCCTGGATATTGAAATCTCGGCACCATTAGCTGGAGTGTCCCAATTACTTTAATTGACACAGACATATTTGAGGAGAGAGGCTGTTTCCAAGGTTACCAGGATTTGAATTACAACATCACTTTTTAAAAAGAAAAAAAATATATATATAGAAAAAGCCACCTTCCTTTTAAACTCCAGTCCTATTAAAAGTCAAAGAGATTGTAGTAAGAGTGGAGTAAGCTCTTCTCAGCCCTAGTAAATATGGGCCTAAGCAAAATTATTCGATGCCTTATGGAATGCTGCGGCCACTTTGATTTGATTTATTCGCAAAGTACCAGTGTTGTGACTAAATGCTCTTAAAGGATTGGTTTCTGGATCATAGCTGCAGCCACTGGGGAATACTATGGAACGCTTTCTTCAGTGTCAGATCCATGTGCATGTCTGGCACTGAAAGAAAACACATCTTCTCTCATCACCTCTTTTCAGGAGAAATGTGCTACAGTCGATAGAAATGAGAGCTGAGCCTTCAGCTCTGTTCTATATTAATGTTAAAAATGTTCATCTTATTATAAGTTGGCCCGATTCTAGAAATATTGCGTCTTCCAAACGCTGCTAAATAATTCTTAAAAATACTCTCTGTGCCGTGATGCAACTCCAACATATGCATTCCAACATCTGTTTCACTTTAGTGGGAATTTCAAACACTTACTCCCTCAATGTGGTGTGTGAAAATTTGGGAGTGTGATTTCTATCCCGTTTCCGAGGGGCCTAGCACTGGAAGTGGCAGCAGGGCAGGTGTGGGTTTTAGGCTGTCCTAAAACAGGGAGGAGGTACAGGAAAAGCTAATGCTTAAAGGTTCTGCCTCAGTTGTGCTTCTGCCCCACTGCTGCCACTTTATTGTGAAAATTGCAGCATAATACAGAGCAAGAGCTCCCTGGGACATCTGGAGCTCCCTATCAGCGGGGTGGCTTTCCTTCCTCTGCAGTGTAGTTGCATAGTTCTGCCACGCTCCCGTCTGCCCTGCGGACCCTTCTCTCTTCCTCGGGCTCTCTCTCAGTCATGGAAACCTGCAGGACCTGGCAGTGGTGGCTGTAAATGAGGACAAAACATTGGAAGGATGGAGGGAGAATGCAGCGGGGAGGATCTATAAAATATACATCACTCTTTTTTCCTCTGGCAGTCAGTTTTGCGTTTAGCTTTGGGGATGGACGCTGGGAATTGACTCAGCCAGTGCTGGAGCTGAACATTTGCTGTTGTCTCCCCTTCTGTTGTCTTGTGGACTAAGTTGTACTCAAAAGTTCAGAGCATTACTTTGTTCTTAATTCTGTATTTTCTATAATGGTCTAATGCAGAAAGTCTCTCTGCCTCTAAGTCCAGCCAATTAACTTTCTATGAACTCTGCTGCTCAGTTTTCCTCTATTTCCATCACTGTAAATCAGGAGCGGCTTTACTGGCCCCAGTCTGAAGTCTCTCTATGTAATTGGAAGTGGAGAGTTTGAAAAGCAGTCTGCAAAAGGTTTTGTGGCAGAAATTCTCTCAAGAGGAGGAGCTTCTAGTCCTCCTGTGCTGGTGCTACGTCAAGTCGTAGCCTGTGTGTTGTGGAACAAGGATGGGTGCCCAGGTAATTTTCACCTCAGGGTCTCCTGTGGATGGGATACCTCCCAGTGACTCAGCTTTCTGGGTGAGCAGGTCCAGTACCACGTTAAACCCTGATGCTCTGGCACACCCGCATTCCACAAATCCCTGCCTGGCTGCAGCACAAAGCAGCAAAAGGCACTGAAAGCCTCAGCCTGGTGAAAACCTGCTGATGAGCATTTGGACGTGTGGGGCCAGAGAAGTTCCATGCGATCTCCAGAGCAATTCTGTAGCTGTGATGAGTTTAAATAAAGTTCGGTAAGGCACACTGGACTCTCAGATCATCAGTCATCTGTGTGGGTGGGACTGCAGCTGTTACAGGCGTGCTGTCCAGGCTCTGGAATACTCCGGTAAGGAATCATTCTCAAGACAGGTTCAGAACCAATTTTTTTTCTTATTGGACCAAACTGAAAGATCTGTGGATCTGATCCAGCAGATTCATTCATTTAAAGCCATTCTGGATTGTGTCAGCTTTATTGAGCTATAACCATTAAAGAAAATAAAAGACTGTTTTTAGAGCCCAAGATCTTTTCATTAGAGAATTGGAGCATAGGTGGGAAGGGCTTGGGATGAATTTCCTTTCCAGTCCATCGTTCAGGTGTTTGCAAATGATTTGTGGTTGAATCCTGATTTCTGACTCTGTTTGGCCAGGAGGAGAGGCAACAACACCCTCTGAGCAGCATAATGAAAATAAGACATTTAATTTTTCAGTATTTTCATTAAGTGAAGCCTGCCAGTTCTAGCCATATGTACCATTACTGTTTTAATCATATAAATGATACATACAAGAAAGGATACACAACTCATGTACTTGGAATTACTGAGTGTTCTTTATGCCACTTCTGTGAAAAATAGCCTATTTAAAATAATCTTTTAGAGCTCTGAATAGAGAATTGCATTCCTTAGTGTTGAACTGGAGTTTTTAGGCACTGTGACTTGTAGCAGGAGCCTTGTGTTAAGGACTGGACAAATGATGAGAGGAATGTCTGGAGAGAGGAGGCTGACAAAGAAAAGACTCCTTTTCTTTGTGAAACCAAATCGACCAAGAGCATCTTCTATTGAGCATATTTTTCTTAATTTTACAATTCAGTTGCCTCTTTTATTCTGTACCGAATTGAGCACTTGGGATGAATGAATTGTAGATAAGGCCAGTTCCTTTAACTGTGTAGGTACAGTGTTCTTCCAGTGCCTTTATACTGGGACCAGCACTGGTTTGTGTCTGTCGGGCTGGGACCCAGTGCGAGCTCTGCCAGCAAGGAGGTGTTTCTGGGTGTGTCTGAAAGGGTGCTGGGTGCAAGCTGGCTATGGCAGTGTGGCCCTACAGCCTGTGCCTGCCTAATAGAAAGGCCAAGGAGGTGCAGAAACATTTTGTAGTCTCGTTTAGGGCTGGCAAAAATCCTGTCTCTGAAACCATCCCATGCAGAACTTGTGTGATCATGACTTAAATTGCTGAGAGGCCAAAGGAAAAAAAACCACAAAGTGCAGTTGAAGCTATTTTTTTTTTCTGAAGAATACCGGCTAGAGATCTTACTGAAAGAACTTAAAAAATGATGAATTGTGAATGAAGTACTTTGTTTGACACTGTTTATTTAAATATCGTCTCTTTCTAGAAAATGTGGTTGTGTGTAACACACACAGACAGGTGTGTTCACCTTGCAGACATCTTGTAGGGATTTCTTATCAAGTCTATGGGGGCTGTTCAGTCACCCATGAGACACCTGCCCATACCCAGCCATGATTTTCTAATTCCAGTTACACAAAAGCCATTTTGGGGACATGGAGCGAGAACGCAAACTTTTGTTTTATTCCAACCCATTGAAGAATTGCTTTAACACACTTTTCATCGTTTATCTCCTCGTTTATATTCAGCTGCTGTTCTGGGATTTGCCAGACTCAAAGGTTTTTCATTTTACTATTTCTCTCCTTGTTTAAAGAAAAAAAAAAGGATGTAGTAGTTGGTTGCACTCAATATTATCGTCTGGGTGTGAAGTCATGGCTGCCTTAAAATTGACAGAAAAATGCTCATTGACTGTAATGAAACTGAGTTTTCCTTTTGAAATGTTTTTAATTATGAAAACAAACCTTTCCCTTTCCTTTCTTCCTTTGCCTTCTCCTCTCTACTGGATGTTCCACCCCTACTCACTTGTGTTCAAATGCTCTTAGTTGAAATTTGCAGTTAACAACAAGAAACTTTATTTCTTTTGTATGACCAACTTACAGGACTCACAAGGCTCATCCAGTCCAACCCCTGTCCCTGCACAGACACCCCAGCAATCCCACCCTGTGCCTGGCAGCGCTGTCCAAACGCCTCTGGAGCTCTGGCAGCCCCGGGGCCGTGCCCATTCCCTGGGGAGCCTGGGCAGTGCTCAGCACCCTCTCGGGGAAGAACCTTTTCTGATATCCAACCCAACCCTCCCTGATACAGCTCCAGACGTTTCCTTGGGTCCAGCCCCTGGTCCCCAGAGAGCAGGGGTCAGTGCCTGCCCTTCCCCTCCTGAGCAAGCTGCAGGTTCCTGTGAGGTCTCCCCTCAGGCTCTCCTCCAGCTGAAGGAGCCAAGTGACCTCAGCTGCTCCTCCTTTGGCTTCCCCTCCAGACTTTTCACTGTTTCCATAGCCCTGAATGTTCAGCTTTCCTCACTAATTCTTGTGCCTTTTGAAGAGGAGAAATAGCCCTTCAAAAATAGTTTTTGTTGCTGGCAGCAAGTAGAACATGCTAAATGTCTGTAAAATGCGCGTGGGTTACCTGTTCATCCCTGGAGTTGCTACTGAGAGGAGCTGCAGGCCTGACTGAAGGTATTAAAGTGCATGGAAGCCTTTAAGATCTCACCCTAAATGTCTCACTCAGCACTCAATTGTCCTACTGAAATTAAAAATGGATTTAGCACATGCTGGAAGTTTTGAAGCGGTTGGTAGAGTTGAAGCCTGTTTTAGAAATATCCTCTTCTGCTTCCCCAGCAAAAGCCTTTTGATGTCTTCTTTGAAGAGCTGATTCTGGGTACAATGGCCACCAGGTATTTGAAGAAAGCAGACAGCAGTGTTTTCTAAACCTGTGCACTGTAAATAAGCCCAGTGGTTGCTTCAGCCAGCATTGTTGTGTGGCAAGCCCTGACTTGTGGGGCCTTTGTAAAGAGGGAATTGGATGTACAAGTTCCCCCATTGTTAGGTAACCTGAGCAACCAGCTCCTCTGACAGTGAACATGAAAGGGGCTCGTGTCTCTAGACATTGCCTTGCTGCAATTGCGTTTCTATAACAACTTGAGGAATCATTAATAAATTTGAAACACAGCTTCTCCCCCAAAGCGTTTCTTGCAGCAGAGTGGGGGCTTGTGCTGGATTTCAAAGACAGCATCGTGTCTACAATTTATTTTCAGAGTAAAATATATTTCTTTTTGAATCAGAATTGAGCTGATACACTGAATTAAAAAATCCCTGATGGCTCTGAAATTTGTCCAGTGGGTAGCTTGCTTAAACAAGTAATTATTTCTAACATTCTGTAAATTATTAACTCCTTTAAGATATGAAAACATTTATCAGTTGAACTGTTCTTGTAATGTTTTCCCTTCCTGTGTTATTTTTCTGCTTCTCCTGTATCTGGAGATTGAAAAATAACGGAAGATCTTGCAGGTTTATGCCCACTTATTTTTATTTTTAGGTTTTTGTATTGCTCACCTCTTAGGATTTTTCAAAGATTGCTTCTGAGAAAATTCATTAATGATGCTTTTTTGAGATACGTATTTCATGGGATTATAAAAAGCAGCTTCTGAGCCCATTTCTTAGAACCAATTTGTTCTTGAGGCTGTCAGTTAATTTGTCTGTTCCTCGGTTTCTGAAATAAAACTGAGCTTATCTTGTAATGAGGTGTTTGACAACTGTTACATAGCTAACGAGAATGAGAAAGTGTAGTCACAGAAAGAGCTTTAGGAACTCTACTAACCTTGTGCATAACATAAATATATTATGGCTTTTTCAAAGGTTATACCTCTGTGACTGCCATCCTTGGGAGAGAAAAAAAAAGCCAGCATGTAGAAAACTGTTTTCTAGGTTTTATTTGTTGCATTGCCACCTGTAAGCTTCCCAGAAAAATATCATAAGTGCTCAAAGAATTTATGCATATTGCAGTATCTCCTTGATTGTGGTTTGAATTAGCCAGTGAACAGATGTAGCATTATTATCATTTACAGAAGGACCTGATTTAGGGCTCTAATAAATACTGGCCAGTGCTCACACTAACCTTACTTTCAGTTAAAGTTATTCCTCCAATTTAATTTCTGAGATAATTCCTCGAAAGTTATTCCTCCAATTTAATTTTGGATCTCATTGGAGGTGCACAGGCCTCCCCAGCAATGGCCAAACTTCCTTGGTGCAAATGGAACGTTCTGAAGAGGCTGTAATTATGACAGAGGCTTGAGCAATATTTATTTCCTGGAAGATGTACCGTGGCTTTCTTGGTGGAGGGCTGGTGAAGTGATTTACCTTCCGTGGCACTGCGGCGTTGAAATGCACCGAGCGCAGCGTCGTAAAACCAGATAAGACAGTTAATCTAAAAGTCCGTTGTGGAATAACAAATGTTATTATTACGGCCTGTGCAGAGCAGCCCAGTGTGTTCCTAGAGAGCAGCCCGGATGATTCACGTGCTCCTCGTTTCCATTCCGGCTGTCCGGGGTGAGTAATGGTGTGCGGGCCAGAACATGGGATTTTCACAGCTCCTCCTCTTTGTGGAAAGCTGTTGCTCCACACCAGCTCAGTCTGCTGTTATTTGAATGTCTCAAATCTCTGCTTTCAGAGCACAAAAATACACGGGCGTTGCTGAGTGAAGTTGAGAGGAACTCTGCTAATTCTTTTCTTAGTTCATTCAGGCTCGTTATGGAAATCAGCTCAGGATGCAGAGCCCAACTCAGTCCAGTTGCATCTCTGTTGAATATAAAACACCGACTTGGAGCAGTCTCTTGTTTGCCCTGTAATTTTCAGCTATTGACTCTGTCCTATGATGCCCTCAGGAGGTTATTAAGAAAGTAACTCATTATGGGAATCCAAAATGTAGTGATAATCACTCGCCATAAACTGCATAATGGAAGGATTTTATAGATTGTTAAAGCTCATTTTAACATTCCTTATTTCATCTCCTGCTTTGGGTTAATGCAGAGACATTGCAGACAGAGAAGGGATGATTGCTGCTGGATTCATGATCTTGGATCAGGGTGGATAGGAGTCAATGAATAGCAGCAGATGGTTCCTATTGGGCAAACAGGGTCAGGGAAATCAAATTAGTGTGTATTTGTACTCATTTTTTTGCAAATAGTTAGAGCACCGGTCATGATTTCAAGACCTCTAGTGTGCTTTTACCAGATGCTTCCAATGAGAAATTCTTCCTTTTTTCTGGCAGTAGGATTAATGCACAGTGCCTGCCCAGCACACTCCGTGTACTCCACAGTTAATAACGTTACAAGAATAGAAAATATTGGTAATAAAACCATTTTAGCATAAGTAAGTGCACTGTCCCTCACTGTGGTATTGGAAAGGCTTGAGGTGGTTCACTGGAAAATACAGTACTTGGTGTATAAACATGCAAAGAGCTGTCAGATCACAAAGGCTGGGTGAGGGCCAGAAGGAGAAAGAGAAAGATGTTCCTTGTGATTTGAGGGAAGAAAAGTGACAAAAATATGGGGATCATCAAACTATTGAAAGATGTGATTTCGTAGATTTATTTCTTGTTTAACTTGTAGGGACAAGAAGTATTTTTTTGTTACGGTGTTTCACTTAAATGTCATTACCATGGGGTTTACTTATGGGTGAGGTCCTGGGAGTGATGAAAATACAGAAGAATTTTGCTTGTCACTGCTCAGAATTACACCTTAAAGGTAAAAGACAACAGATAGGCAGAAGACCAGTGAGAATTTAAGGTATTTATTGGGTTAGGTTGTGTTTTTGTCATATCCACAACCTAATCTTGGCAGAGCTTCGTAGTAACAAAGTTGTTATGGAGGTTTTTGAAGGTGGGCAGCGATTTAACTTTGTTCAGGGTGTGCTGAGTCCCTGGTCCTGCAAGGTGAGAGACAATGTAAGACAATATGCAAGGAGAGTTGTTTGCTTTTATTTTTATCATATGGGTAATGCAGCCTGACATCTTGATTGATGGGGCAGAGCTGCTGGGGACCTTGGAAGGAAGGAAAGGCAAGAAAATAAATACTTGATGTCGCAGAGATGAAGGGGCAGCAGAAGAAAGAGGGCTGAGATCTGCCTGCAAATGCCACTCACCCAGACTGGGGGTTTCCCAAGTCTGTAGGGATATGAGCAAGGGAAATTGCAACAGTTGGACTCAGAAAAAAAAAAGAGGGGGGAAAAAGGTGATGTGCAGATTAGGAGGTCACCTCCCAGGATGGCAGAGAGGTGCCTGGTCGGCAAAAGAAGATGTAGCAGTAGCTTTTGTTCTCTCCAAACAATACCTAGACAGAAAATGTGGCAGCCCTGTTTTCCCCACTGCAGTCAATCCTCAAAGGAGTTGGAGTCCTCATTAAAACATCAAAACAATTTGTTAATTAGCTTGTCCATTCAAAAGTGCATACACAGAAATAATTGGAATACCTGGAATTTGAGTTTCTGTGGAAAAGCATATTTAGAATTTTACATCTAAGTAAGAGCAAGCAGTAAACTAGCTGCTGTTTTGAGAAAAACCATGGGAGAACTAGGAAAATACAGATGAAGTTGATAAACCAATTCTCAAGCAGTTCATTGAAGTGGAAAAGTCACCCCAGGGACTGGATGGGTCTTAGTTTTCCTCACTGTCAAGGGCGTGCTCCCTTTTGTTACCTGCAGCAGGGTCTGTCCTCACATTATTTTTCTCCTTTTAACATTTTTTATTTAGTTGCTAACAATTATTTTGATCTCCATTTTTTTCCCACCTCGTCAGTTTGAGAAAATGAATCAAACTCCTGACAATGACCAGAACTATTAATCTTTTTGTGCTTCATCGTGGACTTTTTTTGTATCTTCTTTTCTGAAGCTAAAACATATTTAGCTTCAGACCTGTGTGGCTGACACATTCCCCTTCCATAAGGATTCTTTATTTTGGAAGTCCACTGAGACTTTCAAATAAATTGAGTTGACCTGTGCAGCTCTGTGTTTGTCTCCTGCCTGACCCTCCCCTTGAACAGCCAGCAGACAGATTGGAGTGAATATGATTATGCAGGCAAGCAAATCCTCTGGTTATAATTGCTTTTAATTGCTGTTGCTTGACACTGGAAAGTGCCAATTCTCTTAGTTTTTTCCGGAAATATTTTTTCTACAGGAACTTTTGTTTGAAGTGGTGATCTGGATTGCTGAGTGACTACGCCATGACTAGATGCTGGCTGCTATAATTAGTAGCTAATGACAAGCTTTGACTGCACGTCTAACACGGCGTTTATTCAGAAACAAATGCACCTTTTCTCTGGCTCAGGTGAAATGAGTGGCTCAGTGTGCCGTTATTCTGCCCTGTGCTCATCCCCCCTGCACCAGGAGCTTTCCCTTTCACGTGCCATCAGTGGGAAATTTGTCCCTGTCAGCAGCATTCCCTCGCTCTGCATACCCAAGGATGCGTCTCTGTTTTATCAGGTGCTTCAGAATTAGCCCGGGTAGTGGGGGAGGTCTCAGAGGAGGAATTTGTCCAGCCATTTGGGTCAGGAATCTCTTCCCTGGGCAGGATTTTCAGTCCAGCTATCACAACGTTACGCAAACGCTTGCGAACTGGAGGCCGTGGCGTGCTGCAGACAGGGGGATGTTTATTAATACACTTTGCCTGTGCAAGCTGCAGATAACAACCAACAATCACGATGCAGTGTCTGATACACAGCAGCCAGTAAACTGCTTTTTTCTTTAAAAAAGATGATCTAGATTGCTCCTCACAAAAAAAGCTCAAGGATTTTCATTTCAAAATTTATGTATGCCCTATCATCCTTAGATTTGAATCACTAGCTAAATACCTGTAATTTTTTTTGTCTGTGTCACTCCTGATAGTGGTACTTTCAGGACAGCTTTTATATATGAAACTTAGGAAACAGTCATTTTAATGAAAAAAAATTCTTTGCTATAATAAGATACAGTTTTGTTCTTTCTCTGCGTAGACAATGCTGAATTATTTTTCCTTTCAAGCAGCCTCCTCTGAAGTAGAAGAAAATGTTAAGTACTTCAGATAGCTGGAGCAAAGGCAAAGGTTGAATGGAAATCTTTGCCTTGCTGCTGCCGCCAGCGCTGACGGTGGCTCTGATATTTCCCTGGCACTTTGTTTACCAGATGGAAATATTTCATCACTGATATCTCTTTTTCTGGAAGTCACAAAGAAGAGAATTGGGCTTCATCCCTTTTAATCATGGTTAGTAGAACTAATACAAGGAGAGTCACACTGTGGTGCTGAACAGGCTCATGAAGTTAGCACTTTTTTTTTGAAGAAAAATGAACTTACGTAGGTGAAAATGAAACTTTTTTCTCACCTTATCTTAATGTTTAATCACAGACGTTGCAGCTCCCATTTTCCCTGTCTGGTGCTTAAGGTTTTGATATGATAACTCACACTGTTCTACAAACTTGAAAGCTCAAGGAAATGCCTGTAAGCACATATTAATGATACAGTTTTCCTGGATTAAATTCACTTACATCGTTCCTAAAAGAGGAGATAAGTTTGAACTGCTAAATCCGCCCGGTTTCTCTCTGGTGCAATGTCTTCTTTGTGCCTCAGAGAGAGGGAAAGGGGGAGATGTGGCTTTATTTGAATTAAAATGGCTATCTAGGAAAACAGGGGTGCTTGGAGTTTTCATGTGAAGAGGAGCAGATTATTTTACTGAAATAACTTGACTCTTACAGGGCACAAAATTTGAAGACTTAACTAGTTGAATACTGAGTTTACAATGTTAATTTAACCTGGGTGTATTTTTGTCCTAAGTGTTGTCTTGAGTTTATTTTAAGCCTTTGAATCATGAAAGTGCATGCAAGACCATACCCTCATCCTTAGGAGCGCCTGCATCCTCCTAATTACCACCACCATCCTCCTAATTACCACCAAGAGAGCCCCATCAGCAACATTCAGAACGGTCACAGTGCAAATCCCAGGGATATTTAAAGCCCTGACTCTGCTGGTTCCACCTTTTATTTTATATTCCTTGTAAGCATGATTGTTGTGAGAGAAAGAGAACCATGTGGAACACCAGCTCTGGATCCTTCCATCTGTCCCAGAATGGGAGTAGGGACGCTGCCTTCCAGGTTCCTGGACCCACCAAAAGTGCCTCAGTCGTGCTGTTCCTGGTGGAAATGTTTCCAAGCAGGGAGCCGCCTTTGTTGCCACTTCAGGCTTCCACTAAGGCAATTTGTGTAAATTGGGGTTATTTTCAGCCTGGTGAGGTATTAGCTGTAATCTGGGTAAAAGCCATTTAACTTTGGAATCAGTATTGGGAGTACAGGATTTATTTGACTGGGAACCATCGTTATTTTCAGCGTTTGTAGAGTAAAATAAACCTAACAAATGCTGATTATCTTTATTTCTTGCCACTGCGTTACAAACAGTGGTGCTCTCAGCACCACACGTATTTGAAAGTTCAAAGGCTGTTTCACATTAAGCAGCTTTATTCTCTGAAGATGTATTCTTGTACCATTACTGGAATCTCAGACCTCCCTGCTTGGTCGTAAGTCCTCTAAGCCTCCATCACCTCTTTGCAACGAGGCTTTTAATGAGACTCTGCAGTTCACATCTGGCTTTTACTACTGTGGATGCGTGACAGAATACAAAGGGTTCCTTGTTTAAAAATGAAGTCCTGAGGCTTATGAGAAAGCAGTTGGAGTTGAAAGTGACTCTAAACAAAATCCATTTTAAATGGGTTCAACTCTATAAGAGTATTTCTTGTATATAAAAGGCCTTCATTTCTTGTTTATGATAGGTAAAAACCATATAGGCCGTTGCTCAGTATTGTTTTGTCTTTATTTCACTGTATTAATGCTTGGTTACTTTAGGGTACCATCTATATTCAGTAAATCTACTTACCTTTCTCCACAACGAGCCGGTGGATCTACATTCTCTGTTCAGGAAAGTATCTCTGTGTTTACACAGCACCAAATATTGTTGTTCTTTGGCGACAGACAATGGATAATATTTGCAGTGGGAACAGAACAACCTCCTGTCCTGTGGGCAGACCCCTCCAAAAAGGGCTGTGTCCGCTGGACGGCTCCCAGGCACTGCCAGCCAGGAGGCAGAGAGGGGCAGCTCCAGAAGGGGTTTCCTGGCTGGTGGATCCGAGCAGCTGGAAGAGCCCTTGCTAATCCTGCAAGCCAAAACCTCTCGTGTTTTGGGAAGGGGGAGAGAGCAGGCATTTGAGCGAGCAGTTTTTCATCTGAGGGCGACGTCTGTGGAATGGCTGCCGCGGCACTCGGCAGCTGCGAGGAGTGTCACGGTCTCTTGTGCTGCTCAGCAGAAGGTGCCCGCACAAAGCCCCTCTTGCAAAGTGCAGAAACACATCAGCTTCGGGCATGGTAGTTGTTATAACTCGCTGGTAATCTTGTAGAGTCCCACCATATGGTATGGCAGCTCTCTGGGGCAGGCCAGGGGAGTCAGGAGGCCTGGCGTGGCCGTAGGATTGCTCTGTGTGCCCTGTGTTGGTGAGTCCTTTTTGCTTTGCTGCGTTGCTGTTTTTCACCTCCTGCCGCTCCTTTCCGGTTTGTTTGAACTAATTCAGGATGGGGACAGTTTCTCACTGCTGTGTGCTCTCCACTGTGTTAACTTGGAATTTCCCCCAGACTGTTGCTATTTTTTTTTAGCCACTCTGCTCCTGGTACCTGAGCTAACAATAACAGAAAGTGTGTGGGAAGTGCTGGAAATGGCAATTTGCTGTGCCGTGTGGGCACCTCGCTTGCTTTTGTACAGGTTCTTACAGCTCAGACCTCTAAATGATACCATATTTTTGGTGGTTTCATACAGGCTGATTAGGATAAAGACAGATTGTGTGTCTTTTTGCACTTCCCTTTGGTCTCTAATTTGACTTACTTCTCATCATTACTTATTTCATACAAAGAAATAAAAAGTGATTGAAATTAATGGCATGCGTAAAGCCGTGAGAATATGGTATTAAACAAATGATACTTCAGGGAAAGTAGGAAATTTATTATTGTGAGGTTGTGTACTGAATCCTACTCAGAGTATACTGAAAAGCTTAAATGATACAGCTAATCCTAGCCCAAGATTTGAAGAAAATAATATTTTAAAAAATTATTTTAAGGAATAGTGATGTTAACCTCCTCAAGAATTTCATAAAAAAGGTTCATCTCAAGCAGATAAGCTCTGGTAGCTGATGCTACCTCCGTAAGACTCAGTAATGAGGGAAAAAGGCAACCTCTTGACTGGGGCACATACATGCACTAATTTTGGTTAAGATAATTTCTGAAGTTGGAAACAAAAAAAAACAGTGGAGGGGAGAAAATGCTATAACAAAGTACACACCCTCACAGATGGTTTTAGTTACAGGGTGACCTGCAGAGCTTTTCTGTCACTGTTGTGGGTGCCAGGAATCCTGGGGTCTCTTGGCTTGCTCTGCTCAGCTGAAGCCTTTGCTTTGCTTTGTTTGCAAAGGGCCCTGGTTGCTGTTGGCATTCAGAGGAACATCTGTGAGGGAGCTCATGGGATTTCTGGGGCAGGTAAGGTGCACTGCACCTGCACAGACTCCAAAATTCATCTTAAGCATAATAAACTGCTCTGCCTGTGATTCAGTGCAGAGGGATGAAGGAAGCAATTTACAGACAGGCTTGAACAAGTGAGCTTCACTGCAAAATTTCTGTGCTCCTGTTTTTCACCTGCAGACCACTGATGGGCACGATTTGTAGGTCAGGGTGTGAGTTTTGCTTGGCAGCTTGTTCCTGGTGCGCTTGGCTGGGCTGTGGCCCCGCCATCCAGCCCTGCTGCCAGCCTGACCTTGGCAGGGCTGGCAGTCTCCAACTCGGCCCCATCTGTGAGAGGAAAGGTCTGGGAAGTCTCTCTGTGCCCACAAATGCTTACTCTGCTCATCCCCACTTTCCTGATACATGACAGATGAGGTCCTGCAGTTTTGTTTTCTTGGAAATTACATCGTATTTCCTTTTCCCTCCTTAGAGGTTGATTTACTTTTTGTATTTCTTGCCAGGAACGGAAATTTAGAAGACTTGGTTTTCTAGAGCCAAAGCAGTCCCTGTGGTTTGGCATCTGAATCTATTCCAAAGCGAGAAAGGTCTACCCTCCCCTTTGGGTTTGGTCAGAATATGACAAGATCTTTCAATCCAGACAGAGAGAAACACTGTAAGGATAGTTAATTCGAGCAGATTTTTACAATTGCAGCTTGCCCTGTTCTTCTGGTGCAAGTATGGATTTTATTATGCAGATCTTTTTTTTGGTAATAAATGTCAGAGACTTCCAGTACGTATTAAATTTTGTACTGCATTGGTGTATTTATCAGGCAGCATGAGGTGCCAAGGAAGCATTTCCATCCTTTGTGGTATCTCTGTTCCTGTTGTGCCATGTTCTGTAGCATTGGTGTTCTCGGGGACTTTGGTGGTACATCCACTTTGTACAAAATACTGCTCACTGTGAGTGAGGTTAGTGTAATCTGTCCTCAAAATTCAAGATAAGGAGTTTCAGCACCTCCAAGTCCTGAATAGTTGCCTTTGTAGCCCACAGCATGATGAGAAATGGAGCCGAGCAATTGAATGCAGGAAAGATCACCAAGGTCTAAGGGAAACAAATAAAGAAAAAAATACTGTGCTGAACAAGCAGAAGCCTTTGCATTGAACAGGCACCAGAAACTTTATCTTCTGGGGGCAGATTGTGTGATCTTTGGTTATCTGCTCCAGAAGCAGCGAATACTTCAGCCGGGAAGGTTTCTTTTCCCTTTGTTCCGTCTCTCATTATGTGGCCTGGTTTTTGCCTGTTTAACCTTTCCTGCTCACACAAGGTTAGAGCTTCGAGGATATTTTTTGCTGTTCCCACAAAAAGCTGCAGCATGAGGGAGGTGCAGAATGCAGCTTCATCTGCTGCAGCTCCTCGGTTAATCCAAACTGCCGCAGAGGCACCAGAATTGCCGGGCCGGGTGCCAAATTGTTTTTGTCTGCCTCTTCTCTCAGAGCTGAGTTACAGGCATCAATACACTCACGGTTTGTAAATGACATACCCTGACCACCTCCTTGCTAAGCACGTGGCAGCTCCATTGTATAAACTGGGTCATAAATGAGAGAAACTGAGGCATGATGTTGTTCGACGTTTGTGGATGTATGACTTGGTGAACCATAATTGAGCCAAATTTCTCTATCTTAAGTTATTTTTGTAACTCCTGTGGGCTGGTTTGTGCGTGGTTTAACCCTGGTCATCAAGGGGTATCTATTTTGATAGTAACTTGCTCCCCTTCCTGCAGCACAGGTAGCTCCTGGAGCTTGGCTTTTCAGAAATGCCAGCACCCAAATCATCTGGGAAGTCATTTGGGGTATGTGACCATGACAGCTTTGAAAATGAGACTTTTGAGTTGTAAAATGTTCACAGCCTTCAAAGTTCAGTCTCAGGATGGGTCAGGCTGGAAGGGACCACAGTGGGTCACTGGTCCCACCTCCCTGCTCAGGCAGGGTTGTCTCAGAGCACATGGCACAGGATTGTGTCCAGACGGCTCTGGAATATCTCCAGTGAGGAAGACTCCACATCCTCTCCCGGCAAACTCTTTTTCTCAGTTCTAGAAGAGTAGTTTTTCATTTACTGGTGCTGTGGCAGTGGTAAATAATCAAGTGTTCAGTGCTTTGGTTGGAGTCAAGTGCAGCGGGGCATAAATGAGACCTTAAACCAAACCTGTCCAAAGCTAAAAGCTGAAATACAGTTCCTCCCCCTTCAGATTAATGACACCGTAAATTGAAACAAACCTGCAGTGTGCATCCAGGTCAGGGCTTCTTTGCTCCTTCTGTCTCCAGTGTGAGCCAAATACTCTTAAGTCTTTCCATTGCTGCTTTGGGAGTAGATCAGGCTCTCATTGTCCCTGTAGGGAAAAGCTGACCTCTTGACTGATTATTTTTCTTTTACTGAATTAATTTTTTTGTGTTTGAACAGAGAAGAGACTTTGGATGCCACTAAAGTTGACTCTGTTAAATAAGGCAAACTGATATTTTAAAATAACAGTGATGATGCTTCTCTGGCACTGGGTTTTCATGTCCCCTGTAGGAACATTGTGGCACCATCAGGAGTGGAAAATCAGTCGAGTCTTCCCATTAACCCCTAGCAAGGTTATACAAAAAATAAATACAATAGAATGTATTAGAAATAAATAGAATTTTTCATGAAGCTTAATAAGGATGAGCTATAACTTCAGATACTTTTACCTGTTTTATAGCAACTTGATAAAACTATTGGCTACAAAGAAACCAAAATATTTTTTTGTCCATTTCAGCCAACTTTTTTCCAAAAATGAAGCATCCTGGATTGGGATTTTTGGCGAACCCTGACATCATGAAAAACTTGTGTTAACGCATGTATAGGTTTTATAAATGAAGAAAATTTTGAGTAATTCTAAGTTAGCATTGGAAAAACACTCAAGATGAAATGTTTTATGAATAACAGACCTCTGTTGTGACTGTGTGACATCTTAATGCTTTAGGTAGTAATATTGTTTTCATTGAGAATTCCAGGAAGCTGTGACCCATGCGTGTCTTTTCTGAATTTTTTATACCCAAGGAGGATTTAGAGGTCACCCACTTCCTTGGAATGTCTTCTCTTTAGCTAAATGACAAGCATTGTTCTTTGAAAAGAACAGGAGCAGTAATGAGATGCTGCCTTCTTTCCAAAGAAATATGGAGCCTAGAAAGAAACTCTATGGGGAAACCAAATGCAACCATCTAATATTTTATGAAGAATTATTTTTCCTCCAGGGTTACTATTTCATGTTTTTATTCTAATAGATCTTGTTAAACAATGAGGCAGGTAACTCTGTCCTTACTTTTAATGACTGCCTTCAAAAGAGTGCAGCTGTTCATCAAGTTAACTGCTTAATTATAGTTCCCTAGGCCATGTACAAATATGCCCAGAAACAGTCTATCAGAATAGAGATTAATTGAAATCTTTCTGTTGTCTGGGGAAAATTTGAAGTAATTTGGTTGTCTAGAGAGAATTTCAGAAAGCTTTCTCGATTTTTCCCCGGTTTTAGGAGTGAGCTCACAGGTGAGGTGTCAGGGACTTGTGCTGGGGTTGTCATGTGTGACAATTTTTTTTTCCAGCTCTAGACAGTCTGTCACTGTTTCTAAAACTATACCTTTGTTGAGGAGCTGATCCAAAGTCTGTATCTCAGACTTTCAATCAACTCATGGCTGTGTGTTGGCTTCCTGCTGTGACTCAGAGGACCAAAAGAGCTTCCACTTCAGTGATCAACAGGCTCTGATAATAAGGCAGAATGAAGAGACTGTGATTTTTCTTTGAACACCTAGCAGAAGTTGCTTCATTAAACCATCATCAGTGCAAAAAATATCTGTTCAAATAGGCAGTGCCTACCTGCTAAGAGGTTGGCATCCTGAACAACGTTTTATATTTGATGTATATTCTGCTTTTCATCAGTGCCTGTGGGCTTTATTGAAGTGTTTATGAACTTCTTTGCTTCTCTCCTTATGAAAGTGCATTAACCTGCAGGCTGGAGTTCCTCAGTCATTACATCACATGCCAGTAGCTTTAGAGAAAACTGAAAGAGAACTTAAAAAATATTATTCTCCTCTTTTGGTAGTGTATGAAGGTCCTGATCGTGCTCGGGCTCCTGTTTTGCTGAGCAATGTAAAGCTACCTAACAGGAAGATAATTCATTTCCCAGATATAATAATAAGATAAATATAAACTTAACAATAACAGGTGGAGGCAGCAGATTGAGAGAGCACAAGTTAATGATGATGTGGCTATAATTAAAGTATTAGCAGTGGTTATTTTACAACAGCTGCTTTGTTGTCTGGAACAACCTCTCCAGCTGAAGTAACAATGATATAGGAGAGAATGTAGCTTCTAATGAAAAAACTCCAAAAGGCATTGCCATCTTGTCATTAATGCCAACTCATCCTACCATTTCTATGCACTGATTACTGATCTATAACAATTACTGGACCTCTTCAAAATCTGGTCCAGAAAATGGATCTTATCACAATCACAGAACATTTAATGTTGTAGTGAGATGGGGATTTGCTCCTCACCCATGCTACTTTTGGCATGCATTTTTAAAAAAATTATTTAAAAAAAAATTAAATACTTGTTCTTTGGAGAGAAATTTTAGTAAGGCTTAAATAATCATTTTAAGAATTGTACATTCTCAGCCATGTTCTTGGAGTCTATCCTTTTAAAAATTGATGGAGAGACCAAGGGGTTTCCCATATCTGTGGAACCCTCACAAACAACAAGTGGAAGGTGATGCTGAAAGACAGACATCCACTTCATTTCTTGAAAAGCTTGGAGATATGAGGCCTGATGGGGAGGAAAACCAAGCCCAGTAACACAGTTAGAAATGTCCCCACAAGTATATTCCAGCATCTCAGTTTCGGCCAGAATTATGTCACTTACAAGGGGTTGTTTTCCATTGAAGTATGTCAGCCAAAGAAAGTTAGGGCTCCTGTGGCCATAAAAACAGGAGCAGCTCTGAGGGAAGTGCCCCCTTTGACAGAGACTGACATGAACTGGATTTTCTTTCTGGTCATGCAAAAGCCACAGTAACGTTTTGGTTTAGATTTCAAAAGGTTACAGGTGTAGGCAGCTCAGGGTGAGGAACACGGGACATAAGGGAGGTGAGGCCTGTGGTGCTCTTTAACTGCTGTGGTTCTCTCTGAAAATATCTGGCATAAAGTTAGGACATATAAAAGGTTTATTACTGTAGTTCTTGCCCTCATTGAGGTCTGTCTGTGACGCTGATATCTTGCCATTAAGAAGGCAAGGGATCTTTCAGTGGGGAAAAGCTCAGAATCCTGTAAAAGCTGGGAGTCTGTTCCCACCAGGAGGGAAACGCTTCAGTCCTCAACCCATGGATTTGCATGTAAGAAGTGACTGGAACAAAACATATCATGAGTAACTGAAATATCCATCATATCCCATCCCAAAATAGTGACAGCTACCGGCCTGAGCTAGTGGAAGGCGTCCCTGCCTGTGGCATGGGGTTGGAATGAGATGATCCTTAAGCTTCCTCCCAATCCCAGCCATTCCGTGATTCCATGATAATTCCTGGAGCAGCGCAGGGAAGGTGGAGTGGTGATACACACAACTCCTATAGTTTTTGCTTTGCTTCGAAGCAGTGCTGCCACAGGGATCTGCTGAAGGTGAGCTGGAGAAGCTCCTGGCACCAGTCCGAGCCAGCAGAGTCAGCAAGTGCTCATTAATCATCCTGACCTGCTCAGTCCTTGCAGCTCTTCTGTGGTCTCCAGTGCTCCGAGCTGCACCTTCTCCCTCTGCAAATGGAGTTAAAGAAGCAGCTGTTCACAAAGAACTATTTCCTGGGAGAAGAAATATCTTAAGTGTCGAAATAATTTTTTTTTTGCAGCACACAGTAGAAAAATACTATATTCAGGTCAACAATTCATTGGGAGAAATTTCTTGAAAAGGCAGTCTCCTTGGCTTTGAGTGGTGCAGCTCTGCAACCACTACATTCTGCAGTGTAAGCTTGCAGGACCTCAAAGGTGTTGTCTTTGCTCAGCACATCACACGTATTAATAATTAAAGTTGGATTTCAAGGGACAGCTGGGCTTTGATATGCAGCTCCTCTGCCTCCTCCCTCTTCTGTTCATTAGGGACCTTTGGAGTGAGAGAGGAAAAGGGAGAGATTTTCATTCCACTTTTGCTTTGCACAGTGAAAGGGCAGTTTTTGAACTGCAGTAACAAATTTATTTTTTCATTGGTCTTGCTGATTGGATTAGCAATACTGCTGGCTTTATTACCCCTGATTAAAGTCAGGGCACTGGGGATCTGACAAATGAATTCTGTCTGTAGTTCACCCAGCACACACTGTTTAATCCTGTTGATTGCAAGGCTTACCAAAATTGTTTAGTCACAAAGCTAGTTCTGTAAGTCGGCGAGGAGAAAAAAGGTAAATAAAAGATGACTCGGGAGGAAATGTGTTTGCAAATTATATAGACTTATATAAGCTCTACTGAAAGTCCAGAAAATCAGTGTTAAAAAGTTAGAGCTCTGGGAGACCTTTCAGTCGTCTGGTCCGTGCCTGTGCTGATGCCGGATTATTTTCTGTGCTGTACATCTTTTAAACATTACAGAAGGGAGATAATGTCTGAGTACTCTGCTCATGAAAATTACTCAGCGGTGAAACAAAAGTAAGAGCAGTGCATATTTCACTGTTTTCTGTGTTCCTTGGACCTCAAGTCTCCTAAATGTGGAGAGATGATTAAATTATTTTGCTTCCATAAACATTTTTTTTTTCTCCGTAAGACTGAATACAGTAATGGCTCTTTACTAACAGTGTTAGTGGTACAAAAATTAGTAAGCTCCTATTTTTGGTTATAATTATCTATGAGGTTTGTGGTTTTCATTGTTCTCTAAATGCCTTATGTCTGCAGACCTCAATTTCTGCCACAGTTTTCAGGCTGCAGCCCTGCTTGGCTCCCACCTTGTGCTGTTAAGTAGTTAGGCAGAATGTAGCCAGATTTCATGGTGATCCTTCTGCACTGCCAAGGTTTCTGCAGTGCACTGTTCAGCCTGGCCTGCTCATCCCGGCTTCTCCTGCCCTTTCACTGCAGGGGAGTCTGGTTTGGTGGAGTTCTGCAGAGTTTTGTTTTGCCAGCCCTCGGGAATCACGAGAAGGAAGGACAGGTCCAAGCAGGGACAGAAGACTGAGAGCAGCACTGAGCAGCTGGATGCTGAGAGTGCAAGCTGTGCAGCAGGGAGGATGTATTCCATGACCTCTTAAGAAAAAGCCTAGTCTTAAAATAGCTTGCCAAAGCCTAGAGGGATATGATGAGATTCACCTTAAAAAGTGAAGTTTGGAGTCCCTGTCATTCTGCAGGTGCAGGTCATTGCTGGTCATTGCTGCATGGAGTGTGTTTGTGCTCCTGGAGTGAAACCTGGGAGGTGCACGTGAGCTTTTAAAGTCTTGGTTGTTGGCCCTGCTCAGGATTGAGAGTTGGCCTTGACTTCTCAGTGTTGCTGCTTAATTCAGTACAGTAACATTGGAAATCATCTGTTAGAAAACACTAAATTAGCTTTTGACTGTAAATGGAGGTTATATAAATGAGACGTGATAAATCAAAGTGGTTTTTTTTAAGGGTGTAATTTGTACTGAATAATCTTGGAATGAGTTTTGTGGATTTGGAAGCTGAATATTACAATTTCAGTGTGGCAGAAATATGTTTTGGTGAGAATTAATTCGTGAGTAACAGAATTATGTTTGTCTACTCAGCCTCTCTCCTCTCCAAGGCAGCATCTGGCTTATTCTCCTTCCCAATTTCACATTTGGACAAAGTCCGAATGAGAAAAGTCTGGGCTGTGCTGCAGATCCTCAAGTAACTCAGGGAACCCAGTCCTGCTGCAGTCCTTCCCTAGCCCTCTGCTGGAACAGGTCATGGGAAGTCTCTGAGTACACAAATAGAGGGATGATGTGCTTGTCTCTCTAATCTTCCTGACTTTCAGTGAGAGAGAATTTGCAGGATCACAGAACCATTAAGGTTGGAAAAGACATCCAAAAATGACTGATTCCAACCTTATGTATTTACAATTTGCTGCGTAGCTTGACAAGATCTGCAGAGCAAAATCCCAGTCTGGACCAAAAATCCAGGAGAGTTGTAAGTGCAGCAGCTTCTCCTGGTGCTTGGATTTGGGTATTGCTGTGGGAACAGGCTCTTCTGCCCCTGCTGTGTCCTCCCTAGGTGAGAGTTCTGGGAAAGCTGGTAGGAATGAGCTGCCTCTGCTTCCTCAGCAGCTCCTGCCTGCTTAATAATCCTGCAATAACAAAGCAGGAGAGCTGGAAGCATCTCTGCTCCTGTTAAGGTGGGCAGGGGTGTTTTCCCAGCAAGGTTGTTTCCACCCCTGCCTTGTTATCCTTTTCCCATTGCTCCTCCCTGTCGTGTTTGGGGGCTTGGCTTCTGTATTTTTGTTAATAAATTGAAAATACACAGTGGTATTCAAATCTCGTTAAATGATGTTTGGGTTGCCTCATAAAACAAGATAATTGTGCAATCACAAAATGGTTTAAACATCTGATTTGGATTAAAAACAAAAACGCTGTGTAATTGCTCTCTGAAACTTGTAACTCACATGAAATGGATGTTATCAGGCAGATGTTCTTTTATTCACCAGCACACTCGGAATCTCTGGCTCTTAAGTGCCAGGATAAGTGAAACATGCTCAATTAGGTCAGTAGGCTGTGGCTAATCCTTCTGCCCAGCCTCTGAGTCCAGGTACAGCTCTGCAGTGGCTCCTGGCAATCTCCTCAGGCACCTGATGGTGTTATACCAGTGCACTGAGCCTGGGCTGCAGGACAGAAAAAGTGGCAAAAGTTTGGGAGCAGCACCTCTTACAGCTGCCCCCTGAAAATGGAGGGGTTTGTGATAAATAGGCTCTAAAATGGCATCAGTGTGCAAAACAGCTCATCCCTTGCTATGGAGGTACTTAGATGGAAACCTCTGAACAAGACAGTAGAGATTTTAAAACCTGAATTATTTCAGGAGTTAAACTTTAAAGCCTAGCTTAATTTTTTGCTGATCCAAAATTAAACAAATTCTTTTTCGTTCGCAGTTTCTCTTTGGTTTTGGGCCCATTTGCACGTGCTCTGAAGTGAATTAAGTAACATTTCCTAGGAAAGGGCCACAGACCTCCCAGGCGAATTCCACCTCTTCTACCAATCCGAGAGCAAATTCCAAAGAAACTTTAGCCTTTAAGTAGTATGTGAGGGGGCTGTTGACAGGTCTGAAAGAATCATCCTGATAAAGTACAGTCCTGAAATCTCTTTTCTAGGAGACTCTTAAGTGCTTGGAATTCCTCAGGACTGTGGAGTAGGAAGTTAAAGATGACTGGAAAAAATCTTTGCTAACCCATAGTATCTTTTGGGATTTCTGCTGCGTGTTAGTGGCTTTCCCCTTGTCCTGTTCCATGTCCTGTTGTTGCCAGGTCTTCAAGTCTTTCTTTAAGCCCAGGATGAGGCAGAAATTGCTTCTTAGGTAATGTGAGCAGAGATTGTGTCTTTCTGTACTGAGCAAAGGCCAAACCGTGGACGTGAAAGAATAGTGGTAGGTTTTAAATCCAAAACTTGGTTCTCGTTGCCCTTTAATGCTGTGTTAGCCAGCCTAAGACTGCAATGTTTAATTTGTCTGGCTAAATTTCCCTTGAGGATTCAAATTAGACTCTTCTCCCAGCTCTCTGTTGCTGATTGCTGGCACATTTTTCCTTCTATCCTTTTGTCACTAATGTAAGAAGAAATTAATATCCTCAAACATAAACTCTTTTTATCGCATAGATGGGACCATATTCTTTCAAGTTCATTTTCTTTGTGATACCTCACTTCCTAAAGGCATCATACATGAGTCTAAAAAAGAGAAAGGCAGCAATGGTGACTGGGGTTTGCATTACTCATCATTCTGAATAAAACACAGGCTTGAGCTGGATATAAGAGGAGCTGGAGATGCACTGAAGCAGCACAAAGGGTTCACGCAGACATCTCTGTCTTCTGCAGAGAAGCTTCCAGGAATCCTCCTTCCTCCAGGAGAACTATAAAATCCTGTTGCTGAATTAATTAATTGCTAGGAAAGGGAAGTTTAGGTCATAAAAGCAAATTAAAACCATAACCACCACACCACAAAGCACCTTCTAATTTTATCGGAAACACTGATCATGCTTAGCAGCATTTATGGGATCATTTTTCAAGTAAAATTACGACAAACAGAGAAGAGAGGCCACGTGCAAGCAAGGCTTCCAAACTAATTTTAGGAGCCTAAAACAATGAGCAGATCCCAAGGTGCAGCACGAGACTGTAAAGGGATTGTAACTTGTGTAGTTGACAGTCTGAGAATCCATGTGCAGTCATCCTGAAATACTGTTAAATTAACTTAAAGTTGCCTCATGACAAAAATTGATTTTTCTTCCTCCTTATCAGACTTTTCTTTCCTCCAGGAGAAAAAAAGCCAGTATCATATTTGTTGCATTTAAAGTGTGCCTAGACACCTTGAAATCCAGTCCGTGGATTAAAATGAACTAAGGATGGACACAGGTTGATTTCTGATCAAAACTGAACTTGCCAGCTGAAGTTTTGGTGGCTTTTTAGGGGTCTGCTCTGGCTGTGCTGGACAAGCCTGTTGAAGACAGCTGGGGCCATGCTCTGCAGGAATGTTGGACCCCTGGTTCTCATTAACCTGCACAGGATCTCTGACTCGGGCAGTCAGGAGATCATGGAAATATGGCATTGCCTTGCAGGACCTGCTTGATTAAAAAAAATATAAAAACAGCCTGCGCACTTGTACTGGCCTAAAGAGGGGGTTTAACCAGCAAATTCGGGTTTACCTGGCAGTAAAATTGGGCCAAACCTTAGAAATCCCCTGTCTTTGTGCCCTGTCGCAGCTGCAGGGCTTTGGGGGTGGGAGCTGCGGGGTGTCTGTCCCTCGGCACCAGGAGTGGGGCTGGTTTGCTTTAACATTCCTCACTGGCAGAAGATGAATTTCCTGGATGTGGAGCTCACCGCTGGAATCAGGCTGCAAAACAGGAGGGTGGTTATGAATCTGTAGCAGCTGGAGGACTAGATAATTTTGCAGCTAATTTTTCTGAGGTTTTTAGTGCCTGACAGATTGCCTTAGAGAGAACTTAGAATTAAAGTTTAGTTTAAGCCACTCTACTGGCTCCTTTAGCACATTGTCTTCCTTTGGGGTGGAAGAAGAGCAGCTGAATTTGAGCGCGGAGCTTGACGTACTTAAGTTCATGTAAGTTGTTCGGGGGTTTGTGCAGTAAACTGTAAATTACATATCAGTATCTAAAACTCTTCCATCCAGAAGCTGTTTCTAACTTGTTAATAAGAATAGGAAGGATTCAGGAAGTAATTTTGATAGTCATATTGTGTGCTGTGATAAGGGAGTTACACTAATGAGGGCTGACTGAGATTCACTGATCTCGGAAAAGGTAGAATTGGTAATTATTTCATCGGAGAGAAGATGAAACCACTTAGGGGAAAATGGTTGGTGTGGTGAGAGCAGCGTTTGTGGGATCATGTTATAGAGGAACTCAGCATCCCTCCTGGAGGGTGGAGGGGGTTGAAAATGTGCTAAGTGGGAGAAGGGAATAACAAGCAGCTGGTATTTGCTCAAGTGAATAGTAACAGAAATGAGGTTGTAGGGCCTGGGAGGATTCGAAAGCACAAACTGTTGTCGGGGTTCCTGACACCTGGGGAGAGCATGGAGAGCTCTGAATGGACGCAGTGTGCAGGTGTCTGGCAGCAGCCAGGGAAGGTGTGGAATTTGAGACTTCACTGTAGGTAGAACAATAAAGGAAGTGTTTCAACAAGGAAACATTCAGCAGCACGGGAGAGACTGAAATGAGGCAATGTGCCGCGGTCCTGAGACTTGTGCTCACTGGGGCAGCTGAATTCTCCTTCCCCTGGGAGCCCAAACAGCCCAGACACGGCTCTCAAACCCCTCCTTTCCTGCTAAAATGGAAAGATTTGTTTCCTTACCTCACAGGAGAGCACTGATAGCAGATTAAGAGATTCTCATGAAATACCATAGACCTAGGACTGGAAGAAAGCTCCTGGGCCACCGGCAGGATTTCCAGCTAGAGTGAGCAGATGTGTCTTATTAATCCGTCTATAAACTTGGTAAGCTATTGCTTTAAAAACCTTATGTTCCAGTATTTGTATCTTTCTCTCGGATCTTACTGTCATTAAATATTTTTTTCATTGCTGTTGCTGTTAAACCATCTGGCAGTGGATGCAGATCTCTAGTTTTTCTAAGATTTTCTTCAATTTTTCTGTTGGGTTTGGGGTTCCTGGTTTAGTACCAGATATAACTCCAAAGAAATGAGGAGTTGAGGGGCTAAACCACTATTAATGCTTTTATTTTATGACCCATGTGCAGGCAACGCTCATTTGAACCATGGACTGAACTTTGACTGTTGAGATGGAAATTTTGCATTTTCATATGTGTTTAGTTAAAACACAGTTCAGAGCAAAAAAAAAAAAAATTAAATCTTGGGCTTGTCAAGTCTCTGCTGTCTTCTTAGGAAATAAAGTCAAATAAATAAATCTGGGAAGGGCAGCAATAAGAGAGGTGAATCACAGGATATCAGGTTGGAAGGAGACCTCAAGAACCATGTGATCCAAATTTCATGGCAAAATGCTGTGGTCATAACTAACAGGAATATCAAATGTGAGCAACTACAACATTAAACGGGAGAGAAGAAAAAGTGATGGAGAGCAAGGATGAAATTATGTTTGAAGATGGTATTTTTGGTCGCTATGACATTTCATTTAAAGGACATGCTGCTGTAGATGAAATGCAAAATATTTTTTAAAAAAGGCAGGCAAAACTCTTGGTTCCTTTTCATGGTACAACTTTTCATGGAGTGTTTTGCTGTCTATTTACATGGAACTAAACCCATAGTACATCAGCTCTGATTTTCAGAAAGCAGATTTGTGGCATTAATGAAACACTCCTTGGTACTGTATCACTTTGTTGTACCTTAAATCCAATCATACTTGTCTATGGAAAGAGGAAAGATTAGCTGTGGTAGAAGGCCTTAGGTCACATTTTTTACCCCATTCAGGCTTGAGTGCAGTTTTTTCCCCTCCTTTTCTCTTTCTGGTTCAAGAGGAGGCAGAAATGGCTGCTGATCTCATCCCATTTCTCACCTCATCTTTTAACTGGCTCTTTTATCCAAGTTCATTTTCACTTGGGTTGGTGAGGGTCACGCTCCTCTCTGATGTCATTAACTGTGTGACACTTCTTACAAACCTTCATTTCTGTAATAAATCTCAGAAATGCCAGCTGGAATGTGGGATAGAGTCCTTTTGCTGTCCTTCTGTGTTTGCATGTTTGTTTTGTGAGGACTGTAATTACGCTCTCTATTTCCTTCGCTTACAAGGTCAAGGTATGACCCCTGCTTCCACCTTGCCATCCTGGCTGGAATTGCAGCTCTGGCAGTTAATGTCGACATCAGATATATCTGCTTCCCTTCCAACAGCTGTGAGAGCAGAGAAGCCAACTGAACACTAATATCAAGTTCTGTTGATGCCACTCTTTTCTTCAGGCCACTTTGAGTCACTCTCCAGATAAACATTTCTGTCCCAATTATTTGTATGTGGTTTTTTTCACTTGTATTTGTATTTGATACATTTATTTGAGGGAGAATTGGCTATAAGTGTAGCTCTACACCAAAAAAAAAGGTATTTTTGTGCTCCAGGTTGCATCAGTTGGTTAAGTATCCTGTCTGCCACTGGAGTTTTGGATCCTCTTACCCAAACTAACTTGCAGACTGACACCAGGCTTCCGAGAAAGTCTTGGTGTGAGCCACGCTGCCTCCACCCTGGAGCTGTGAGTTGTACAGCTCCGCTGAACCTCAGTATTTACAAAATGATCAATGTGAAAGAAGAGACATCCCTGTGGCAGCTGCTGCTGTTCTGGGTTCGTGGCCAGGATGGCAGCAGAAGAGCACATCAGCATCCTTGGTGCCATACGGCTTGAGACTGTTGTGTCGCGCACCATGTGGAAGATGAGAGAGAATAATTTCAGCTGAGTATTTAGGGAAGGCTGCTGGGTATTTTAGGTGCCTCTGTGTCCTCATCTTGACCCTTTCCCCGCAGCGTGTCCGCTTAGTTAAATCTTGTCAGTGTGAAGGTTTGTGACGCATACTTTTCCTTACATTGGATAAACTAGTCTTGTGAGAATATTACTCCAACGATTGATTTCACTCTATGTCTCCCTCTCACCATCTCTCCTTCCTGTTGTGAGCACGCTTTGCATCCTGACATCCCCTTTAAGTGTCTTCACAAATGACTGAATTAACTTTCTTTTGTGAGTCTTACCCTGTGTGTTAGACAAGGCTGGTGTTGTTGGTGGAGCTGCTTTCTAGTTAAGCACTTGTTTTTGATATCAAATGCCCCTTTTTAAATGCAAACAAAACATATTCTGCCAAAATGAAAACAAAGCCTGTTAAGCAAAGACCAGGCACATAGGGCTTGCCTGATGTTCAGAGGTTGTTTTTTTTTTCTGCTGTGAGCTCCTGTCAAAGCCTAGAATCCATGAAAGTAAAAAAGAGCCTTGATTCACTTCTCATGCCCTTGGGGAATATAGATGGCAAAAAGATTTAAAATTCTGATCCAGCTGCTTCAGAAACATGGCATCTGAGATAAATTATTTTCACTCCATAGCAGCAAGCGAACTTTTACACTGAAGTTGCTCCTTTTGAACTTGTGAGGGGTGTGCACCACAAGTGTCTCGAGCCACCGGCTCCGAGCAAACCCGGTCCTCGGTGCCGTCGCCTTCCTGGCTCAGGCTCATCCCAGCAGCTGTCAGACTGCTGCCTGTCCTCTGCTATTGATCACTTGACTGGAAAATGAGAAGATAATTAAGAGTCTGAAATTTAATAGGGCATTGTTTAAAAAACAAGGCGAGGGCCTAGATGGAAAGGGTTCCTGGTGGAAATCACCTGGAGATTGCATGTTTCACTTAGCTGCAGACTTGCCTCATAAATCTTAACAGTTCTGTTCCATATTGAGTGAATTTAATGTCAGCAAATTTTAAAACACTGTCTAAAGTGTCTAATGAATTTATAAGCCACTAGAGAAGATAGGATGCTTTGCTTGCAGCGTGGAGCTTAATTTGATATTCAAGGTCAGCACATCAAACTTCTTAATCAGGACCATAATGAGGAAAACATTCCTGCTCAAGCAAAGGAGCAACAAATAGGATCAGTGCAAAAAGGAGCATTTACACAGCTGATTAACATGTTCTTGTTTTAGTCCCCTGTCAAAGTTGAACCAAAACGCTTATATGTGCTTCTATTTAACTGGTGCATTAAAATGTAAAAAAGCTTCCAAGGGATTGGTACATGGCTGTGAAACCACATCATCCCATTTTATTTGCAAAGTGACAGTGTTCTGGTGCCCTACATTTCAAATGGAAAATCTGAAGCCTTCCAGTTTTAATGCAGTAAATGGTCTCTTAAACTGGGCCACAGTAGAAGCGGAGCAGGGCAAAGGAACTTGAAGAAAGCTTTGCAAAGGAGCTGGGAGCTGCTTTGGGGAATTAGTGAAGGTATTCTGTTTATATTAGCAAATGAAGATAAGAACTCCTCAGTTCTTTCGCAGCAGAGTTAAAAATCTCAGTCCTTAGGGCACTCTTTTCTATGGAAAAACAGTCTGATGCTTTAATAATTTTATTTGTACAGCTGATAACAGGGATTGCTTCTGTCTTCACAAGCTGATGTCCAAGGGTTGAAGCAGTAGTGTTCAAGTATAGCTGCCTTCTCTGAGTGCTTCAGGCATTTGACCTTCACTTTGCCCTTCAACTGGGTGTTTTTGGCTCTGCATCTGCAGACAACACAAGCGGAATGTCCAAAATTATTTCAGGCTGAGGTACTGTCAATATGTCATCAACTACAGCCCTACTGGGGAGTTTTAAAATTCCTTCCAACACATAATGGATATATCTGTTTAAACAGTTCTTAAAATTCAGAGGAGACAGACAAATCCGGCAGAAAATCAATAGGGTGTTGCTAGTGGCTCTATTATTTATTAATTTCAGCACCATCCAGGACTGCTAGGTGAATACCAAAGGCCAGGATTTTTTTTTTTTTTTGTACATTATGAAGATAATATCTTAAGGGGGCGGGAGGATAATTTGAAAGTCTTTTATCAGATAAATACCTCCAGAGGGTCCATCAACTCAACTCCATTCCTTTTGAAGTCTGAGGTTCATTTTAGAGTAAAACCTGGGTATATAGACTAATATTTGCATGGATTTCTGTAGAGTTACTTTTCTTCCCAGTGTTTTATTTTCTCTGAAATTATAATATGTAACCTTCGGTGTGATCCTTGTGTCCATGATGTTCTGTAATCTTTCTAGGAAATGAAGTGAAAAGTCTGGTATATAGAAATACTTCCTTTCCCTTACTGGCTATCTGGTGTGCCTTATAAATAAAGATTTAAGAAAAGCTGCTTCAGTAAGTATATTTATATTGACAATAAATCTATTTTATCACAGTACAAGCTATTATTGCTCGTCGTGGGTGTCCACTATAAATTGGCAGTAGCTTGGGGCAGCTTCTAAATGGTAAATTGTGATTATGAAGGTATTAAAGGCAGGCACTCTCCTCAGAATAAGTGGGTAGTGATGACACCATCTGACTTGCAGATCTACTTCCTGCAGGTATTTATGGTCCAACCTGCTGATGGAAGACACTAAAATAGGTTATGTTTGCTGACTAGCTCCTGGAAATTGAGCTTTTCTCAGGGCTAAGCAAATCCACCCATCCTTCTTGGGAACGCTCTGATAGCAGGATCTTTCAAGGCCAGTAATATATTCAGCATGAAAAAAAAATATAAGGCTTTTAGATTCAAAATGAAATTGCTGTGCTGTTGAAAACCAATGTGAGGAAGCCAATAAACTGATCAAGATAAACCTAAAGGTCTCCTGGGAATGGGACAATCTTCTGGACGTCTCCTAGAGCATTCAAAAAAGTACTGGTAGGAGGGAAGGGTATTCCTTTGCTGCAAAAATGTACCATTGTAGGGGAAAACGTGGCAGGTTTTGTGGTTTTTATCTTTCTTTTTCAAATGCAAACTGCAAATCTGAATTCCGTGCAGAGCCTGGTCAGCAGCACACAAGGCTAGAAAGGGAAACTAAGTCTAGAACTAAAAACTGGTTCTTTTGATGCATTCCTAGAACCCTGCTGAGGTACGATGCCGTGGGACTTTCCAGGACCATACTGGCTGACTGGAGTGCCCATTTTGGGGGAATTTGGGGCAGCTGGATCAGTCTGGGTAACCAGCTCCAATTTTCTGCTGCTGTGGGCCAGCCATGCCACTTAAAGCCTTACATAACTTTGTTTTCAGACCACTGTTGTGTTTTCATTTCAGTCTCTTCCCTTTCCTGTTGTGGAATCAAGTGGCCACTCTTGGAGTCCCCTGGCCTGGCCACCAAGCAGTTCCCTGGTCCAGTCTTCAGCAGTTTCCTGAGACTCCTCCCAGCTAGGAGAGTGTTTCCCATTTCCTACAGACCTGGCCGATGTCCTGCGCAATGCCAAACTTCCATCTCCCTGGTTAAATGGATCAAGGGATGGAGCCCAGATGGCTGAAATGAGCTCCAGGTGCATGGACATGGCTCGTGGCTGCTGTGCACCCCCAGAGCCACGGGCTTCCCTCGGCCTCTGCCCATATTTAAGTTACTGGTGGGCGCCTGCTGGTGTTCACAGAGTGGTGATTAGTTATTACACTGAATTTCTAAAATGGTTCTTTGTGGTTCTCTGGGAACTTTCCAGTGAGAGGCAGGCAAAGTCTCAGCTTTCACAGCAAGTTTCGCATGGCTGGAACTGGTTGGGATTCAGAACTTACAGTTCGTTCTCACTCTGTGTTAGGGAATCTTGTGGCAGGTACAGAAGTGGTAACCCCCTCTTAGCAGTAATAAGATTGTTACCTAATTGTTTGTAAGACTAGAATTATCCTCCTGTAGCATCTTAGAACCTTTCTCTTACACCATCATTTTCCTTCTGTGTACTGAGAATGAAAACAGCTTTCTATGAAGTTTTCCTGTCACTATAATAGACTGAAACATTTTGTGGTAAAACCATAGCAGAAATTTTTAAGACTGCAGTTTAGAAGAAACTTCTTACGAGGTTTTTATATTGTATTATTTCAATATTATTTCATTCCCGTTGTTGGGAATGTGCCATTCCCATTTTGGCTTCCATGCTTGATCTGTTATTTGTGTAATGGGGGTATAAATTCTGTTTGGACAGTTTTATGGACATGGTAGGTTCTGCGACTCAAGATATAGAAATAGTTTAAACTATCTAAAACTAGTGGAATCTGATCCTGAACTGTGGAGTCAAAAGTCAACAGTAAAAATGGTTTTATTCTCATTTGAAATAAAAACATAAAAAACACATATGATAGTAGTTTCTAGAACCCTCTGGAGTTTGAATCTCAGAGTTGTTTTCTAGTATAATGAATCTAAGTACTTTATCTTTACTATCCATTCATGTGTTGGTATAAATAAAATCCCCTTTAAATCATCTATGGATTAGGTCAAGTTCAGTCAAGGAAGAATCTTGGCCAAACACAGTAAATCGTGAAGTCACACATGAAAAATAAGCTTTAATCCACTTAGCAGGTTCTCTGTACAAGAGCTGTGAACCATTTTATGCACTGAGTGATGGGGTGTGGATGTAGGACTCCTGTGGGAGATTTATGAGTGGATATTTGGGAGAAGGTATGTGCTGCAGAGGCAGGAAATCTCATTCCAGTATTTCTTCGTGTTTTTAACAGTAATACGCATTTTTGGGGGGGTTTTGTGATTTCTGTTTTGGTTTCTTATTAATTCAAGAGGTGGCTTCTCTTTGCCAAGTGGACTGTGTAGCTGTCTGTAGTCTAGTGCAGCTTATTGTTTCATTTGGAATTCCAATTTGCAATAGAAAGTAATTTCTTAATGTCAGATTTGAATTAGCATATTTTTCTGTAATATATTTGAACATGCAAATATTGTATTCTAGTTTATGGTATCAGAATACCCGCTAAATACACTTTTATCTTCCCCTTCACTGGGAAAGTCATTGTTACCTGAAATATATTACTTTTGTTGGAAACAGATATTTTTCATTTTCAATAATTTATTACGTATAAATCTTTGCTTATAACTTCATGAAGCCTTCAGGCTGGAGGCATTGTTGAAGAAGAGTTATAGAAGGCAATCATTTTTTATATGTTCCTAACAAATGGAACTAGGCCAGGTAAGGGTATAAAAAAGTCAATCTGCAAGAAGCAAAGACGTGGAGCCAGTGGATTGCATTTGTGTTCTCATCTGAATAAGAAGCAGAGAGAGATCAAGTAAGGTTTGTTGTGCATGTGGGTACATAAAAAACTCAGTGAAAGGAGAATTCTTATTCTGCGTGAGTTATTTCTTTCTTCTGAGGAGCCCACGTGGTGGGGGGTGTGTGTCAAGTGGTTGTGTCCCAACGCAGTTCGGTTATCTTGGGTTTCAGATCCAGAGCAACCTCTTAGATCTAAGTTTGCAGCTGAATTGTGGATGTCACTTTTCACCAAATACACTTGAAATCATACATCTCTTGACTGTGTGGAGCCGATTTTCCTCATGCAAACCAGTGCACAGGGATAGTTTTTATGTTCAACCTCTCCGTGTGATGCCAGTGCCTCCACTAAACCTGAACAGTTACTGGTGAGTGACACGGACAGAGCAGCCAGGATTACAGAGCTGTGGGGTATAAAATACAAATCACGTTCCATGTCCATATATTTCTATATTAAATAGCCCAAGGAGAACACCAACAAGAGCGCCCCCTCAGGACTTCTCCCCCTGCAGCACAGGCGTGTTCTGGGCTGCTTCTCCCACCAGTTACTATCCTAAAAAAGTTATAGGTGTACTCTGACACCATCTTGGTGCTCTCAGAGCAGCAGGTAAGAGCCTGCAGTGCCTGTGCAGCCGTGGCAGATGTAGAATCAGGGTCTCGGGGAGTGCACAAATTCACCTGAGCCGTGGTGCTGGTGTCAATGCCCTGTGGGACGGCGTGAGCCAGCGCCGTGTCCCTTCACATCCTGCCTGACCTGGGCAGGAGACTCAGCTCCTGTAAATCCTCCTGGCTGCAATTGTCAGGGTTCACTTGCTGTTGTTTAGAGCACTTGAGGACGTGTCCCCGTTGCACCCGCTGCTGGCGCTGTGTCGGTGTGACTGTCCCATTTGTGCCTCCTGTGGTTCAGCAGCAGCTTCTGCTTGGCACCTGCACAGAAATCCTGGTTTGTTTTTAACGGGAACGCAAGGAGTTGGAAAATTCATAATTCTCAGAATCCTTACTAGTGGAAATGATGGTTTTCAGGATATTGGATACCCTGGGAAAAATATGTTTGTGTTTGTGCTAAAGAGGGCAAGCATCAGGGTCAGCCTCGGCACAAACACAATTGGAAGCTGTGGGAGAGTTCAAGGCTCCTGGTGTTCAGGTGTGGAAACAACACAGTGAAAAAATGAAAATGAAATTCCGTCTGGATTATATTTTAAGGAAAAAAAAAATATTAACTCTGCTAAATCTAACAACTCAGACAGAAACAGGGCGAGTAGGAGTTTCTGTGACCTTCCCCAGTGTGGGGACGTCTCACCAGTCTGTGTCTCCCCAAGTGAGGGCTTTGCTGTTGGGAGCAATGCTCGGTCTGAGACACCACCTGAAGAGAAAGATTAATGTGTCAGTGCTGGCTTAAGTTGTCAAGCACGTAATATTTCTTTTTTTCTAAAAAAGTAATTACTAGTGAAGTAAAGGATGGGTTTAGGCACCCAGAGGTTTGAACTGACATGAAGTATTTGGTGCTACTATTCTAAGAGGTGATTTATCCTGGTGGATCCAGAAGGCTGGTGCAATGAAAATCTTTCTGGTTACTTTTACTGCTTACCATGCATAAAGTCCCTGAAAGAGAACTATCTGAACTGTCCCAAAGAGTAATACTGGAAAGAAACCCAGGATGCGTGGACCCTTGCAGTTTGTATTCATCATCTCACTCTCATTGTTTTCTTTTCGTTACCTTGAAAATTCCAGTAAACTATGAATAATATTTACTGCTTAAACACCCCAACACTTTCACTCTGTTGTTAGAACTGCAAGCTGCAGAGCTGTAAATGAAGTGAACGCAAGATTATTTGGCTGATTACCCATTTCCACAATGATAGGTTTCCTTGTTGCGTGTGAAAACTAAATGATGATGTTTAAGTCACGACTGCACCTTGGCAGCCTTTGAATTTGGATGTGCAGAGCTTTCCTTGAGGTAATATCAGAGCCTCATAGCACAGAGCAGTAATTGATGTGACTGATCTGCGAGTGAACCCTGCAAGGTGTAAGAAGAATAGCAATGACTTGCAGGAGCTGCAGTAATGAGCCGGGCTGTGTTTTACTCTGCTTTTCGAGGTGTGTGCAGCTGCAGGTTGCACGGGCTAACTCTGTGCTGCACAGTAAAGGGCATCCTCATCTAACCCCAGAATTTTAGTTTTCATTCATTTCAAATAGATCTCTAAACTGAGAGACTTTATGGGCAGTATAAATTCTCTCATATATACATCGTGCTAAAAATGGATTTTTTTCCTCTTTTCATAAATCTTCCTTCTAAGCAAAATCCCTGTGGTATTTGGAGTGTTGCTTTCATACCAAGTTGCAGGATGGTTTCTTGTACATAGCAAAACAGGTTGCTTAACTTATTCAGATGTTTAAAAGAAAGAAGAGTTTCCTTCTGCTAAACAGTCCTTAAACTAAGGAAATATAACCTATTATGTGTGGTTTACTATTCATACACTTATTTCTTAATTTGGCCACAGTATTTCTTCTACTGAAAGAACTCTCTGCAAATAGCTGGCTTTGAACAAGGGCTGCAAAATGTCAGACTCACATTCTCTAATTCTATTTCCTAGCCAATATATTTCAGATTTTAAATGATGCTTTTGCTTACTTCTTGATCTAAAACACTTCACTTCAAAAGCAGGGTTTCCTTGGCAGTCACTGCTGAGGTGCTTCTGAGGACCCTGATGCTCCAGGAGGTGCCTTGCAGCAGGGCTCACCTCGGCAGTGCTGATGTTCAGCTGACAGTTCATTGTTTCAGTCTGGTCAATGTGGGGCCATGGTGGGATACTTCAAAAAAACCACCAAGTCTCATAGGCCACATTGAATGGGATGTTTTCTCCTGGCTTTTCCAATTCTTATCAGTGAAAGTGCATGTGAAAGTATGATGTGAAGGCAGAATATTGAGGGGGATTAATGAAATTGGTAGCAGTTGAACTGAACACGCCCATCTCCCTGCGTGTTGTGTATCACGCCAGCGATGATTCGCACAGAGCTTTGGCAATATGAGAAAAGTGGGTGTTTAATCCTAAATTTCTGTAGTTTTTCCCTGTCCTCTGCATGCAGCTCCAGCCTTGGCAGCACTAAACTTAGCACCTGCTAAGTTTGAATTTCTTTGTTAGAGTTAAGGTGAGGGGCAGGCGAGTTTGTGTTGCTGAAGATCAGTGGCAGCACTTTCCTTGACTGCCATGGGGTGAGAAAACAGCGCCCAGGAATCAAGGATGGGGAAGGAGGGACGGGCCATTACCGTTTGGATCTGAGGGGAGGTGGGAGTTAAAAGGGTCATGAAGTTTATGCGTTATTGACAGAATACCCGTAATGGTTCCTTAGGAGCTATTATCCAGTGATATGTGAAGGCCTTAGTTGGGGATGGTTTAATTTATGAATCATTTCTGTGATGGATTGCCTGCTCCGTCAGCCTGGCTGCTGCACTAACTCGGGGTTCTTAATTCATTATGGAAGATTTTATGCAAAGTAATTGCTGTACAACACCACTCTTCAGAATGAAAGAATGTGGCTGCTTTTCACCCCCTCCTACTGGTGAAAGCTTTTGTTCACATTCTGAGCAATGCCCCGTTTGTGAAGGATCATCTGGAAAAGCTTTGCAAGGGAGCAGCTCAGCTAAAGAAAGGAGCTTCTGAAATGCCCAGTGTTTTTGCACTTACAGGTCTAATCTTTCAGGTTTCTGGTTCACTTCTGTCTAATGAAGTCTCATGTTAATTCAGGCAGAGGAACAGATTGAAATTCTTCCTTCACAAATCCTCCAGAGGAATCCAGGAGCTGGTTCTGAAATATCAGGGGTGAAATTTAAAAAGGTCTTTTTATTATTTTGGTGGTTTTCCTGTACAGTCTTGAGTGAGGCTCATAATCTTTCTCTGCCTTTCTCTTTTTACTGCAAAATGAAGTTACCCATGTGTCCTTTTTTTAGAGAAAGTGAAACATTACTTTTTCAAGCAACACAAAATGAGGGAACTCAGTTTTACGGTATGTGGAGCCCTAAAAAAGTACAAAATGAGTTCTGAAGAATTAGACAAATTCTTTTCCCATCTGCAACACTTGCATGCTGCGGCCTAGATGCAAGTTTAAGTCTTGGCAAATCTCAATACAAACAGAGTTTAGAAGGATGGAGCACCCCCCCTGCAAGGAAAGGCTGGGAGAGTTGGGGTTGTTCAGCCTGGAGAAGAGAAGCTTTGGGGTGACCCAGTGGTGGCCTTCCAGTACCTGAAGGGGCTACAGGAAAGATGGAGAGAGACTATTTACAAGGGCCTGGAGTGTCAGGGCAAGGGGAACGACTTCAAAATGAAGCAGAGCAGGGTTAGAGGGGATATTGGGAAGGAATCGTTCCCTGTGATGGTGGTGAGGCCCAGAGAAGCTGTGGCTGCCCCATCCCTGGAAGTGTCCAAGGCCAGGTTGGACAGGGCTTGGAGCAACCTGGGGTGTAGTGGAAGGTGTCCCTGCCCCTGGCAGGGGTGGAACTGGATGGGCTTTAAGGTCCTTTCCAACTCAGGCTATTTTATGATGATGTAATTCTATAATTCTTCCTTTCCCTCCTGATGTGCTGAGGCTCCCTCCTGAGCCAGCCAGGACATTTCCCAGTCCTGAACCAGCCAGGTTGCTGACCCAGGTCAGGCTGTGATCATCAAGGACATGTTGAGGACCCTCTTTCCTCACCTGATTCCCCCTGTGAGCCCTTCCCAGCAGGGACTGCCTTTCTGGCAGGGCAGGGCAGGGCAGCAGCGTGAGGTTAAAGCCCCGTTCTCCAAGGCCTGGAGGGGCTCATCTTCTACACACGATGCAGGCCATGCAGGGATGTTGGAGTCAGCCCCAGAATAAGCAGCTTGTTAGTATGGTACATGCTTAATTTATTCTGCTCCTCAGGGGGTGAGCGGCGAGTCATTACTGAGCAAGAGCACAAACACAGAAATCCAAGGCATGGTTTTGATAGTTATTTTTAAAAAAAATCTCAATTCCTTCATTCTGCTTTCCTAATTCAAAGCAGGGATGGAATTGTACTATATTCTTCTGGGAAACACAAAAATGGATTCCTCTGGGGGAAAAAATTCAAATTTGAGTGTAAAAATAACTCGAGTAATCCTTTTTCTTCCCATTAATATGTCCTATTTTTGAAGTCTAGAGATGAAATCTTGTGAGGTTTTTTGTCTTTTCCTTTCAAATAAATGGATGAATAACTTAAAAGTGCAGTCCCAGAAATCTTGTAAGAGGGTACAAGCTCTTCTGCCTTGGACAAGATTGATGAGGTTAGCCTGACTGGCAAGTGTGCAGTTTACATGCTAATAGCAAGGAGGTTGTCTTGCAGGGAGAAAATACATTGCAGAGTAAGTGTGGAATGTTTATTAGTCCCAGTAAAGTGCAACGGAGACAGTACAGATGATGTAAGAGGAATGTTGTGCAGGAAATATAAGTCATAAGATCAGGCAGATGTGTTTCTTGGCCAAAACCCCTTTGTTTTACAACGGGTCTGTGAGGCCTTGGTGCAGACAGACGTCGCCCTCATCATCCTCACCCCACGCTGGGTTCCATGGGATGCAGACACTGCCCAAACAGCCCCATGGCTCCAGAAATCAAGGGTGGGTAAGACCTCGTAAGCAAACTCTAAGGCGACCCATACTTGGTTTCAGGGGCTGTGGGCGCTCATCTCCGCCCGGTTTCGATGCTCATGCAAAACACAGGACAGCAGTTCTGCTCTTGCCCTGCTTCCAGCAAAGTCTGGGACAAGGAGAAGTTGAATGAAGAGCCTTCTGCATTGGGAGATATCAAGCTTTCCCTTCGTCGGTGGAGAGGGAAAGCAGGGAGGGTTTGAAATCTCACCGTCCTTTTTATGATAGGAGTCATAAATTTGAGGGAGAGTTTAAGGCACAGTGAGTGGAAACAAAATGAAATTTATCCTGATGCTTCATAGACGATACTCTTCTTTTGTGGAAAGCACCTTGGTGTCACTGGCTGCAACTTCTTTGTTTCCTTCTCAGTTCTACATAACCTACAACTTACTAAAATCAAAGTCTGATGAATTTATATTACTGTAATTTTAGCATGTGGAAGGGGATCACAATTTTTATTCTGTACCTACTTTTCTCTAAATTTTCTTCTTGAAGAATAGAAAATTCAATTAGTTTTCCTTTTGAGAATGTTGGTTTTATACAAGAAACTCACCAAAAATATCCTGTAGTAAGGACTGGTTGTTTTAACCTTCCAGTAACCAAACTTCATTTTTTAAGTTTGTTGGACAAACCACTTGAGTTTTCATTCAGCACAGCTAAAGATTTACTCACATTCCTATTTGCCAAATTAGAATGGAAATTTCCAACCAACTATTGTGGTGTCATCAATTGCAAATAAAGGAAAAAGTGGCAGGAGGCAGTAGGGGTGGGTGATGCCTGTTACTGAAAAGGGTTATTTTCCCCAGTGAATGTGGTTCTTATCCATGTTAACATTTCTCCTGGTTGTGGATTTGATCATGTTTGCCTGTGCAGGTGTAGCTCTCTGCACTAATTATTCCAATATATCTTGGATTTTGTGTCCTGTGAAATGTGACAAATGTGGTGGACCAAGGAATCAGCACCTGGCTGCAGGAGATCCGCTCCATGTCTGTGGGTTTAGGTTTTGCCTCTGGGAATACAGACAGAAAAATATGAATCAAGGAAGGATGGACAAGTAAGAGCATCTCTTGTATGATTAATTGCTGACAATCATCTTAAAACTAGCCAGCTGCTCTAAATATGCTTCAAAATTCATTGTCAGTGGCTTTCCAATCTCAAGCACTTAGAAAATAAGGAACTAAGGAAAGCCTTAAATTGATACTTCACTACAGAAAGAGAAAGTTCACAAATTGGAAGACTCCAGCAAGAGTTTTTAAAAATAAATAAATAAAATCACATCCCTGCATGCCATTTATCCACATCCTTCCTCATTTGCATGCTGGCAATCAAAATAACCTGCTCCCCAATCCTCTGAGTAGACTTTTCCAGTCTGGCTTTTTTTTTTTCTTTTCTTTTTTTTTTTTTTTTTTTTAATTGTTCTATTTCCTTCTGGCATGTAACACAGGGTATTGACTTTTTTCTTACCTCATACTTGATATGTAATGGTTTTCAGAGACATGCTTTTCTAGAAAAAAAAATTTGGGTAGTATATTTTTAAAGCTGATTTACTGGGGGTTTTTTATTAGCTTAAGGGTTAGATGCTTTGGACATATTTCAAAGTGTTTGATCTTTTTTTTTCCTTTCCTGTGAAGATGACAGTTCATGGCAATCAGTGAGCTTTATCTTTCTGGGTTGTCTGCAAAATAAGTATCTCTTTATGTGAAAGTATAGTTTCACATTTTAAACAGGGACCATTTCAGAAAAGGCCACACTGAAAAAATTTTTGAAACAATGGTAATGGTGAAAGATAATCCTTAAAAAAATAATCTAAACTTCATTCTCTGCTTTTTCTCAGTGCAGGTTTTACAATTTGTAATCAGTGTAGTATCTGGGATTTGTAAATCAAAACGGGAGGTCAGGCACGCTCAGAAGTGTGAATGGTTGTTGGTCGTGAAGAGGGCTCATAAGAGAGGAAAATGTGCTTATTTACAGAGGTTTCATTCTTCTTTTGTCTGTTGACATCCCTTTCATTTGCTGTTCAGAGCACACACCTGCTGTACCGTTTGTATAGGTTTCATTTTGGATTGCAGCTCTGGGTGCAGCTTTAGTGACTCCAGAGCTGTTCCCAAGCGCAGCCCCATGACGGCCGCAGGGCAGGAGCTGCAGGGGGAGGCTTGGACAGTCCCAAGCAGAACATCTGGAAGTTCACTGCTTCAAACTCAGCAAGGGAAAATGATCCTTCTTCTAGTGAGAGATCAGTTTTGTTCTATTTCCCTGCTTTGCCTCAGCATTGTGTCTGCTGAGAACAGCATCTGGTGGGGGTTGTCCTTCAACTGTCTTGGGCTTTCCTGTTGCGTTCTGTTGTAGCTGGAATGTTTCTCTGCTCATCTATTGAGCCCCTTTCCCCCCTCTTTTACACTTCTCCTTTTTTATTTTCTGTGTGCTCAGCCCTCCCTGAACGTGTGCTGTTCTTGTTACCCATTGCCGGGGATGGAAGGACCAGAGTAGTTGTTAATTGTACCAGGGCAGCACCTCACATCTTTTGGGTGTGGATAAATTACATCAATAGCTGCTGGTATCTTTGGACTCTAAGGGACATGGTTAAACTGGGACACATCTAAAAGTGGCAGAGGTTTTACTCTCTTTTAAAAGATTTTGACTGCGCTGGAGAATTATTTGTAAGAATTAATCCCATTCCCTTTTCCCAGTGAAGAGGGGGAGAGTCTCTGTCTTGCCTCTGTGGAAAGCATTTAACCATTCAATTAGCAAGTTCATCTGGAAGTATGTGAAGAAAGACACGAGAATCCTCCTGGGCATGCTGTATGAATACCAATGTATTAATTAAAATCTACCCAAATATGTCAGGACTGTGCACTTAGAGCCATATCATGCCATCTTTTATCATAAAGTTCCAGTGTACACAGACAGCGTTAGGTGTTTATCTTTTAAAAAGCAGTTTGTTTCTGGGGTAAATGTGTGAAATTCTGGAAGGCTCCTGGGTTTATAAAAGAGTCTCATTACTGCAAAGAACCATATTGTCATTCCAGCAGGGAGATCTGCTGGGATGCCCCACACTGGGCCCTGGGAAGGCAGGGTCTGTTTGGGTTTGTCCCTCTGGTCTCCCCTCTTTGTTTAAACTACGAAACAACACAATGTAAACACACGGCAGAAATAGCCAACCCCAAATGTAATCTATCAATTTTGTTGCTCTGGGTTTAGGCTTTTTGAAACGCTCTGGAGTGCAGATGCTCAGGCCCTTGGACTTTGTGCTCAATTGGCAATTCTGCCCCTTTCTCCTCCCTCCCTCCAGTGATCTGTTCCACCAGGCTCAGCTCTTGTTGTCACCTTATCTGCTTCTCCTCCACTTTCTCTTACTTTCTGCTTTACTTTCTCCTGTTCTATTTAGTTATTCTCCCTTTTTCTCTAGAGACCTTCCTACTCAGCTTCTAAGAAATTGATATTTTGGGGCCCCAAATCCATGTGAACTTACAGCTAGAACAGATCCTCATGCCTTGGATTCCATATTTCCCCTGACCACTATTATGAAAAAGACTAAAAAAGACTAAAACCCAGGATTTCCCTGCTGGCTAGTGGCAGGAATCCAAGAGATGGATTTTTTGAGGGGAAAATTAGCAGCTACTGCAAGGCTCATGCTAAATTCCAAGGGTGGGAGACCTCACGTAATACCCTCAGTTGTGGCTTACAGTAAGTAGGAGGGTGTCATTTAGGGTGAAATTGGGTGCTGTGCTGGAAAATATTTAAAATGTGCCGGATTTTATATTAATTTAATATCAATATGTGCTGAAGGTGTTTAAAAGATGTATAGGCATGGCATGTAGGGGGGACATGGTTTAGTGGTGGGCTTGGCAGTGCTGGGTTAAAGGTTGGACTTGATGAACTGAGAGGTCGTTCCCGACCTAAAAATTGATGATTCTGTGGAAATCTGACTCCTATGGGCAGGAGCATCGGTGTACCAGGACACACATTCACCCACCAGTGCCTGTAACCAGTGCCACGTCCCTGTGCTCCTCTGTCCCTCCGGTGCAGGGGACAGGGAGCAGGGCACAGGCTCAGGTGTTTCACCTGGCAGTGGATGCTGCTGCCTTGTCACTCTCCCTTTAAGCCCTTTGTGCCTTCTGTGGTGCTTTATAAAGTTCATAAAGTTTCCCCATTCCATTTGCTGTTGCTAGGTGCTGGATTTTTTTTTTTTTCATTGTGCTTGTTATGAAGAAGCCTTCAGCAGGCTAAGAATATTTTATAAGGTTAGAAAATGGTGTTAAATGTTAATTAGCAGTTGCATAATCCCAGGTGGCATCCTCTCACATGCACTCGTCAATTTTTAATGAGTGTCACTCGTGCACATCAAACTCAAAATTAGCTTTCTTTCCCAAGTACTCTGTTTGATTTTCACACTCACTTCTCCTCCCCTTCTCCTTTGATGTTACTGACACAATATATCATGCTGGCATTTGCTTTGGTTTCATCTCCAATGCATATTGTCATGTAGCTAGTTAGTTATCTGCAACATAGACACACACTCCTACCCGCAGGAGCGCTGTTCAGAGAGGCACAGGATGAAGCTTGACTTTCATTTTTGCCTTCTTAGGCGTAGCCTCTTGTAACTGCAATAAGGAAAACCTGATGCAAAGGCATTTTGGATTTTGATTGGAGGATTCTGAGTGCTGGAGCTGCTCTCTGAGCTTAGCTGGAGGTGCCCCTCACTGATCTGCATTGCACTTGGGGGTAGTTCATCCAAATTAAAATTTGGAGCAGATGACTATGTACCCTTGAAATTTATCACGAGTTAAACACTAAAAGGTGTTGTACATCCATATATCTGCTAACTGGTGGGATAATTCCACACTTTATCAGTGCATTGTGCTGGTATAAAAGCATGACTGCTCAGAGGTGGGAAAGAGATTTTTATCCCCAAAACCACAACCAGCCTGGTTCGGGAATGCCCTCTGTGGGGTGATTTGGTTTCTCAAAGGGGTCGGGAATGGCGATGCCCAAGCCCAGGGCTGGTTTGCAGACCAGCCTGTGCAGGTGCAGTGTCCTGGGTCCTGCTGCTCTCGGGGGCAGCTGAGCAAGCTGCGAGAGCGTGACCCACCCAGCTGGGCTGCGAGGAGGTGCACACCTGGCCGTGGGTGCAGATAAAAGGGCAGCCAGGCTAAGATGATCCCAGCACCTCTGGAGTCCACCTCTGGGCTTTCTCAGGGTAGCAGAGCTGGAAACTCAAACCTCTTGGGCGGCTTCATGATAAATAAGGGGCTGGCGGAACAGGAGCCCAGATAACTGAATTTTCACTGCTGATCATTTCCATTAGTCTTCTTGCTTGTTAAAAGCAAAACTCCATCCCCCCCCATCTTCCCCCAACAGCACAGCTCGGCCCTTAGCTTCTGATTTGATCATGGAAGTAATTTCACTTTGGTCTGCGCTTTGCTTTGATTTTTATTTGTTAAGGAAAGAGTTCTTCTAAGCATCAGGATGATTTTGTTTTGTTAAATGGAGTTGTTAGCTCACTTGGCAGGAGGCTCTGTACAGACTTTGCTTTGATTTCCCCTAAGAATACCATGTGTTTGTAAAATATTGGCTTCTTGACACCATAGTGCCAATGACCTCTCTTTCCAATGAACAAACTCGGCTTTAAATTATTTTTATTAACCAAGATTTTATCTCTTACCAGAGATTGACAGGTTTCCAAAATCTTTTTGACAGCTACTGTTACATGCAAGAGGTGAACCAGAATTAATGATCAAGGGTTAGGGGCCTGATTCCTGCTGTTATTTCCCAAAACGTAAATGGGGGGAGGGCTTGCTGATCCTCCTGTGCTTACACCAGCACAAATGAGATTAGAACCCAGTCGTGTATCCAGGAAAATGAAAATGTCACGGCAATGACTTGTGTCCAACTTGTGGAATAAACAGATCAAGCAGGAGTAATTGCGTTTCTCCTTCCCCCTCTCTGCACACAGATGCTTTTCACTGTCCTTTGATGATCTCTACAGAAAATAGAGATGATAATAAATATTTCCACACCCTTTGCTAGTTTCCAAGAGTAATGTAGCCACTTAGACAGAAGAAAGTGGCAAGATAATACACAAGGTGTTGAAGTGCCAGAATACCAGTGGTTTTTCTGAATGCTTAAAACTTAAAATGTGGGGTTTGCTGTTTTGGGGTTTTTTTAAGTTAAAGTAACAAAGAGGGAAAAAAATACTGCTGTTTTGTTTTTTGGTGGGTTTTTTTGTATCCCAGCAGTACAGAGAAGCCCCAGTCCTGGACAGACCCCAGTGCAGGCCCTGTCCAAGCAGGCAGCAGGGATAAATCAAATGGTGCCACGCTGCCAAGTCCCTCTCAGCTGTTCTCCAGTGCAAGCAAAGATAGAAAATACTCAGATGTGCCCACTGAAACATACTGTGCTTTCATTTCAGAGCTCTTGGTGCATATGAGCTCTTAAAAGATACCTCTAATATCAATTAACCTGCTTTTGATCCTTTGTGACAAAAAGCAAAGCATCTGCTCTAGACCCATCTGGAAACTCAAATGCTGTGGATGACTTGAGGAGAGAAATGATAACTGAGTTTTTTCCCAGTCTGGATCAGAAGTTGAGTGTTGGAAATGTAACGAGATAACTTGCTGTGGTGATATATGGAACCCTAATGGAGTTTCTTACAAGCTCTGAGCAGGACACAGCATTTCTTAGGACTGAGTTTGGGTTTGTTTTGACTCTCCCTGTCACCCTTCAGGTTTTCATCCTTTCTTTTCAAGAGCTTTGGGCTGTCCACTGAAGCTTTGAAGAGCTAGGTACCATTAAAGAGGATGTGGTTTTCAGGCTATTTTTGCTGGCATGCTATTAGACAAATTATCAGCTGCTTCTGGAAGATCTCCAGTCGTTCCGTGTGCATTTGTGACCAAGCGCGTGCTGCCAGGCATTTGCCTCCTGAAAGCAGCTTATTCTTCTGTGTCTGCTAAGCCTTGTGCATCAGCCTTAAAATGCTGCCTGAAGAGCCTGGGAGAAAGGAGCAGAAAGGTGCTCTCAGTGCATTACTTCATGTCCTGTTTCCTGACTCATAATTATGTATTTTTCCACACGCATACTATAATAAGTGAAACCTATTCATTTAGAGGGCAGGGGTTTTTCTTTTTCTCCCCCTCCTTGCTTTTGAATTATGATTTACTTAATGTAAGGTACTCCGCTTTCCAAGAGACAGAAAATTGGTTGCTTCTGCCAATATTTGGAGTTATAAACCATTGCTTAAACTTTATGATGGCATTAAGCCCAGTGTATAGATTGTTACTGTGGTTAAAGACTGTCTTATCAGCTTTAACAGCCCTTGGAGTTGCTTCAGGCCATTAAGCAACAAATTGTCTGTAAGAAATAATTTGTTGCATTTCTCCTACCTTGTTTTATAATGAAAGTTATATTTAATGTTATGCTTCCCTGGGTTCAGTTGTCACCCCCAGACAATGCCACCAGCTCGTCAGTCAGTGTAACTGTCCACTTATTCCCTCTCTTGGGAATGTACCTTAGAGAAGATAAGGTGGATTTTAAAGTATTTTGTTATAATGGCGGGGTTTGCTCGTTGAAATTCTGAGTCCAGCAGTCCCATGAAATCTCTGCTCTTGTGGTTGGGTTTGTTTTTTAGCCCATGACAGGCAAATGCAGACTTTTGGTCATCCGTTGACATGTCAGTATTGAGTTTTATGAATGCATATGCTGGCTTACAGAAAGTTGTGACAGAAGAAGGCTGTCAAAAGGCAGAATTACTGAAGAAATTTAATTATGGAATAAAATTATTCAATAAAATTAGAGATGTGATAAAACTGAAGTATGGCCCTATTTTGAATGAAAACTATAGGGATGTTTCATGACATCTTCTCACTTGCGTTGTGTTAAATCCCTTTTATTCCAATTCTAATTGACTCTAAGCTTGTTCTTGGTGGGTTTTGTTCTCCCATGTTTACAACTTGCTTAGCAGCAGCAATATTGACTCCCTGTGTGTGCTGCTGACAGCAAGGTCCCTCCTGCACATCGACAACATCCCTGTGTCCATCCAGGCACTGGTGGAGCAAACACACTCGTCTTCAGCCAGGCCTTGCTCACTCGTTCTCGTTTCATTCTGCTGCTTTAGAGTTAATTCAGTTTCTCTGGAAATGGGCTGAGAAATGCCATCCAAGTGCATCTCCGAGAAAGGGCTGGGAGTAATGAACAATTATACTGCATTGCTTCGAGGATCCACCTGGAACTGGGCGATCACAGGGCCGGAAAATGTTGGGAGAAAAGGTAGGAAATGTGTTTGATGGTTCTTTCCTTCTTCCTGGACCATCTCCTACGTCTGGCTTGCTTTGAAACAAAGGCTGGATTCCAGCCATGCCCGGTGCTCTGCTCCAGACAGGTGTTAGCATTTCACAGTTACTGATTTGGGCAGGGTGATTTAAAAACCTGTTAAATGCCTTTTCTCCTTCTGCTGTTAGACTTGAGGAGCCAGCAAATCCAAGGGCAATGCTGTAGAGAAAGCTGTGTGTGAGTGAACTCCATTGATTTTGATGGAGAACTCCATCGATTTTGATGGAGCCACACTGACTGACACCACCCAAGGAATCTGCCTGAAGTGAGAGGTGGATTGGATTTTTTTCCCCTTATTACTCAGAGAATTGGGAAGGCTTTACATTCTAGTTAGCCCAGAAATGTGTAAATTTGTTGAAAGCTTTTGGTGACACAGGGAACAACAAGGACGTAATTTGGCTCTGTGGAACTTTCAAGCAGGAAGGTGAGAAACTGAGGGGTTTGATTTTCCCTTTAGGGAAATGTAAATCAGAAATAAGCACTGAAATCAGTGAGCTACACAAATGTAAAAGATGGAGAAAGCAAAAAGCAAGTCTGTCCCATTAGCATTTTACTTGTAAACTCAATGCTTCTGATAAAAAAAATCATTTAGAAATAATAAACATGCCATTTTTGCAGTCACATTTCAGAGCAGAACCACACTTCGAGGGCTATAATTGTGACCTACATTTTGAATTATTTGATAAGGCTGACCCCCCATGATGATCTCAAATTAAAATCTTATAAATTACCACTTTCTGGCAAATAGGCTTGCTGTTATCATTTCACTCTGACATTTATTCTTTGCTATGGGTCACTGCTTTATTACTGTAAGAGCTTTTGGCCAAGTGCTGTTCCCAAAGCATAGAAAAGACGTTAAAGGTTAATTTCTTGCAAACTGTGAGAAAATGTTATGTCTCATTCATTTAGACTTGCATTACTGAATTTGCATTCTTTTTATAGTATGTGTATTAGTATGTAGCTAAAATCCCTCACAGCAAATCAACCAATAAATTGCACTGAATTGCAGTGCAGTAATAAATTGCTTGTCATTTGGTTTCTAACAACAATAACAAGAAGGTTTTTTATGCTCTTGGCCAGACAATTGACATATTCTCTCGTGTAACTCTGGAGGCTTTGGAGCTCTGCCTGCAGAAGACTTGGCCCAAAAGTTGCAAGTGCCATAAAAGTCCATTGTCATGTCTTCATCTGAGCGTGCCTGGGGCTGTGGCCTTGCTATAAAAAATAATGATGATGAGAGCTTGTGTTTGGTTCTACTCTTCACTGGGTATTCAAATGGACAGGCAATTCCCCTGGAAATTTGCTGCTGTACCTCAAAGGTAAAGCCATTCTTAGTCAGCCAACACAAGACCAGATGGGCTAATTCCCCCCAGGAAGAGCCCTGTGAAGTGTTTGTTCTGCATGGAAACAAGATTCATTTGGGATTTGACACGGGGACTGTGTATGGAGGACTTACTGGGATTTATCAGACCTGCCTTTCAGGTGGTGACAAGGCCAGAAGGCAGCAGGAATGATCTGAATGTGCAATTGCCTTCTGAATGCATTGTGTTCTTTGTGAGGGTTTCTTTTTAAGGTATTAATGTCTCCCTTCCCAGTGGGAAATACTGTGGAGGGAACTGTTAATTGTCTCCTTGCTCGGCTGGTACCAAGGAGGAGCTGAATGGCTCTGTGCTACCTTCGTGTTGCCTGTGCAAGCACTTCCCTGGGGGACTGAAGTTGTCCTTAGAAAACACGGGGTACAGCATGGAGGTGACAACAATAAAGGCACTCACACACACCTGGATCCTTGGGTTTGGCTGTGAAGAGGAGGAGGGAGGGAAACACTGACACAGCTTTTTACCAGACAGAAATGATTAAAAAATGAATCATGGTTCTGCACCGTGTGAGCGATCATTGGGAGCTCCCTGTAGAAGTAGGTTAATAAAGTTGTGGCCTAATTAAGTCGCAGATCTTGTTTGTCTCCTTGCCTGTTGGAGACTGACATCTCCCAGGCTTTGCCACGGCACCAGCCCCGCGTGCAGGACAGTGCAGGCAGGTGAGATGTTTTACACTCCGAGTCACTCAATATTCCACTTTTGCCTTGGCTGGGGGCTTGTATTAGTCAGTTTATTGTTTACTAGTTGGGTTTTCATGCAGTTCCTGCTCAGCATCAGGAAACGTCTGTGGGACCTCTCCCAAGGCTTTTGTCATTACTGCACCGTCTAGTCCTGATTCTCTCCGATTATTTTGGCAATCACGCAGTCTCCCTCTGTTGCCAAGTTTGGGGGCTTCAGCAAATAGCAAATTAAATGTGTAACCTGCGTGTAAGGAAGACCTGTACATCATAGAGGCACTGCTTCCCTCTGCACTGCGTGGCTCCCTGGTGCAGTCAGGGGAAGATGAGCGGTGTTAGGAGGGTCATGCAAGGTTTGCTTTGTGCCAGCTGTGAGTTATTCATCCTTGCGGGTTTTCAGCGGAGCTCTCCCTGTGCCTGATACCAGGGGGTTGTTGTTGCCCATCCCAGGTTTGATCCTGCTGGTGCTGGGGTTGACTCCCAGTGAGGTTTGCAGCAGTTCAGCACCAGAAATCGAGTTAGAGCCTCGTTCCTGGTGCTGATTGAGGTTCATATTCAGCATGAAACCAGTGAAATGTTCTCTCTAGAGTTGTATCGTGCTGTGTTGATACACAACAGGGAATACATACACAATATGTGGGCTTCACGTCCTACTCTTTTATGGCTTCACAAGGGTTAAGATAGGAATTGGAGCTTTATGCCTGCTCCTATTTGACCATGAAATAAATCTGACCTTTTGAGATTTTATTTTCTTCAGTGTGTAAGCATATTGTGTCTATGCCTTCATTCTGACTTGGAGTTTTATTTTGAGTTAAGCTCTCTGATAGTTGTCAGTGAAGGATGTAGAACCGTGGTTATGAAATTCAATAAGCCACTGATATGATTATAATAGCCTCAGCAAATAGCTGTGACATTCAGCCCTCACAGAGCTCATTTTTTCATTCTCATTCTTACCTAAAGAAGTGCTAATGAGAACATTTTGGAGTGACTTCTATAACTTTTCTCTGCTTTCTTGTATGAGACTTGGAGGTTTAGTTTGAATTTGTAAGACAGCTTTTTTCTTAAAGGATTTTTTTTCAACAGGGAAACATCAGGGACTGCAAGGAGAAAAAATGATAGAAACATGTTGGAGATGAAAATAGATCAGTATTTGGCACTTCATGCTGCCTAATTAGGAAAACAGTTCTTTTTAATTTAATTATTTGGTTGATGTAAAGAACTTTAAGGATTTTGCCATTAAAGATCTCATTGTAAATCAATATTCACATTGATTTTTGGCGTAGTTTGGGATCGTGCACGTTTTCCCCGGGGTATTCCTGGTGCAGATCCACAAGGTGTTGTATCTGTGCCAGCCTAACTGACTAAGGGGCCAACTGGGGGGACCTTCTGACTCAAGGAGATCAGCCTCGTGTTGGGCAGGTATTTCCTTAAACTGTCTTAAGAACTTAGCAGCGGAGTAAGGAGACACATTTGGTGATGGATCATCCAGTCCCAGTGCCATACTACGAACTGTGTTGAAGAATAATCAAAGAAAGTGCCTTGAGCTTAGAATTTATCACTTTGATGACAAAATTAGCAGTGCATGCTGAGTTGCCTATGTCAGTTGTGTCAACTCTAAATTTGGAACTCGCTCTGTTTGAGTGGCAATAGCAAATAATCAGTTTTTTAACCTTAGTGGTAATTAAATCTTTGTCTGATTTAATTCCAATTGTTTTAAAGCTTTATCATCTAAGTATTAATGCAAATTAACCAATTCAATTTTCTCGTTGCTAAGAGGATACACAGTTGTCTTACATCTGGAAGAAGTTGGGTTTCCTTATCTGCCTGGAGTCCTCAGCCCAAACTTGCCATAAGAGAAATACTGCTTGGATTTAATTTAAAAAAAACCAAACAAATAATGAATGGAAAACCCCATTTAGCTCCTTTAATAAGTCAAAATAACTGATAAAGAATACAGATTGAAAATTGGTTTGTCATTAAGTGTATGATGGGAAGAAATTAAATTTTTTTTTGCAAATTAAATGTGATCCTTTCAAGATCTTAAGCCAGGAGAAAGAGGGTTTCTCTGTGCTGAAGAAGTCAGGCTGGTGACAATTGTCAGTGGAGTGAATTCAGGAGAATAATGAGTGTCTCCCCTCACAGTTCTGCTGCCTTGCTCTCCAGCTGCTCTCAGCCCCTCACTGTGGATGTCTATTACCTGTTTCATTGACAGGAGGCTGTATGAATGTGTCCTCTAGGTAAACACATTTCTATGTTAAAGGGTGCAGGAATTGTACCAAGTTACAACTAAATGATCTAAATGCTCCCAGTTCTTGGTGTAATTTTTGGCTTATTGATTTGGTCTGTGGCTGGCCTCGGTGCATTTAAAACCAGGCAAGTGAGGCAGTGGAAAATAAGGGAATATCCTGCAGTGGCATGGGCTGGCCAGATGATGCAACAGGTTTTTTTCTGCTGTAAATCCTGACACTGTACAAGTTTAAATTAAAAGGAAGATTTCAATTTACATGTTAAGTAGTGAGGATATAATGTGTAACTTCAAAATCAAAAGGCAGAAATACAGTATTAAATGTAAGTATTCAGTGTTAAGGCTCCTGAGATGTTTACCTAGGTTATTCTTCTTCCAAGTTTAAATACACAGTAGTGCTTTTGGAAAATCACTTGTACAGACATGCTATTTCTCTTTGAGTAATGATGATTTACCACCTTTTATTTTATCTTTTGGATGCCCCGGATAGTAGCATTGGCACACCAAAACTAAATCACGTTTCTTACATCCTATTTCATTCTCTTTAGCAGCATTTGACAAGACAAAGAACAGTGCATTTCCATACTACAAAATACCCATATGTCCTTAGGAGAATATTATGAAACTAATGAGGCACATTTCAATAACTTCAGTCATGTACTTAAAGGAGGCAGAAGCAATATATGGACTAGTGAAGTACTTACATGCGGAAAAAGAATGGCATTTACTATGTTGCAAGGACTTTATGACCATTTTATGGAGATTTCTGGACCCTGAGATTCAATAATCTTTTTGATTTGTCACTCCAGCGGAATGACGGTGCTCGTGAATTTACTCTAAATAAATTTCTCTAATCATCCTTAGGAAAATTAGAAATATATGGCAGATTAAGGAACCAGCCATTCATCTGCTGGGTTAAACGTACTAACATGAACTTAACAAGCGATGTCATCTTTTAACACATGCAAAGGACCAAATTATCTGCTGAAAGACTGACATTATGTAAATGTAACATTTGCTGGACCTCTAAACCCTGTGATTAAATTACTGTCTAAATTATTCTGCAATATGAATGTCGCCTACAAAAAGAAAAGCTGTAAAAGAAATGACTGTGACATCTTCGGGGTTTGCAGTATTTCCATAATGAGTGGTTGAGATGAAGGGTTCGTATGTATAGCTCAAAATCTTAATGAAATAAGGAGAAAGAAAGGGGAGGCTATGACGTGAGGAAAAGTTACTCTGCAAAGAGGTAAATTTATCCTGGGGTTTCCACAAGAATTTGTTAGTAGAAGAAGCGTGGCTCAATTAAGAGGGGAATTTAATCCACAGATCAAAACTTGTCACTGGAGAGACGCTTCCCCCACCTTCCTCTGTGGATGTGGTGGGTAATCAGTGGCAGGTAATCTGTTTTTGCTTAGTACTGTGAGAGTGGCACATCTGTAAAACAGCAAAAAATAAAAAGGGAAGAGTGTGCTGAGACTCTGGTATTGCAAGTAATTATGGCTCTAAAAGGCTGCGTGCAAATTGTTCCCTGCAAAGAGCCTGGTGCACAATAACCCATCAGTTAACTTGCACCGTATCATTAACTCACGTAAATTGTCTTAACTCCTATTTCACTCATTCAAAAAATTAAGATCTAGCAGAACAAATGTGCTTCAGCAAATGGAGGAATTGAATGTTCTGTTAATTGCTAACTTAGGAAGCTGTGACAGCAACAGAGAGGGGCTGCACTTCACCCCCTGGCACACCTGTAAGGTGAAATTCCTGACAGCCCTTTTTGGGTTACCTGGCTCCAGAGTCCAAGGTGATGGAGAGCCAACCCTCCCCTGGAAATCCATGAAGGCCAGGGGTTTGCTCCTTTAGCATCTCCATGAAACCCCAGCTGGGAATCCAGCGCAGGTGGGAAGCAGCAAAACTGAGATGCTCAGAGAAAGCCCTTGATATCCACCTTCACGGGCAAGTTAAGGATTTCTGTAAAGCTCAGCTTTGCTCCTTTGCTGTAGCTTTTGGTCTCTGGTGGGGACCTTTCTCCTCTCTGTGCCTCTTGCTCAGGGGGAGGACAGGGGAGGCTGCGGGAGGGAAGGGCAGCTCTGAGACCTTGGAGAGGGAACACTCCTGCTCCCCTCCAGCTGGTAAATATCTGACAGTACATAAAAGGAGACAAATACACGTTCATTTAGCTACGGTGAGCTGTTACATTGCTGGGTTTGGAAGCTACTCCAGATCTCCATCATCCTTAGTGAGGTTTCAAAATTGAGGATGCTTGTTTCAACACGTGGACATTCCTCTTTGTTTTCTCAGCAGCTTGATGGGACTTCTTAATTATTTTTATGAATATCTGTGGTTGTAATGACCAGAAAATGTGGCGTGATCATTTTACCTGCAGTGTGTACTTGTTGCCTTTTCTCAGACAGCAGCAAAGTTCCCTCTCAGCGCTGTTTTCCTGAGAGCCTTGTTCCCTTCTTGTTTCACAGGCCAAGTCCTGTGACAGGAGAAGCAGTTCTGTGTTTCAGACAGGACCATTTCCTTTAGATTCTGGTGAAATCAGATGGTCTGGATGTTGATGTTTGTTTCTAGATTAGTTCATGTTTCCGCAAGCCAAGCAATTGTGGGCTGTTTCCAGATGAAACAGATCTCTCTCAATCCTACAGAGGCTTTGTAAAATTCACCTCTTTTCCCTGTCCCCTCCATGTGATTTTGTTCAGTGAGACTGGGACTGAAAAGGGTTTAGTTTGTGTGATTTTGTGGTGATGGTACCTGCTGCAGTGTAAACTGCCCCTCAAACGGGGTGTGGTGGTTTATTTGTTTTTGCTAGACAATTCTTTTTTTCGCAGAAGAGCTCTGCAGTTGTCCTTCTGGCTTCCCTTCATCCAAACTTTCCTGGTGTGTGGGAAGAAAAGCAGGAAAAAAGAATGATAAATATATTAATAATCATAATGATAGAAGAAACCCTCCAAACTGACCCACCTCCCCAAACTATTTACAGATTCGGCCAAAACGACATCTTTAAGTTGAAATTTTCTTTTTATTTATGTCATCTGCTCACTGTCCCTTACTAATGTAGCCTGGCCAGTTCACAGCTGGGAGAGGGCTCTGCAGAGGGACTTACTGCTTTGTAGCTTTTCCTCTTTTGAAGTGGAAGCATGATTTTCTGTGAAACTGTACCAAAGTTACCTGCAGGATTTGCTTCATTTTTTGTTGGAAAAATAACTATTTCGGGTTTTCCTCTCTCTGTTCCCTGTTTCTGTGTGGTCAGTGCCTCATAAATACATCTGAAAACAGCCCCTGCTCTGAGAAGTTCAGTTTGTGATTGAAAATATGAGGAAAATAGGAAAGCACAGCAATCAGTGATATGTATACTCCCTGATTTTTCAGTTTATTCACCATCTAAAGAAAATGAGTTGCAAAGATAAATAGCTGAGTTTAAATGCTTTGAGGGTGAGGGCTGGTACTATATTTGATTATCTCTGAAATATATATTGCTTTTATTTATACCGTAATCCCTGACAACTGAGAACTTTGGTCATATCTGGGACAAACGTAAGTAGCACTTCAATTTCTTGCCATCCACCTTAAATTACCCCAGGTTTACACTTGCGTAGCTATAAGCTGAACTTTTTCATTAATTTTTCAGCATTAAAAAGAAAAAGTAGGCTAAACTTCAGCTGTTGTAGATGAAGTATTTAGAATAATTTCCCAAAGCCCTTCATAAATGTGACATTGATTCATTGATATACAGACCATTAGCAGTTAGTCTCCTCTGTTCATCTATCATTTCAATTATCTCTAGACTTCCCCAGGGTCTTTGACAAATGGGAGACAATTTGCATTTTGTACATTAATGACCTTGGTGGAATTTGTAATTTTATTCCCCCCCATCTCATAATTATACTTTATCATGGGAGGGGAAAACCCCACAAAACTGCACTGGTCCAGTTTTTAATTTAATTGGAAGCATGGGACTGTCGAGGTGATGGGAAAGGAAGAAATAAGGGAAAAAAGTGTTTAAAAGTATTTTGCACCTGTGAAGAACTTTCACCCGAAGATGAAGCAGGTTATTGTAAGTTAAGCCTGAGGTCTGTTTTACAGGGGAGCATTGCCTCTCTGGGTCTCAGGCTTAGGGGAGCAGTTAAGAGCACAGCCTAAATCTTGGCCTAAGAAGACTTGTTGGTCTTCTCCCAAACCAACTGATTTCTTCCTGGAAAAGGTGTCTCTTGGTTCCTTTGATAATGCACAAAAGGAATTTCAGAACATGATCTCTAAAAAGACAAAGATGTAAAGGAACAGGAGCTGTGTTCTAAAATGTGTAAGTTAAACTATTTATTTCCTCCTCTCCCATCTTTGAACCTCTGGTCTTTTGCTCTAGTGGTGTAATAACCAGGTTTTAGCATTACCTCTGTTGGCCACCATTCACACCCTTCCTGTGTTTAAAAAATATATATAGAGAGAGAAATATTCACACATTATCAGCGCTTTTCACTGTTTGTTAATGGTCTTAATGCAGATATCCTGGAGAAGAGAGACAAATAATTAGTAAAATTAGGAGGTATAAGTATCTAGTAAAATGAATCCTTTTAAGCTCCTAGGTGGGCCAAAGAGGTGGTGCAGTGTGGACAGAAAAAGTGAAATTAATAACTAAAGTATCCTGTAATTGAAGAACAGCTTATGGCCGTGCTGCATTTCTTCCTTCAGCAGAAAACTTCAGGTCAACTCTCAGGGTTTTGGGGTGGTTTGTTGTTTTTTAAGTAACCTAGGGACTCACACCCAGGGGATGCATCCCGCGTGGGGAGGGCGATCGCTGCCTTCTCCAGGAACATCCTCCAGTTGTTAAAACTCCCCGTTGCCAGCAGTAACGGCGGCGTGGGATCTGAGACAGCAGAGGCTTTGCCTTTCCCTTTGAACACTAAATCACTGCAGTCTCTCAGACAACATTAGGTGGTAACTGTTGGCAACAGCGGCGATGTTGGGAGCGACGTCTGTTTCTGGCTGCATTTCCAGAACCATCCATAACGTTGTGGTGGATGTACTTTGCTCATAGATCACACTTTCCCTTTGTGCGTCAGAGTGGATTTGGCTGTCTCTTCCGTGCAAAAAAGTAATTAGCCTGGCTTGAATGTGAGGAATTTATTTTTTGATTGGAACCGAAGGGTGAAATTCTGAATGTGGAAACCCGAGCTGTGAACTGGCATCGACCTGCGGCTGCTGTCCTGCCTTGTTGCTCATGTTTAGGGGGGTTTTATGCATAAGAACAGGGAAGATCTTGGTTTTAATCAGTGCTCAGGCCAGGCTGTTCAGCCTTGGGTCCCTCTGACGTGCATTATACAGCTGTTTTTCCACCAGCTGAAGAGCCGGCAGCGCTGGGTTTGAAGAGCTTTGGTTAAATGAAATGCTCTGAGTGGTCTGTAAGAGTGAGCTAAAGATCAAGGTAAACATATTTATTGATTTACTTCCTCACTCTTCTGAAAACAGGACTCAGACTCCAAACAATACAGGTGTCTGTGGAATATACTTGTCTTTGCCCACATTACGTGTGCTGCACAAGTGTGTGCTGGATATATATTTATTTTTACACAGTCTTCTGGCCCTGTCTGAATTTTTCTACTCCTAGTAATGTTTGCCCTTTGCTGCCTGTTTTTAATTTTTTGAACATTTTCAATAGATCTTTCAAACTTCAAGTTTATTTCTAATGCATGTTCTGTTTAAGAGATTTATATTTAATACTTCGACCTTACTGTTGCTCAAAAAAAGAGAGTTTGTTATCCTAAACCAAACAATCTTATAGGAGTGTGGTGTGATGTAATATTTTACTATGGTACACACTTGGTTAATAGTGAAGAACATGAAAATATATGTCAGCTGTTTGCAGGGAGAGAGGTAGAGGAACGCATGTTTTAAGGTGTAAAATGATCATGTACAAAAAGACCAAATGATGTAGCAGCTTTGAAGTTTTAAATTATTTAAACTGAGGAGACGCTGATGTCTCGCTGAAAACGCAAATGCAAATTTTCTTTGGTTATACCCCCTGAAAAAATAGAGTATGGCTCTCCATCATGACCAGATGCCTGACATCCAGAGAGATTTAAAAGGCAAATTTAATTTGTTTTGGGAACCAGAATGTGAAGTTTGGGTTACATGAAATGGACACTTCCCGCTCTGTTATGAATTAATTTTAGCCATGCAGGATTAACAATTCCAGCCTTCTAATTTCTGCCTTGTGATCACCTTTGACACCGGTCCTTTGGAAAAACCTTGGGATCCCATACTTTTATGAGCAGAATTCCCAGGCTGTGAAGCTGAGCCTGCTCCCTGCGCTCAGGCCGCAGCTACACGTGGTGAGCACGTGTGTGAGCAGGAGCAGGGAAGGTCCCACGTTCAAATGCTGGTGTCAGGCTGAGGGAGCTGGCTGCCAAATTGTTCCCTCTGCAGAGTGTCTGCTGTACCCCACCACGCTGGGCCTGATTTATTTGTTTTAAAGGAGGGTTCTGTGCTGCTCTGCTGGGAAAGGCCCTGAGAAATCACAGCTGTGCTCTGCTGCTCATTGTTAATTTAACTGGAAAGAGGAAATCCTATCTCTTCAGTCCTGTGCTTCGAGCTTGTCACTGGTGAAATCTGCATGAAAGTTAATGGTTTGTACATCCCTCTTTTCTCAAGCTTGATGTGACTCCATATTCAAGTTTAAGTGCCCTGGTTGAATTCCTTCGTGGGAATTCCTTTTCAGTTAAAGGATGCTCACCTGGCCGTTTCTGATGAGGAGGATTCAGACCTCTCTGCAATATTTAGCTCCTGTTCAGCACTAAATGCCATCTCTGCCTTTTCAAAGGACTCCCTTTCAGCAGGGACAGTAAGCAGCAATCACAATAAGCAATAGTTAACAAGCACCCATTGGTGTCAGAGAAGTTGGAAGAATTCATAAGACAAATTAGGCAATGGAGTCCCTGGGAATAGCGACTTCCCTTGGGTTTCTTTACAAATTAAACTGATGAAGATCTAATCTTTCTTTTTTTTCTTCCCATGGGTTGCTTTGCCCTTGACACACAAGATCAGTTACTGGAAGACACAGTGACTGCGCCTTACACTTCTGCCTGTGTAAACTGAATAACCAGTTCCCATTTGTGTCTCTTGTACACCAGTGACCTGGTTGTGTGGTTGTGTTTCAGCCACGCAGGGAATGATGACAGAAACGTTACTTTCTGTAGTAGGAAGAGGAGTGAGTTTACAGTTAAAGTTAGCACAGGATTTTTGTCAGGGCAGTGAGTAATTCTGCCCACAGAACTGCTAGAAAGATCTTCTAGAAATGGAAAACAAAAGATGGGAGAGAATATTCAGGAGGTTATGAGAAGGAAGAAATATTTAACCCATTTCAGGCCATAGCAGAGGCTGTTTGATCTAATCCCAGGCTAGATATGATGATGAGCAAAGGTTTGGATTAGAGTGGCAAGGACAACTACTAAGAAAAATAAGAAAAGAAAATAGGAGCTTACATTTAAATCTCCGTAATGAATTCCTATTCTAAACTAGAAGCCAGCACACATCATCCTTTCTCTGCTGAGAAATTTTTTACATTCATTTCTGTTTGTAATGGTTTGGGAAAAGAAAAGAGAAAAAAGGGTTTTCATTATTCATGTGAAAAATGAACTCATTTGCTCACATGCTTTAGTGCTGGGGTTAATTATATTATGAAAAAGCATAGTTTGTAAGGAACTGGCTGATTACAATAGGAATGCCCTGAAATTTAAGCTGCCTAATTTGTCAGCTTGCTCAGGCCGTGCTGTTGTAACACTCAGCCTGTTTGTAGGTTAAGCAGCAACTTCCAGGCTTGGGGCTTTGGTCGTGCCCTGGGGACTGTGGGCAGGAGAGAGGTTTGACATTTTCTCTTCTGAGGGTTCCCCCGTGGCAGCACTGTGACTCAGCACCTGCAGTCCTGGCCACCTGCTGCATCAGGGACTGTACCCGTGACATCAGGGACTGTTTTGGGCCAGGGGAGAGCTGCCCTGGTGTGGATTGAAGTACCAGAATTGGCTGTGGAGAGCTTCAGGTGTCTCTTTCCCACAGTGTTGCAGTGGGCACAAGGACACTCCTGGATTTGAGACATTTATGCCACAGGTGTAGACAAAAGTTCGCTTGCTCAGGTTGATGAGTTCTTCTGAGGACACAACAAAGACAGAGACAAAGCTGGAATAAACACTTACTTTACTCTACACTTCCAACAGGGCTTTCCTTTGTTGTCTTTTCTGCAGCTAGAAGCTAAAGCTGTGATTTGTGTCCTTTCCCTGGGTATTTGGAAGCTGATTTCCAGATAAGCCGTTCTTGCAGCACTCGGTTCCCTGTTCCTGCATCCTGCTGGCTCGAGCTCATCCTCTCACTCTCCTGCTGTCACAAACTCAGATTGCTGCTGTACACAGATTTTTGAGTAATATTATAGCAGAGCTTCTAAACACTCCACGCTGCACGTGGTATGCCACTGCTAAATTGGTACAAGCCAACCCATCCTTACAGGTTTTACCTGGAACAAGCATTTATTTCTGTTTGAAAGTGTTCATTCGCCTTTCATCCTGGGGAGCCTCAAAGGCATCACCAACGTACACATCTGCCTTTATCTCTGGTTTTGTTATTGCTGTGTTGGATCATTGCAGTGCTCTTCATAAGACTTGACACCATAAATCTCCTAAAAGTACAGGTTGAGCAGAACACACAAAGTGCTGCCTTTGCTTCCTTGCTGTTCCTTTTTGATGCCAGTGCTGTGGTCTCTGAGCTTGTGTTTGGTCCTGAAGATGTTGGCACTGGCTAACCTATGGGCATCTTCAGGTTATTTACACTTTTATATGGCACTGGCTGTCACTCTCCAGCTGTCTTGGCCTGAAAACCTCCATAAATGTGCATAGCCTTGATTTTTTTTTTTTTGTTCTCATGGAGAGCTGTAAAATTAAATGACTCTAAATGCTGAGCTTTTAGAAATGACCCAGTGCATTGGGGTTTTTTTCTATATCCTTTTTCAGTTCAGTTCTGCTGACCTGATTTATAGGTGTTCACAGGAAGCTGGAGAAAAGGCAGAAGTTCATGTAAATTTTCTTGAGATCCAGGAGCAAGAGAGGAGAGTTGGGGATAGTAGAAAATACTAGCAAAGAGGCAGCCTTAGTTCACGACCAAGTGTTTCACTGACTTCCTCCCCCAGGAAAGCAGAAGGCAGCAGGGTGCAAGGATGTCTGGAGTTCAGGGTGCATTTTGTGAACTCTCCTTCGGGCACCAGGATTTGGCTTGGCCGGAGTCAACAGTAGGGTTCGTGCTTGGGGTTTAGCACTCAAAGCATCAATCCAGTTGCTGAGAGTCCTGAAGCCTCACTGATAGTCACTGCCTTGGAAATGATGTTTGAAGAATGTTTACCTGCCTGCAAAAATACTAAGGGCTTATATTGTGAAATCAGACTTGGAAAGTTCAAAGCCTTTCCATGTTTGAGTGTGCATAACCAGCACTTGTCGGTGCTGGAAGTCAGATACGCTGCAAAGAGACTGCATTTTTAGGGCAAAAGCACTTGTAGACAAAAGCAAGGGCTTTTAAGGATGTCACTGCAGAGCCCTGAATTCTTTCTAAAAGGGTTCCATTTTGTAGCATGAAAAGTTGAAGCAGGAAAAAACCCATCTCGGCAGAGCTCTGATGTGGAGAAGGTGCCGTACAGCCAGCCAGGCTTTCTTTTATGTTTTGCTCATAACCGTCATAGCAGGGAAAGGCAAACACTTGTCTAATTTGATAAAATATCTTTAATTGCAGGAGCGGTACTTGAGGTTTGGGCTGGCTGCATCAGCTCTGTTTGTAATCACAGCTCCAGCCACACTCCACAATCAGCGCCAATTGCTGCCAATTAGCATCTGCTAGGCTGGTGTTCCTTTATTCAGATGTTCTGGGGTGTTTGGTTGCATTATTCATACCTTGTCTGGGAAAACATAGTTTAAAAATGAGTGCCATTACAGGGTTCCATTGTACTGTGACAGACCTCTCCTCTCCACCTCTCGGTTTAGTTGTTCTAGTTAGTGAGCAGAGGAAAACTTTGGGCAAGATTTACGTCCTGCATTTCGGTTCTAGGAAAGCAGTTGTTCCTGCTTCACAGAGAATTTTAAAGAGTGATCAAAAGAAATCAAAGCTGGTGTTCTTTCATGTAACAGTTTGGTTTCGGAAGTCGTGGTTGCAAAATGTCACAGATGTGCAGGACATTAGGAGTAAACAGAAGAAGAAAAATTTTAAAAAGTGAGCAGACATACATATGGTTATGATGACTGTCGTAGCCAGGGATAGAGATTTTAAAAAGGATTTTTAAATGCCAGTTTCAGAACTGAGCCTGGTCTGTGGTGTAGGAGAGCTTGGGGTGGAAGGGGCCATCTCTGTACCTGCAGTGGGTACAGAGTGTTCTCTGTAGTGGCGCAAGATGTGCTACAGGTCCAGTCTAAAGAGAGCAGTGTGTGCCAGTATCTTGGGCTCTAAGAGCTTGTGGTTTCACTTATTTAAACTTTGAGCCTGTATTTTCCCCCTACAGGATTTTATTCTGACTTCAAAGGAGCTCTTCTTAATGTGAGCAAGTGCAAATGATTGATGAATGTGTTTGTTTTTCTCCTTCAGATGATGATTTTAATAAGGAGAAATGAATGTTAGCTAAGTGTGTTTAACAAGGAGCTTTGTTTGCTTTTGGTTTTGTATCTAAGTTGAATTAAATGAAATTTTTTGGTGCCAGAGTAAGAAAAGAAGGCAAACCGTGGCAGAGCCCTGCATCCCTGGGGAACAGGAGCCATGCACGTACTCGTTAAATGACGGGTGTTCTGTGCATATGGGAATGTGACACGGGGATAAAGAGGAATGAGTGCAGCAGTAACTTCTTTAATTAAAAAAAAAAAAAAATTGGAAGAAGGCGATGATAACTTGTGGAAGCACAAGGACCACAGCTGCCAGCAGAGACAGGGGCAGTGATGGGTGTTTTCTGGGAGGGGACGCTCCAGGAGCAGGTGCCAAACTCTCCGATAAGTTTGCTCCACTAATCAGGCGCTTGTTAATAATGGCTCAGATTTACGATACTTCATAACAGCCCAAGAAGAAATATTCATCCTAGTATTGACTTTGTAGGGGAAGAAAACCTAATAAAGCATTGAGATTGCTTAATCAATACCCGGGCAGGGCTGCGCTGACTATCAGAACGAGCAGCTTTGTTTGCTATTCAGGCGGATAATTTATGGTTAGTGCTGGAAGTGATGTATGTAATTTATGTTTTAGAGACAATTACTGCTCAAAGACAACTGCTGCAAAGCTTTTTGCAGGAAACCAGGAAAAAGACAAATGCAGTCTTTGGGGTGTGAATGTTGTGTCTGGCAGCCTGTCCAGTGTATTTGATCATTACATTATATTTATATGTAGTGTTGGTATGATGTATGTGCATGTGTGCTCGTTTGAACTATGTTGCATTGTAGCAGTGAGTGGCCTTTAAAGTTCAAATCAACTTTCTCAGGTTTCAGGATTTTTTTAGACATATGGTTTTGGTTGCAGACTGTCCAAGCTGTAATTTAAAAAAAAAAAACAAAAACAAAAAAAACAACCAAAAACAAAACAAAACAAAACCCTGTGTAAAACTTCAGGAGGTACTTATTTTTTGGATCTTCAGCATTTTTAAAACATTGAATCAAATTATTTAGATCAATAGATGAGGAACTGTCAAATGTTCATTGTGATTTGCAGACACTTGCCTATAATACCTCCTTACAAAAGCAAATTTTAAGGTAGTTGCCATTCTACACCTTGTTGTGCCAGGCACTCAGATTTATTAAAGTACACATATAGGAGCATTTCGGGTGCACAAGATAAACTATATTTAGGCTTTGAGCCTAACCATTATGAGGGTTTTATTTGGGTTTTTTTAACCCAACAGCATTTATGTTTTCTGAGTTAGGAATTTACGTCCCTAAATTGCTATAAATGTCAATATAAGCTGCCAGTGCCTGTTAGAGAGAGGAATCAAACTGCTTTCTTAAAGATATTTAACATTCAGATTCCTGAAATCAGTCCATGTTCATCATAGTCTTCAGGAGAAGGTCCCAATTGTTACTAATGAAATGGTGTCCTCCCTCTAAATAAATGTGTTGTGGTTGCTGTGAGCCCCGATTGAAGCAGGGTGTGTTACCCTAACGCTTTTAAACTAATCAAAATCACCTCCTCTCTCCGTGCTGGTGGGCTTTGTTCGGGCAGGCTGGCGATAACAATGGGAATGATTTTACAGATTTTATTCCACTTCGGTGATTTGTTGCGAGTCCAGAGAGCTCTGACACGCGCTGGAGTCAGCGGCTCACGGGTCAGAGCACGGGTTAGCCCCAAAGCTGGGCACCCAAGTGGCAACTTTGCACGTGGCTGCCTCAAGTAAATAAAGTTGTTGCTCATATACAGCTGGTAAACACAGAAACCTTGGAAAATGGGTTTTAAATACTGGGTGGCAGTTATGAGATTCCTTTTGCTATCTTAAAAATTAGTCTTTATATTAATGAATATAGCATAAACTTGTTGTATGGGGAAAATGAAAATAATTTCACCTGCAGGCAATGAGTTAACTGCTGTGTTGCACTGATCTAAACATACAAACAGTTGCCAAAATTAGATGGTGTCTCACTTCATGGTTTTCCTGCTGCAGAACTGAGCCCCTGCTCGGTGCAGGGGTTTCTGCTTCCCCTGGTCTGGCCAGTCCTGTGCTCAGGGCAGGCTTAATCCCTCACTGCATTTTAAAGGTGCTGAATTGAGCTCCAGGTGGAGACCCTGCAGAGCTGCCGCCCTCACCAGCAGCTCCGTGGAGAGGTGTGGAGAGGAGACTTCTGCCCCAATGCCAATACGTGTTTCTGCTTTTCACACTGATTTCTCTTCATCTGCTTTCTACATTTGAGAGCTGGTGATAGAGCAGGTCACTGCTGTTAGATTTCAAGCTGGAATTACCAATGAAAACCACTTTGTCCAGTGTCTGCTTTCATATAAAGCTTTCATTTATTTGTAGGAAATCTGAAATCACCTAGATTTTCATAAAAAACTCGGTGAAGGGTTGTTTTCCCTGGAGCTGAGGGTGGGTGATGTTTTCAGACTGGGAAGAGAATTAAACAAGAACAGAGAAGTGAAGGGATTGGAATCATCCTTCTCCATTTAGCATGTAGCTCCTCGGCATGGTCAACTGGGCAAAGGTGATCTGCTTCATGAAAAAAAGGCATATTCCCTTCCATATCAAATATTTTATAAGATTTTTGGAGGGAAGACACCTTTTTGCGTAGTTCTGTTCTATAACACCACGTGTGCAGGGAGTGTGGGACATGGGCACACGTCAGCAATCCATATTTTTACATACTACTGAATTTAAAATATATTGTGGGATTTTTTTTCCCCCACATGTATGCTAGACAGATCATATATAAAGTTAATATCAAGTTAATCTAGATGAAAGGTATTTTCAATTATTTTTTCCCATGGCAAGATTGAAGGCTCACATCCAGTATGTCCCATGGATAATGTTTTTGTGTTGCAACATTGGCTCTATAAATAAACGTGAAACATTGCAGTAGCAAACATCACATTTATTTTTTTTTTAAGTGCCTACAGCATGTCATTACAGATGGATTGATAGGCTTGATAACATTGAACTTTTGTCAGACCTAACGTGGCAGACTTGTTACGTGTCAGAAATTTTCTGACATTTTTCTCACTGTTCAAAAGGCAAAATATATTTGCAACCTTGAGTGACATTGAATATGGAAAACAGACAGAAATTTATCATTTGACAGAATTGTTTTTGTTGCGTTTATTTTACTTGTTTTTTTTTTTCCTTTCCTTTTTTGGTGGCAAAGCTGTAATCAGATTTTTAAATCCTGACTACTCTGTTTTAGGAATATGGAACAGCTGATTGTGGCTTGTAAGAGCTCTATGACCCGGCCTTTTGCAAATGTAAAACACATTCTTTATTACTTCACATTCAGATCATTTATTTTTGTGCTTCTTTGGACTGAGGCAACATCTGACCTTTATTATGGAGTTGCAGAAAACAACTTGGCAGGGAGCAGGCAGTGGAGAAGGTCTTGAACAGAAGACAGGACAGTGAAGGATGCGGATGCTTAGAGAGCAAACTTTCATAGCATTTATGCTAAAACTGGTGAGATTTATACCTAGTCAGTGTATTCCTTCCAATGTGATTGCTTTCTAATAAAGCTGTATCAAAAAAGCTTGTTTTGGTGTCTTAACTCAGAAATTAAATCATAGTTTATTTTATGATGATTAGCTTTAAATAAGGTGTTTGTGTTAAAGACACGTGGAGATGGAAAGTCAGGTTTTGCAGGTGTAATAGAAAAAGTGATGGGCTTCTGGTGTAAAAAGCAGCAAAGAAATGCATGAAAACATTTCATCATAAGAAAAAGATGAATATTAAGGCAGACACAAGGAAATTGTGGACAGAGCATTAAGAAGGTAAGAGTTAGAAGAAGGAGAAAATGAAGTTTTCAGTCATACAGCACCAAAACTTTTGTAGCTGGACCACAGCATTTTATGCTGAGCAAGGAAGGAAGAGATTTCTAATTGCTAACAGGAACACTCTGCAATCAAAGGAGAAACTTCCTATATATTAGCATGCAACAGCACTATGCACTTCCGAATGGATTATACCCTGGTGAAATCAAGAGGATAATGATTAGCTCCTCAGCTAGAAAGGTTTTGTTCCAATATTTTGGTTCAAAATATAGACACTGGTGTTAATAAATCAGGCTGTATATCCTAGACCATGTCACCCAGTTAGTATTTTATGCCAGGAGGTCATGTAGCATTGTGGGTGCTAAAGAACAAAGTAGTTCTTCCCTTTACTTTGTTTGAAAAAAAAATTAAACAAAAAGAGCAAGGAGATTTTATTAGTTCTCAATCCTGTTAGTATAAATAGAAGTCGAAGCTGTGGAGCCGGGTCATTATGTGGCTCATTACTGTTTATTACCACGAGGCAGATCGAGATGTCTGCGGGCTGGGGGGAGTGAATCCCTTGGAAGGGGCGCGTTGGTCGCCCTGCGCGCGGTGCCGAGCGCTCGCGTGCCTCCTCCCAGTGCCTGGAGGAGCACATCCAAAATCTGTCGCTTGTCATATGTTCTCCCCGCCTCAGCCGAGGAGAAGCGAGCAGACACGCGTTCTTATTTTGGTGCCGTTTGTTTTTTGCCTTTTGGAGAGGAGCGGGGGGGGGAGTGTTTTTCTCGGGGAAAAGTTTCTGTTTAAATTGAGTTCCCGTGAAATCAAAAAGAGCCTTGCTGGCTTCACGCGAGTTAGGGTTTGGTTTGTTGTGCAGCTCTGAGAAAACTGAATTTTATTTTATTTTTTTTTAAGCCTGCCAGTGTTTTCCAGTATGACTGAGGATAGAGAAATTATCATTTTGTTGATCGTTGCATTGAATCTAAAGCCGTAGAGAAATGAGATGGTTTTAGTGGGTTTGTGCCTCTTCAGCTACACTTTACCAAAAGTTGGTGTTTCATGATTCCTTTTCTTTTAGCTTTCTAATAGTCTGAAACCTCCTCAAAAATTTCTTTTAACCAGTGGCTTTTAGCCAGGATCAGAAATGAACCAGTCAAGTGAAGCTCGAGCTCATGAAAGAACTAACAAACCTTAGTAAATCTTAGTCTTTAACACTGAAGGGTTGCAGTTGAAAGGCTCTCACCTCTCTTGCATGAATGTGAAATTCTTTTTTAAAATTTTTCTTTACAAACTAATTAAATAGGTTTTTTAAAAAGCCTCATTTCCCCCTTGGGAATGAGGAGTGCCACTAGTACAGAGTAACTGCCTGTGTTTTTACAGCCATGATGTCATCTGCTGCTGCTTAATCCTCCTCCTCCTGGCTTTCCTGCTGTCTCACCTGAAAGCAGTGTGAGATCCCTCCCAGTGCCAGGGGCCTGTCAGATCTGTCACCTGCACCCTCAGCCTGGGCTTTGAGGAGGTGTTGTGTCTCCTCAGCCCTGGCTCTGCCACACAGCCAGATCAAGACATTTGCCCAAAAATTGAAGCCAAGGCCTCCAGAGCCCATTATTCTCACACAGGTCCATCCCTGCTTGCCCTGGCACTGCTGGGTTGGGTGTCTGTGGGGCATTAACACTTCAGGGAGCAAAGTGAGTGAGAAGGCATTTCCTGAGTTCCAGCATGCATGGAATCAGTGCAGCAAATACCTGCTGGGTTTGTTACATTTACCATCCCCTTTGAACAAATTTTCTATTTTGGAAATCACTTCCATACTGTCTGTTGTCTCTGCTCCTGCTCAGCAGAGCAGTACTGCTGGCCTGATGGTTTCTGTCATATTTCTTTGAAATTTCTTATGTAGGTGTATTTAAGTAGATATAGAAGTGAATGTCTTTGCTATTGATTTTTCTCTGCCGCTGGCTGTCTATTTACTTATTTTTTTTTTTTCATTTAGTTCTTTAATATTCTTCATTTGTAATGTGTAAAGTTCCATTTTGCATGCAGGAAAACACCAGCTTACAAGGTAAGTCAGGTGTGTAGGTACCAGCACCTGACAGAAAGCAGGACCATAATTGATTTAAAATCCTACCATCTTTCAGAGATTTTTCATGTCTGCTACTGCTTCTAGAAGCAACTTTACGCCCAAGTGAGGCTGCTGGAATGACTGTACAGAGGTTGTTCCTGATGTCACTGCCCTGAGGTGGAAGTTGGCGAGCTGGGTAGAGCCTGCAGCCAGAGCCAGGTGGGCTCTGCACTCACCTTGTGCAGAAGGGGAGGAGGAAAATCCCACCCTTGCCAAGCTAAGAATCACAGAATCGTTTAGGTTGAAAAGACCTTTAAGACCATTGAGTCCCACCATGAACCCAGCACTGCCAAGCCCACCACTAAACCATGTCCCCAAGCGCCACATCCACTAATGGTGGGGCTCGAGGACCTTAGAGGTGTTTTCCAACTGTAATGATTCTATGATACTTGTCTTTTAAGTCCCTCTAGGGATGGTGACTCCACCACTTCCCTGGGCACCCTGTTCCAGTGCTTGGCAATCCTTTCAGTGAAGAAATGTCTTGTGATGCCCAATCTAAACTTCCTCTGGCACAGCTTGGCTGGGTGGAGGGGCTCAGCAGCGTAGCTGCGAGTCGCTGCTCCTGGGGTTGCTTCAGGGTCCTGAGCTGTTCATCTGAGGAACTTTCTCATTTTTTCACATCAGTCAGACACGATTGTCCCCAGATCTTCAGGCAGTGTGGTCAGTGCCCACTCTTCACGGGTTGCTTGTGCTTTCTTGTGGCAGACGTCAACGAGTGCACCACGGAGAACGGGGGCTGCCACGACCGCTGCTGCAACACCATCGGCAGCTACCACTGCAAGTGTCCAGCTGGCCAGAAGCTGGGGGAAGATGGAAAATCCTGTGCAGGTAATGCTTTGTGCCATGTCTCACTGCTATTAAGGAATCAGCAGACTCAGGAAGGAGAAGGAAACGCTGGCTTTTATGTGGAGCCAGCTAAAGAGCGTGTGCTCAGAGTTGTTGAGAGTGCAGATCTTCTCATGTCTGGATTATGAAGATGTAAGTGTAAGAACACTTCAAAGGGTTGGGGTTTTGTTTTATTTTGTTGAAAAAAATGTTATCACTTAACCTGGATTGGCTGTGCCATGTTCTGATTATGGGATTTCCATCACCAATTTAAAAACTTGAAGAAAGTGTATACGCTTCATAATATTTCATCTGTCTCTAAAGCAAAATGGTTCTTATCAGAAGATACACATACATTTTCACATTTCAATCAGAATTCCACAGCTAGAGATTAACTGAATAAAAAGGATTTAAAACCACGTGCTATGTAAACCCATTTGTCTTTTTCCTAAGGGAGATTAAAGTCTAGTTAGTGCATTATAGGGTAAAATTTGTTCTTATGCGAAAACTTACATTAGAACACATAATGAACTATGGTCAGACTTCCTAAAGGTGCACTGGTAAACAGAGTGGGTGTAAACAAGCCCAGGTGATGTGTTGACCTACAGTCACTGTATTTTGTGCATCATCAGATGCTACAGAAGGTGGAGGAGTCCAGGTGTTAAATACCCAAGGTGTGCTGCATTGCAGGCCAGAGCAGTTCCTTCTTCCTGAGCTCCCCCTGACACAGGCAATGGGCATGTGCTGCCACGTGCTCTGGTGTGCTCTGCTGTGTGCCTGGATTGCACGTCCCCTGCATTTCAGTGCTGCAGTAAGTGCAATAAGTGATGATATTTTTTAATCTCAGGGCAGCTTTTCATGAACTGTATTATCATCTTTCCATGAGAAACTGCGTTCACTGGCTTTTCTCATTGCACAATATCTCACAAATTCCTTTCTTCCAAGATTTCATTTTACCATTGTCCAGCTCCTTTTTTAAGTTTTGTATGAAGAGCTGTATGTCTTGCCTGTGGCCATGTGCTTTATCCTAACTTTATAATTTATTTGCCTGCACTCATTTTTTCACTAAAAGACAATGGAATTATTTTCTGTGGCAACCTATCAGTTGAGATCCACCTTGACAGTGTAAATAAGCTGTAGATGGTTATTTTATTTTGATTGAAGTATTTCATTATGGACCTCTGCGCTTTCATTTTGGCCTTTGGAGAGGTGAATCCAGGAATATCATGGATGATTCAGATCCCTGCTGCTTCACCCCTGTTACCTCTTTTGGGGGCTGACTGGCAATTTGCCCATGAGCCAGTGCATAAGGTCTGTGTTTTGATAACTACTGAATCCTTTCCGTGCATACAAGTTGTCCAAACCCCAAGGTTTTTGAAAGCAGGAGTCCTACTCATCATAATCCTTAGCATGCGAGAGTCATTTTTCCATTAGAATAGCTATCTGTTAATAAGTTAGTCAAATTAATGTTCCTTCTGCACAATTCTGTGCTTAAAATATACTTTAAATTCTAGCATTTGGACAGTCTTTAAAAACTCAAACAGAGCTTAAGGTATTTGATTTTTGTACTAAATTTTATCAGACTGGGAATTGCAGGGGAATCTATTATTAGCTGTTTTGAAGCCATTTTTTGAAATCTTCAGGCAAAAATGGAAACGTACAATGAACTGGAAACACTCAAGTCATAGAACAAAGTGAACCTGGTGGTGTCACTCAGTACACCTGAACTTTTGCAGAGGTGACAATGACAACAAGGATTTGGCTGTCCTGACCTGCAAGGAAGCCAATTTCAGCCAAGTTCTGGCCATCAGGTGTTACACTGTGAGTATCTTGGTGGCTGGTTCCTGCGTGAGGGAAGAGTGAGCTCCCAGACAAAACTGTGTGTGCTGCTGGAAGGTCTTCCAGGACGTGACACTGAACTGGGGTTTTATTGATGCCTCTGCATTGCTCAGAGGAGTCATTTTGCAGAGGGGAGTAGAACAGCTCCTCGTTCAGGTCAACCAGTGGTTTTGGAGGAATAAAGCTTATTGTTGTTCTGGGTTGTTCCATTCTTTCTGTCTTTATAGCATCATTGTGCTTTATGTTACCCCTTAGTCTAAACTCAGGCATTAAATAGATGTGCACTATTGTTCTGCTCCCATTATTTGTCTCATGGTTGGTTTTATTTCACTGGTGCCTGCAATGATCGATTGGTGTACGGGTTTTTTTTTATAAGCCGAGGTACAAATAAGGTGTATTGTTAGAAAAGCAGCATGGAAGTAGCACAGATTTTATTCAGCGAGTCATTACTGCTGGAAAGATTGATCGTGTTTTTCAGAAACAAAGTAGAGCATCCTTCTGACAAAAGGGAAAGATGTCGGGAAATAACCGTTGGGTTTTTTAAAATATTTTTTTTAGCCATTTGTAGCTGTTTAATGCTAAGGAAGGGAAAGCAGATAAAAATTCACTAACCAACAACGTGCTGAAGTGCTTGGCTGTTTTGATCAGTCATTGCTGGGGGTTTGTGAGCAAATTTTTGGAGACCCAAAGGCCTGATTTCACAGCTTGAATGAGCTGACAGTGCTCTAAATCTCCACCTTCTAGAGTGTCAAAGGTGTGTGCAAGACACAAAGCTCCATGAATATGCGCAAGACAACAGTATAAAATAGGTGAGATAATCTTAAATCATAGTTATTGCTATCAGCTTTGATTAAACCTTCCCCTTCTTGGGTGGTTCTGTGACTGGTTGGACCCACATGGGGAAGCACAGCCTGGGACATCCCGTGCTGTGGGGTCTGTCCTACTTCCAAGGGCTGTAGGGATCTTTCCTGGCTATTTGTAGGGATCTTTCCTGGCTCTTTGGAGGTTCTTATGGCAGGGCATGTCATTCAGAGTTACGTAGTTCGTAAAGTCTTACTTCACTTTGGTGAGGGGTACTCATATCAAGAGGCAAGACGAGGTGAGGTGAAGGCATGTGCATCTCCATAGAGATGCCAGCCAGAGCAGTGACCTGATTAGCCTTTCAAAACTAATTATCTCCAGGTTGTACTGCAGCTTCCACTCTCCAGCCATCATGCTCAGAACTTCAGTTTGCTTCTGTGACAGAGAAGTATTTTCTGGCAGCTCCTCGCGTAGGCATTACAGATTGTGACAGAAAGCTCCTGCTTCCCTCCCGCTCCTCGTGTGCCTGATGGAAATGAATGATGAGATGGGATTTGGCTTTAAATCACTGCACAAATAATGTGACAAATTAATATTTGACATTTACTAGTGTAGGACTGTCAGGCTGATGCTGGGCCCTGTGCGTGCCGTGGTGTTCCTGGGGCAGCCTGGGCAGGGGCCATGGGTGGGTTTGCTCAGAAAGGTGTAACCTGGTCTGAGGAAGGGAGAGGAAATGGGTGTGTATCCAATACCTCCTTGTTTGTGAAGCAGAGGTATGACTGACAGCCTATGTCAGCGAGATAGGCTGTGAAATGCAGAGATATCCTCATTTCATATTTTATTCTAATGCGAAACAGTTCTACTCAAGCATCACAAAATGCAGAAATGGTATTTTCTGAACATAACTACCATTTAAAATGGTATTTTAAATGGCAATTTTAAAGCTCAGTTGTTGGCACAAGTCCAGATCTGTAAGGGATGCTGAGGCTACAGCTACAAAAGCGTTTTTTCACACATGAATAAGCTGCAGAAGTCAAGTAGAAAAAGGTCGTGACCTTATGTTAACCTTCCTTGGTAAACTGTCATTTCTTATTTATATTATTGTGCTCTCATCTGTCAAGACAACTGAAGGAACTTAAGAGACAAGGGAAGTCGTGTGATTAACCACTGATGAAAAAAGCCCCTATTTTGTTGATTAGAGTGATACTGCAATCACTGCAACCCCATCCCCGAGGGTTTCGGTCAAACCTCGCAGCTCTGGCAGGTTTGCTGACCTTTGCCAGGGGGACTTTGGGAGCAGCTGCCTCCAGAGCCGGAGTGTGACTGTGCAGGGCCACCAGTGGTTACCCCAGTGATGGGAGAGTCACCGGTGTCACTGCTGCAGCCTGATCGCAGGGCAGGGGGGAGCTCTCCAAACACTGTGTGTTGCCTTGGAAGAGTTAATAGTGGGCTAAAAGGAATACTGAGGGACATGTCTGAGAGCAAGAAAGTGTTTATTAATATGGTGACAGCATTTATTAAGTTAACAAGGCCTGAGATATAACTTATTCTTGTCAAATTCTGGTTTTGTTGATGACAACAAGCGTTAGTTCTGTATTTGGGCTTTTTTCCCTGCCCAGGAAGTCAGTGTACAGGTGTCTGCCATGTCCTGTGGTGAAACCTGAAGGACATTATACCATGCACTTTGAGGGAAATGCCAAGGCATTTTTAATTCTATTTATTTAATTTTTATTAGAACAGGAGAAATGACTCTCCTGGAAGGATTCAGGATGCTTTTGCATTGTCTGAACTCTAAAAGTTGCATTTGATTCAACATGCATTGTTGGCAGGCCGTGACACCGAGGTACTTATTTCCAGGAACACTTCAACAGAAGGAGAACAAGTATGTTTTACAAAAATCAAAAGTACCAGTTCTTATTCCAGGTGCAACAAGTACCACACCAACTGAACTCAAATCTTACAGCACTCAAGTGAAGACACCCCTAGATGAGGTGAAGCCACCCAGCCCTCTTCATCTTTCTCTATTTCAAGACCTTGTCTTGAGACAAGGAAATAAATCCAGTTGCAGGAATTGTATCACAATTATCTAATTATTTTTAACTGAATTACTCTGCCCGCCTCATGTCTGCCTTGGAGAGTGAGGGGAACAGACAACTCCACCTCATCACCTTAGCAGACCCTGGGTGAACCATCTTGATAACTGAAGCATTTCAAGGTATTGGGATTTTACAGCAATTATAAAAAGAAGAGAAAAAGAATAGGGAAAAGGAAAAGCCTTGTGAGAGGAGAGAAGGTAAAACCTAATTTCTAATTTTCAGTATTTTTCCAGCCCTGTTGTTAGTTGCTCTCAGGTATCCTGGGACTCCAGCTTGGGCTTTTAGAGCTAAGTGAGATAATTTCAAGTATTTAAGTTTCAAAGTATAAAAAACCCGCAGTTATCTGCCAGGGGGTGGAGAATAAACATTTTCTTCTCCATTAGTTTGTACATCCAGAATACTGGTAAATGTCTGATACTTAAAATGAATTCGACAAGAAGCAATACCTGTTTTTACATTTAAATATTATTTATGATTGCTCCTACCTGTCAAATCACTACTTTTAGTCATGAGTAAAAAGCATAATAACTGCTTTTGATTTCAGATCCCAGTTGTCAATAAAAAAAAAAGGAAGGGTTCCTCTACTTCTCCTATAGAGGAACTGTATTAACTAAGATTACGAATTAATTGTGCATTATAAACACTACTTGGCATTGTGCACTCAGACTTCTGTGGTTTTCTGGAGACTGCTGGGTTTGGGCAGGAGAACTGTGTGATTTTTGTGCATGGCTGCGGAGAAGCTCCGGGCAGAAACTGCTGGAGACGTTCATAGCTTACATTTGCAAACTTGATGGGGAATCTAATTTTATTTCTACTCCCAAGTCATTCTTTTGGAATTCTCAATTTCAATTCTCAATTTCAAGCTTTTCTCTCTGGCTCATGAGCAGGAATGATGGCTGGGGGTTGTTCCTCTGACTTCCCTCGTGCTCTCCCATGGCGTGTTGGATCTGGCTGGGATCAGTAGCTGCATGGAGCTGTTACACTCTCCTAGGCAAACTGTGTCATCTGTCTGCGTTTGTCTATTCCTGGTAGTTCTACAGCAAGAAAAGTGCTCCAAATAAGTAGCAAAAAATGACAACAGATTCATAGTAAGGGTAACACTGGCTGCAGCTTGTTGGACTTTTTAAATGAGTTACCTGAGTGCTGATTCCTGGCAAGCCCAGGCAGGCAGGAACCTGAGCTGAATTTCGGGGGCTCATTCCAGGCTAGCAGTGGCTGTCAGCACAGCAACACCTTGGCTTGGTCTGGGCAGCCCCCTTGCTTTTTGTGAGCCCTCCAGAGCATAAAACACTCAGCTACACGCTGGGGGCACACAAAACTTTTCAAGCTTATTAAAATATACCAAATATTAAACTCAGCAAATCCCAGCATTTTGTGTCTGTTTCTCTTCAGTCAGGGAAGGGACACACTGCTCGGGCCAGAACAGACACGTCCCACCTGGTTCAGAGCATTTCTGTGTCCGTCTGGGCTGAGAAGAGTGTCTGATGCTCTGATAATTGATTTATTGTTGAATTTTAATTGCCCTTGTTTAGTTTCTTCCCGATTCCTGCTTGACTGTTGCTGAAGTCTTCCCGTTCCTCCCTCACACGCCGAACAAAGGCGGCTGTGAGCTGAACCACCCAATTTCTCACATCTGCCATCCCTCGGGGTAGACAGGCTCACAGTTATGACAGCTCCCTCCAAAGTGAATATTGCCATTGAAGGCTGAGCTCGTTTATCCTGGATACATGTTTTCATCGATGGGAGCTGAGAACAGGCTGAGTCAGTTTTCAGTCACTTTTTAAGTAGAAGTTTCATGCACACCAGTTGGGTCAAGGGCATTATTATCGTAATCCAAGGCTCCAAAGCAACAGCTGAATGAGTCCTACCTGTATTTGCAGCCCTTGACTCTTGAGGAAGACTGGGACCACTTATATTTCAAGGATTCATTGATTATTTCCAGATAATCTTGGTAAACCTCTTTTTTTCCGTGGAGCGTGGTTTTTTTTGGTGCCTAGCTTTTTCCCTTTGAATGCTTAATTCAGCTGCAATGTTTTAACAACAGCCTTTTGCATAACCAAACCATGGAACTGGCAGTTTAATTTTCAGGTTATGTCGGGATTACACAGGGTTAGGTGTAGCGCAGCTTGTCACCGTGTCGTACATTTCCTGCAACTCAACTTCTGCCGTGTTCCAAGGCAGCAGCTTTTAAGGAGCGCAGTATTGCTCGTACCCCACAGAAAGCTGGCACCGTCTCCCTTTGCCTTTCAGTCATCAGATGAATTATTGATCACTGATCCGAAGGGGAAGGCTTGTTTCTGGGTGTCACAGGTAGCAGCAAACGCAGAGCCCCATCTCCACGGCAGCTGCCGGTGCCGTCCGTATGGCGCCCGCAGCTCCCCGTGCGTCACAGCTGATTATAGGCTCGGCACATGGATTGCTTCCCAAGGCTTCCAGCTACCTTGTCTTCCTCCAGCTCCACCAGCTGGAAGGAAATACGGAGCAGCAACCATAGCTTGCCATTACCCTTGGAAAGGAGTGTTTGTGGGATGTGCAGGGACAGCGACCGTCACCCCCTCGTGGTTCCTCCGTGAGTGACTCCAGCTCTTGGCAGTTGTGAGTTTGTGCACAAAGTTGGGCGTGGGCAAAAAAAATAATGGCCTGGAAAGTTTTCTTTTTCCAAACCGCTTGATGCAAAAAGCTGTATCGATCAGCTTTTGATAGTGAAAACATCTAAAGTTCAGAAATATTATGGTATTTGCCACATTACTCAGGGACTTAATGCTTCTAATTAATGCAGGAGCTGTGACTGGTTAGATGAAAAGCATTATAAAACTATATGAAAAGGCTGTTATTGTCCAGATGAAAGATAATATTTGGAAGTAATGTGACAAAAAATGATAGACTGCAGTACAAATATGTTTTGAGATATTTCTAGGGCTCTGATTAGTTTATATTAGCTAATTTTTTGCATTTATGACTACCTCTGAAAGGCAGGTTATGGAGAATGTTAACATTCCAGTGGGCTGATTGACAATAATTAGTTTATTTTAAAGGAAAGGAAAGAAGCACGGTATTGTTGGAGCTGACTAACGTGAATTAAAAACCAGGTAATCATTTCTGCAATTACAGAGATACAATGATTGCTGTTGTCAGAGAAGAAAATCCATTCGTACTTTTAAGAATCATTGTGTAGGAAGAGCTTTGCAAGCCTGAAATTGAAGCTCTGGTCATGGTCTCCAAAATTACACATAGTAGTAATTTTATGCAGAAGCAAGACTTTTGAATACTTAAATTATAGCTTGTTTGTAGCAAGGTATTTACCAGCAAATACAGGCATCTTATAAACAGCACATGAGTCATCTTGGTGTTCATTTCGAGCACATCGAAAATGCAAATTGCAGCTGAATTATTCTTGTGTGGAGAGGCGAGGCTTAGAAAAACCTTAAATTCGTACTTTAAATGGAAATCATGAGAGGAAAAATGTGCACATTTGCCTTTCAGAGGAGGTTATTGTGCAGGGTGACTACAGCTTTTTCTATAGCTTTGCCTACAGGCTCCGTAAACAAGGACTAACGGCAGATGCGGAGACGGGAAGGAGCACAGCTCCTGAGTGGTGTTTATGTTCCTCTTTGGGAGCATTTAATACTGTTCTTCACCAGGACAGCTAATAGGACTCTCTTTTTTTTTTATTATTGAAATGCCTGTGGATTTTATGAGCCATCTGATACAACCTTAAAAAGCTTTAAAACAATTTGTGATAAAATCTAAGGCAAACAGAAATCCGTCAGCTTCTCTGTTCAAAGCCTTGGCCCAAAGGAAGCGATCCAGACATGACTGTCAGCGAGACAGCAACTGCTGGGAGAGCTGCACTGCGTTATTAAAAGATCAGTAGTTTGATCAACATCATATTGGATTACTCAAACTTCAATTACAAGAGTACCTGAGGGCTTTAGCTGGGATATATTAGAAGACCAACTTGAAGTAAACCTGCTGTTGTTGCACGCCAGCACTGTGAAAGGCCCACCTGAGAACCTTGTTAACAGTTCCTGTCCCAAAAGGGATTCAGTGTCAGCCAAGGAGTTCAAAAACAACTAATAAAAATGGAGCAATCAACTGATTAATTTGATGTGAATTTTAATCCCAGGAAGAGGAAGAAGAAAGGAAGTAAAATGAATTCTTCTGTGCCTTGTGACATTATTCCTACAAAGACAGGGTGAGAGAGTTGGGGTGGTTCAGCCTGGAGAAGAAGAGTGTCTGAGGAGACCTCAGAGCCTCTTCCAGTGCCTAAAGGGGCTCCAAGAGAGCTGGAGAGGGACTTTCGACAAAGGCATGGAGTGATAAGAGAGAGGGAAATGGCTTCAAACTGACAGAGGGAGGTTTAGATCAGATACTGAGATGAAATTCTTCCCTGTGAGGATTGTGAGGCACTGGCACACCTTTCCCAGAGAATTTGTGGCTTCCCCTGGATCCCTAGAAGTGTCCAAGGCCAGGTTGGATGGGGCTTAGAGCTACTTGGGCTAGTGGACAGTGTCCCTGCCCATGGCGGGGGATTAGAACTTGTTGATCTTCAGGGTCCCTTCCAACCCAAACCATTCTGTGATTCACGATTAGCATCCAGCTCTGGAAGTTGGCATGGCCAGGTTTTGGATGTGTTAGTGTCACTTCTCTCTTCTTCTGGTAGAATCTCTGCAGAGTCACACGTGATGTATGTCATTAAGCAGAGCAAGAAAATCTGTGTAAAATGCTGTCCTTTGCTTGCTGGCAGTTTATGGAGTGGATTGTCCTGGAGCTGGGATGTCTCCAGTGGGGGATTGGTGCTGGTGGTGGCCCCTGAAGAGGTGCCCCGAGAACTGCTGGCTGTAGAGCAATGCCAGGAGCCAGCTGTGATGGAGGAGGAGGTTGTGCTGTGGTCTCAGAGTGGCAGAGGTGGAGCTTGGTGGCTGAATGGTGCCTGTGCCTTCCTGTTCTGGTCCTGCCCAGCCTTGTCACGAATCACATCTGTATTTCCAGCCAGCACAGCACACGTACTGTAAACTGGAAACATCGGATTATGGAGGCGTTTGCACGATTATAATTTTCTTGTGCATATTTTACCTGCTGTGTGTGTAAAACACATTTCCCTGAATTCTGCTGCAGTAGAGACACGGAGCTCAGCAAGTGTGCATTAATATTGCTGCTAGCAAAATCCAGGTGTTCTCATCACATCAGGCATTTCTCTTTTTATTCCACAACTGCTCTTGCAAACTGCCATATCCTGCCGAGAGAAGATGCTGATGGCCCAACACAGAAACCTCCTTAATGCAGCTCAGATCTGAGTCCACACAAGGAGTTTGGGCTGTATCCTGCTGTCATTTATTACATGCATCTCCTTGTAGAGATCCTCTCCTCCTTTGCCACCCTCCCGCCTCACAGCAGGGCCCAACTGGGTTGTGCTGAGGGGCTGTATTTAAAAATTGATAGACCCATCACAAATATTCTCTCTGCTGTTCCGCCCCACATCAGAAAATCTTGCAGGAGCATTGCAGTAGCTGCTGATACTCATGATCACAAAGTCTTTCTCCTAAGTGGAAATCACATACAATTTTGATTGTTGGCTTTAAAACGTTCCCTTCCAACTTGCCTGTTTACAGTCAGTACATTCACCTCTTTCCTACTGGAAACAGTGACATTAATGCAGCTGGTTTTTTCAGTATGTAAACATTTTTTTAGGAGCCTAAGTTACCCTTTTATCTGGTTTGTCGTTCTTCAGCTTGTACTTCCTTGTTATTTCATGTGGTCATTCACTTATCCTGGCACAGTTCTCCACTGAGAGTTTGTGTCCATCTGTGTGGGTTTCATATTGATGGGAGCTGGAGTCGTCATGGGGGTGCAATTGCCAAAATATCTATTAATTTAACCCCACTGTGGAGGCTGGTAACCCTATCACTCTTCCTTTTTGGCTTTTCCTTTGCTGAGATGCTGTGTACTACAGCGAGATCCCAAAATGGATCATTCTTTTTTGTTTTAAAGACTTAGAGTAGAGAAAACCATACAGAACTGCTTTGTGAAAAGATGGAAAAAAGTATTTCTTCATGGCTGTGTGAAAACATCACAGTGTTGTCTGAGGTCTGTCCGTGAAATTATCATTCCTTGCTTTAATTCTATAGCCTGGTTTTCTTGCAAATTGTCTGGTTTCANTTTAATGAAGAATTCCTTGAAACTCTTTAATTAGGGCTGCTTGACTCCAAAGCAGTTTACATATCACAGGCTTACACAGCTATCAAACAGATGCTTCTCCTTTTTTTTCCATTCAGCTGACATTTTCATTTTCTCTGCATATTTTGAGCACTGAACAGTGATGTGTTTTGACTCCTGAGGCTACAGATGATATCAAAATGAGGATTAGAAATTAAGCTTTACCTGTCAATTAAGTTGTTAAGCTTGTCCTCCACAGTGTCTACACTTTGAAATGGCCTGTTTATTGAATTTGAAATAGTTTTCATTCTTGACTTTGTTTAAATTGAAGGGACAGTTCTAATTATAATCTTCAGGGTTTTCATCTGCAGCATATGGTTTGCATTTAGAGCTGTGGATGAGGGGCTCTTGGATGTTTATTGAGCTAAACCACTGTTAAATATCTCATGAGAGAATGTCATGCCAGGCATGGAGAGTAAGCAGAAATGGGCAGTACAAATATTGGCCAATTTTCTCTTTTCACATCGCTCCTGGGGAGATCTCCTGGGGGACAGCTGAGAAATGAACTGTGGTGGCAGGGTCCAGGCATTGGTGAGGAACAAGTCACCACTTTCAGTGGTCGCCTTGTGCTAGTCTTACCTTGAAAGCAATATTAATTAAAAAATAAATCTTAGAGCATCTTTGATATATTTGTTCTCCATCCCGAATTCAAATTCAGTGAATTCAAATTACCAGGATCTTTGTCAGGTCAATCTCATTCTTTCCAATCACCTGTGGCCCCTGCGTATGGGGTTGCATGATCTCTCATGGCAATTTATTCATCTGTTTATTCTCCAATAAGGCCAGCGACAGACCAGGAAATGAAATCCAGGTCTTTTAGACTTGATGGAATAGATTGTCCTTGCAGTGCTCATAGAAGTCTTCTCCCCAAAAGCAGGTTATGGGGCAGCTCCTGCCATTCCTGCTCCATGGATCTGTCAAAAATGCCATACCTTGGAGATGCCTCTGTCCTTTTCCCTTGAAAACAGGCACCTGGAGATGCATCTCCTCTCAGATCTGGACATAAATATTTATTACCTAACATATGGTCCCGTTGATGACTCTGCTGTTCAACGTTTCACAGCGCCGTGATTTCCATCCTTTGGTGTTTCCTGTGTAGAGAGAGAGAAACCAGGAAGGAGGGAAGAGAAACCTGGCCTAGGCACAGCTGGAAGTCCTTAAAACTACCTGGGAGAACATCTGAGGTGTAGGGCAAGGTACCAGCTACAGGGTAGAAGATGCCTCTCCACAATGTGACCAAATCCCCAGGGAGGTCTGGGGGAAGGACTGAAAGACAGTGCACCTGGTACAAAAAGCTGTGGTAATTTAATGCCATTATTTACCTTCCCCATTTTCAGGGGAAGCTAGATAATCAGATAACTTGGAAAGCTTTCTCTTTCTGTGCCTGCAGAATGGGTGCTGGTAAAAGTTGCTTTGTCCTTAAAACCGGGCGAAGAAACGTAGGAGAAAACGGGCTGCTCCCACAAGGGTCCTCCTTCGTTGTGAAATCAGTTTGCGGGGGCTAAATTGGGTGAAGAATCATTAACCTTGCTTTTAACCAGTCTCTTGCCAGCCATGACGTGCTCCTTTTGGTATGGTTTGCTGAAGCCACGCCGTGAATTAATCCTGGTGGAGCAGCCTTGCCTGGGACACCTGTGAGTGAGGAATGTGAGGAAGCTGCGGCGGTCGGGGCTGACCTGGCTGGCTTGGAGCTGGAGCAGACAATGGATGCTCATCTAATCCATGGCAGGGGCCAGCAAAGGGCAGAACAAATAGCTGAGGAGCAAAAATAAAAGCCTGGGAGCAGTAACAGTTCAAAATGACCCAGCTAGCTCTGCAGGAGCACATTTATCTATGCTGAAAGCTGTTTCGTGGAGGTGTTTTAACACCAGGTTCTAGAAAACCACTCAAAAGAGCTTGTAGCATATTTGTGGGGTTTTGTGAAGCATAAAAAAAAAAGCCCTAGACCAGAACTTTCGCAATTTAAAACCTCCCAGCCATCCAAAACTGCTCTTCTCAATCTTTGCTGCTCAGTTTGGTTCAATGAAAAAGATCTATGTATTTTAGTAATGTGAACTGATTTTTTTTTTCATTTTAGGCTTTGTTTTGGACCAGACTTTAAACTTGTATTTTCCTTCCTAGAGTCAATACCAATGTAAAGCTTCTTTCATTTTGGAAAGGTGGCCAAATATTTTTCTAGCAATAGGACTTTCCAACCCCCTCCAATCAAAGTTTCAAACCCTGAAAATCATCTTAGTGTTAGTAAAACAGAAGAGATCCTTTTCAAAACTTCTGCCGCAAGAGAAGATTATGTCATGCTTAGTAATGAGTGCATTTGTGAGGGGATTCACACTGCTTGTCAAATTTTGGACATTTTCAAGCTTGAGACTTGAGCTACTCTGATGTAAAGGAAGCTTTGAGTTGAATCTGTTACAAATTTACCTACTTACAGCAATAACGGGCTTATTTTAAGTTTTACTTTTGTAGAATAATTTTTGACTTTTGTGATCAACTTAAGAATGTCTGGGAACCAAGCCTGTTTCCCTTCCTTCCCATGAGTATATAAATTATTTAATTGAAAAACACACTAAATTAACGTGTAAAATCCACCATGTAATTAGTGGGGAAAGACCATATGATATTTTCACTTTATAACTTTCATGAGGATTAAACATCCTTTGGAATATGGAAAAGAGAGTAGTAACAGTGTAGTTACAAATAACAGAAGGCAAAGCACTGTCATGCATCTTTGTTGATTTAAAATACCACGTTAAATAGCAAACAATCAGAGTTTTCATGTCAGATGTACGAAATGATCTGCAGCTGAAGAGGCTGGGGGAGCTGATCAGGGCAAGGGAGAGGTGAGACAGATTGTTGGAACTTAATTCCAAATCTGTCTTGGAGTTGAACAGTTTATCCCCTTGTGATAATTTTAAATAGAGCCACTTAAGGTTTCTTGTTGTGGTGCTTTACTTAAGATCCAGTCTTCCCTCTTTCTCTATCACCATCATTCCTGGCTGATCCTCACAATATTGTGTGGAGACCAGTGGCCCACAGAGCTCCCAGGGTAAAGAGGGGACAAACCCTGATTTTACTGAATTTTAAGATAATGCTGCAAAGACTAGACCATGTTTCTTCTTCCTGGTCAGGATTTTTTTTTACTAAATAATCATTGTAATTCTTTTTATTATAATCTGATAATTATAATTTAAAACCGTCATCATTAACAGTTGTGTAAGTAAATACAAGTAGGGTTTGTGTTTGCCTGCTTCTGCTGATCTCATCCTTTCTGCAGCAAGCTGGGGGATTGTGGTGGCTGGAAAATGGAAACATTTGTGTGTCATTCATTCCAGTTTTATGTAGTATTTCGTAGGCATTTGGTAAAAGGGGTGTGGTTATGGTTCTGTGAAAGTCATTTGGGCCAGATCTGCAGATGGGGGGGTGGTGGTGGTTTGGGTCCCTGCGTGCAGGTGACTGTGCCAGCATGGACCCAGAATGGGTTCTCCCATCAGCCCCCAGCCAGACTGAAATCCTTTCATCCACAGGAAGTGAATCCTTTCATCATCTGGTGATTGTGGGGTGGCTGATGCTCACAGCTCTTTGTTCTCTGCCCCTCTGTGTTGTTCTCTGCTTGACAAAGCAAAGAGATTTTGCTGAAAACTAATAAATAAATAATCCTGAAATCGTACAACCATTAAGGTTGGAAAAGACTTTCAAGATCAAGTCCAGCAGTCAGCCCAGCACCACCACCATGTTCACCATTAAACCATGTCTTCCAGTGCCATAGCCACACTTCAGGGGTGGTGACATTTCCACCACACCATTAGGCAGCTTGTTCCAATGCTTTACAACCCCTTCCAGGAAGAAATTTTTCCTAGTACCTAATCTAAATGGTGAGGTTGGTACTGTCTAATTCTGGTTTCTTTCTCCATCAGTGCCTGGGCACTGGGAAGAGGAAATTTTTTCTCTGCTTATCTCTCAGATAATACTGACTTAGAGCAGTTCTTGATCTGTGCACATTTTTATAGTCAAGGGAGGGAAAGCCTGTTCATTTGTCACCCTGAAGAAATGCCCCTGGCTGGGGGAAGCTCCCTGAGAGGCAAACCTTGCTGTCCCCCTGTGTCATATGGTGCTCTTGGGCAGTGTCCTCCTCAGTGGGAATACCATCCCAGGAATACCTTTGCCACATCATCTCTCCTCCCTTCAGCATTCTCGAAATGGAGGCTTGTGATACTTCCTTCCTTTTTTCTTCCTTTGGGGTTTAGTTCTGTATCTTGTTTGCATTTCTTAGTGTTCTAAAAAGTAAAGCTTTCTGTTAGTAGAGAATTGATCTGGCAGCATCTTGCGCTTTTTTGTTCCTTTATGAAAACCACGATTGCAGGTTCACTAATTATCCATGTTTGACACTGCTCTCTGTGTATTTTTGAGGAACTGATTGATCATAGCTGCTCCTGAGCATTTTTATACTGATACGAAAAAAGCCACTGCTGTGATGATTGCGAATTCCAAACAAACAGTCACACAACTCTGTACTGAAACAGGTTTTGGGCAGGGAAAATGGCCTGTTGTCAGTGTGGCTCATCAGATCAGGTAGGGACAAACCTCCCTGGAGATTAGCAGGGCCCTCAGTCAGGGTTACGGAGGATTTCAGTCTGTAACTTCACCTGTAGGATCTGCCCAGGGTGCTGGCAGTGGGTTGGGCATTTGTACATCACATCCTCCTTTGCTGTGTTTGCAACTTGAGATGTCGGGATGGAGGAAAGGTCAATCCAAGTGTGCACAGCCCTCAGGAGCATGAAGAGCTAAAAAAGATGCATATCATGGTGGGTAGAATATTTTACATCTTGGAAACACGCAAACTTTGGTTTGTGTGACTAAGTACTAGGTTATTCCTGATGAAAGGTGAATAAACAAGGACACAGGAAGGTGCCTTCAGTGGGGAATCCCCCTGTAAAGCATCTCTGAAATCTTCTGAAGGTGAGAGGGAGAATATCCACATGCCACCTCTGCTTTGTTCACCCAGCAGCATAATCCCCTTGGCAAGACAGCCCAGGGACAGGACACAGCTCTCATTTTCCCTCTTGTCTCTGTGGATTGCTCTCCCTCTGTCTTGTGGGGATGCAGTTGCTTTCATCGCAGTCTGACTTGTGATAAGCAAGCCATAAGTGGCTTGAAATTCAGGTTATTCAGATAAGCATCCTCAGTTGTAACTATAGAAAGTTGAGCAGGAAGGTGTTTCTGTTTGATCTGCAGTGGAAACTAATCCAAATTTAATCACAGATGCAGATACAATCTTCCATAATCCTGTAATATTCCTGAATTGCAATGGAAGGGCTTTATATGTCATGAATACTTTTAAATATTTTTATATATCTGCTATTCTAGAATAATTTCATCTTTCTGTAGCTATTCCCATGTAGAAGAAGAAATGACCACTTGTGTACCTACAAGAGCAAGAAGCTCTTGCTTTCCTGCTGTATGTGTCCTTTACTAGTTCAGCAATTTGTAAAAGTCCATATAGTTTAGACTTTTAAAACTTCCAAATGCACTTCAGGCATTTATATCAGTGTCTGCTTTGCAGACTGCTCCCCAGACAAAATAATTAGGGAATTTTTCTGCTGTAACTGGGGGCGAAGCTGTTTCCTGGCCTCGAGATGGAGGAGATGTGGAAAGGCGACTGTGCCTTGCATTTCTCTTGATTTTATCTGTAGGATGTGAAGGAATCTTTCAGCATGCAATCCTTAAAATATTGATCTTGCAGAGGAAGTCTGGGGCTGGAAGGGATCGTCTGTCATCAAATTTGCTGTTCATGTGGCGTCGTGGAGCTGCATTTTCAGCTCCTGGGTCTCGCCTCCACTTGCTGCAGGGAGTCTCAGGCTAGGGCTGGGTCTAGCTCATGTACACAAGTGGTTTAGGATCTTTTATTTTGCATTGATTTATGTTGCCTTTCAGCAATATCACTGCTTTATGCCCCTCCAGGATGTGGCGGCAGCAGGGAAATGCCGCTGAGGGAAGAGCTGCTGCTGGGTGCAGAGCTCCTCCATAAACCAAGTCGCTCCTTTAAATCTCCAAATGGAGACTAACAAATATCACTAACTCCGAGCTCGTTTTTATTAGCTGGACTATTTTTTCTCTTTTGTAAGTGCCAATATCCGAACTTAAAACTGCGTTTGGTATATGAGAGAAATTCTCCAGATGATCGTAGCCTATAAAATTAAAATATTGAAGCTCCCAGTGTTTGAGTTTATTGAGGTATAAATACTAGAATGTGGTGTACTATGTGGTTCAGCTGCTTCGTTGTTCTATTTTTCTGTGTGTTTTTGCTTCTTTTATTTCTCTGACACTCCATACAAAGAATTTCCTGGGTTTGATTTCATCCTGGCATTTTTTGGCAGTCTGGCTCTGGTTCAGCAGTATGGAATTCAACAAGGTGAATAACATTTTCTGTTTACTGTTTACATTTTAAAAAGCAAAATTTCTGTTTAAAAAAAAAGCATATTCCAGATGTCTCTGGGCAGTAGGATGCGTGTGTAGTATACAGTCTAATAAAACAATAAATACAGCAGAAGGATCAAAAAGCTGTTCATGTTAGCAAATGGTCTGTATTTAAACACCAGTCAACACCAGGACTTGATTTTAGGTGAGGGAAATTCACATGTGAAGTATTAAAATTTAACTTCATAAATACATTTCCTCAGGAGCTGGATGTTGTGCATTTCCAAGTCTTCTTTAAAGCTTCCTCTTTCAGTAAATTTTGATTAGATTTTCTAAGACGGAATAAACATAAAAGCATTAAAAAATATGTAAACCATGAAAGTTAAATGCAAAACAGATACAACCACAGCAAAAATATGAAAGCCAGACCCCTTGTTCCTCAAGTGCAGTATGGGGGGGAATTCCTTCACTGTCTACTCCCTTCCCCACAGGAGCAGTGGTGGATTTGCCTCCCATTAGATGATTTCAGAACGTGATCTAAAGAGCAATTAAATCAGCAGGAGGCTTTAGTGTTGAAAAGGGGGTTCTTTATAGGTGTCTGTTGCAGGGGGAGGCTGGACTTGGGGAGGAAAATATCTTTGGCAGTTGGGATAATTTGGTACCAGCATCGCCCCTGGGGGAGATGGTGGGAGGTGGAGTTGCCATCCCTGGGGACTGCTAAGGAGAGGACAGACAAAATCTAGGCAAACATCTGCCAGGTGAATTTTTTTCAGGGAATGGACTAATTGACCCTTATTTCCAGTGACCCCTGTGGTGATTTTTAAGGTAATGGTGTCAACATGTCAATCAAACGCTATTTACAGTAGCCTGGCGTTGCTGAAGAGGTGCAAAAACTGCTTATGTGGTACTTCTGGAAATTCAGTTTTATGGGTCTGTCTTAGACCTTCACCTGTTTACTTAAACTGTTCTTGATCTTTGTCCATCATTGCCAGTTGTTTCCGGATGAAACTTTACACAGCAGCGTTCTCAAGCTGGTTTAATGCTTGTTTCCCTCTTCGTTTGACTGAATGTAATCCTCTAAAATCCCCTGAAATACGGAGCTATACCTGCTTAGCTTTGGAAAAGGTATCAGCAGGAGCTCACATCATTTTTCTGGGAGGTCATCTGAGAAGATGCTATGGAAAGTTCAGGTGAGCACAAGGAAGAACAAGGGACAATATTTTCCCCCCTCCCTGGAAGTGTCCAAGGCCAGGCTGGGTGAAGCTTGGAGCAGCCTGGTCTTGTGGAAGGTGTCACTGCACAGGGCAAGGGGTTGGAATCAGATGAGCTTTAGGGTCCCTTCTAACCCAAACCATCCTGTGATTCTGTGATTCTGTGATTCTGTGACAAGGGTCATAGGAAATGTCGTGCAAAACCCACGTTCTTTTAAAGTTTTCTATTTAAGCTCTCTGTGCTTTCCATGGTTGAAAATGTAATGGTGGTGGAGAGCGTGTCTGTTTTCCATTTATGTCAGTTGTACCTGCATGTACCCCCAGGAGCAAATAGGATTAAAGGCCTGATGTGAAAGGAAATCTTCATACAGCAAGTTCTTATAAAACCCTTATAAAAGGGTTTGACCAGCAGTTTCTACAGGCTGATGTGTTATCTAACCCCTCATTCTTTCCCTGTACTCTTCTCTTGGCCTCACTGAAAGAGCCATGTCACAAATCACTCTAATTAACAAGAACTTCAGAAGGAGACACTACAGAGGCAGTGCCTGCAGGAACTTGGAAAAATACCATAAAATTCCACTTTTCTTTGCTCTGCTGCCGAAGCAAAGCAAACAACAACCCAGCCCACGCGCCCTGGCTGCGTTATGGACGAGCCATGCAGGAGAGCCAGGGTCTGTCTGTGCTGGGCTCTAAATCCTTCCTCACCATCTCCCTTCCTTCTGCAGACGTGGATGAGTGTGAGGTGCTGAATGGAGGCTGCCAGCAGGGCTGTGTCAACACCCACGGCTCCTTCCAGTGCCAGTGCCGGGCGGGATATCGGCTCCACGCCGACGGGCGCACCTGCATCGGTAAGGAACCGCTTCCCATCCTCCCAAGACTGGCTTTTCCTCTGTCTTTGTCGAAGTGCAAAGCTTTCTAGGCTTCTCCAGTCTGAGTTTTGACTAAATACCATTACCCATTCTGGTTCGAGCAGCCTGTGAGAATTCAGGTATTGCCACATTTACTCTTTATTTTGTTTTGGGGTTTTTTTCTGATGGTGTCTCATGTTCATGAGAATGTTTTTACAGCAGGCATTAAAGAGCTTAGGGGGCCTTCATTTCAAATGACAACATTTTTTTGAATTCTGAGTGCTTTTTCTTTGTGGCACATCTCCCTGCATGTTCCGGAACTTGATGATTTTAGAGGTTGTTTCCAAGCTAAATGATTGTGATTTACAGGGTGGAGTTACCCTGTGTATGCTCCTGTCAGTGAGAGCACCATGGAGCTCAGCTGTGACACACTGAGAGGATTAGCAGCTCTGCCATTAGAAATAAGCCGTGTGTTTCTTAGGTTGGACTCCAAACCCTGAAACAAGGCATAACAGAGTTAATTCTGCATGTTTTTAAAAACAATCATATAAAATACACAGTCTTTCTATTGCATTTAAATCAGTACAAAAGTCAAATTATCGAATTCTGCAGAAAGGATTAAAATGTTCTTTCATCTGGGAAGAAGAAAAGGGCACCATTTGTTTAAATTTTTAAGCCTGATTTGAGGTAATATGGGAAGAGCAGTCAAGTACGGTCAGACCACATCTGCAGAATAAGTTCACTCACGGTTTGGGCACTGTCTCAGTTCCTGCACAAAGTCCCTTGGTTGTGCTTAACTTCAGCCAGAGATGTCATCAGTCATTCCTGGTATTATCACAGCAATACATTCACTGATGCAACCAGAACACAGGAGGTTCAGTGCTCAAGCTGTGGGAATAATGGATTTTTTTATTTAAAAACTTAACCTTTTAGGTTTTTTGGGTTTATCACATACAGAGACTTTCAGTGTTTTGGTAATTAACTGCAATTAAAAATACGATGAAGTCTCAGTCATTATCTTAGTTGGTGAAGGACTGGGCAAGGAAACACTATAGTGAGGGGGAAAAAAAAGTTAAAGTAGAGTGGTTCTTAATTAACTAGAAACAATAGTGGTTTTCTGTGAATTAAAAGAGAAATTAATCTCTCTCTGATCAGATCTGACCAGGGAAGACCCAGAAGTGAAAGATGTGATCTTTGAGCTACATTGCTCCCTCTGAGTAGTCTCGTTTGTTGTGGAGGGGGAATTTTATATGAAAAGATGACTAAAGGGACTTTGGGGAGAAAAAGAGAAAGAGATCTGTGTGATAAAGGCAAAAAGAAGGTGTTAATGGCAATTAAATGGATTTACCTGTGTAATATATAAAGCTTTCTGTGGACATACAATAGTAGAGTTTCCTCTTGCCTCAAATAATCAGAAAGCTCAGTTTAGCTTTGTCCGAGGTGTGAACAATACCAGAGAGCAAGTTTTCATTCCATAAATGTAAATATTCTCCAGAGGTTATTCAAAATACTTCATACAGCGATCAGCTTTGTTTGCAATATCTCAGAAATTATCAAGGAGAAACAAAAATAAATCCTAAGGTGAGAGAGAGGAGTTTCTGCTGTCGTGATAATGGCTGTACACGATGCTGGGGGAGGATATTGAGTCCTGTTCCAGCTGTTTAGACAAGACACCAAAATATATGGATATAATAAGCTCTCATGCATTGGAGAACAAGGCAGTTACTAATTGATGAGGACAGGGAGAAGCATTTCATACAAACCAGTAATCAGGAGTGGGGATGGGGACGGGTAGTAGGATGGGGATTTGGGCAGTAGCTGCGTGTCGGGGATGGAGAGTTTGCCCCTCGTGCTGCACCAGGTTGTACATTCAGCTTCCATCACTCATCTGATCGAGAGGCAAACCACCTGTGCACCTCTGCTTTGACCTAGTGCAGCTAAGCAGACCATCCAGCATTTCAAACAGGGCTTGGATTAGCAGTGGTGTTTCTTCCGTGGATACTTCAGAGGATGTAACGATCTCTCCTGCATGCTGAGCATAAAAAGGGACCACGTTCTGGCACTGGGCTGTTTATGGAAGGTGATTATCTCAGCTGCAGAAATAAGAAACAAGCGTCCCTTAAGGCAGGCTTTTCAGAGGAGCCCAGCCCAGATTGCTGTTACGTTCATTCTCTCCACGTCTTCCTTTTCTTTCTTGGCAACCCTGTGTTTGTGGGAACAAAAGTGCCAAAAGCATTTGAGGGGAAGCAGATTTTGCAGCCTGGATGCTTTGGAAATCTCCCATACATAAGGAAGTGGATCTATCATAAAAGATATTCAGCCTACATCTGAAGACTCAAAAACCTGGGATATTTTCTCATGTGATTCATGGAATATTACTGAACTTCTGTCACAAGTTCTTCCCAGTAAATCTGGTCCTCCTGCCACCTCATCACAGGGTGTTGGGGATCCTGACTAGTTGCTGTTGATCCATCCCTCTGCTGCCAGTACGAGCCTCAAAATACATCGATAGAGGAAATCTGCTTTTGTCATTCTTCCTGCTCTCATTGGAAACTTTTGCTCATACTCTAAGGCAAAGACTCTCCAAAATGGGTTGCCTTATTCAGTGATGACCAGTGCTTCATTCCTGAATCCTTTGATGTTGTCCAATACTTTGTGCCATGATAAAATCCCATCTTTTTCAGTGCTCCTTTTCTTCCTTCAGCTTTTTGGTCCTACAAATTTTGCTCAGTATTGAATTCATTTTTAGATAACACATGCCAAACCAAATATTCACTGCAACACTGTCCAATTTTTTTGTTTGTTTTGTTTGTTATGCCTTGATTATGTTCATGCAATGAATTTGACTTCACTGGAGTTTAACCAGCTGGTATCTGAAAAGCTGAAACTCAGAAAGAACATGTTTATTGTAGTATCAGGCTGTGGGTTTGGATTGTTGTAGATTCATTGTCTTCAGTGGAATTTATTCCTGTTTGAACTCCTAGAAGTGAAAACAGGGCACAGCCATTAGACCCTGATTCATCTCTGGTGCCAGCTGTTACCTTTGATGTCTGCTTTATGTGGAGAAGCTGTTGAGAAGCAGGGTTTTTATGGAGATTTTAGCACACTAAGGCTCTTAACAGAGAAAGTAACAAAGAAAATATCTCTGCAACTCTATAATCTGTTTTTCCCAACATAAATATGGGATGTATGCCTGAAGTTACATTTCTTGTCATTGCCAAGGTTGGATTTAAGGTGATGGAAAACATAGGTTGGAAGAGATTGCACATTCTAACCCCGTGGTTGCTATGCATGTATCTAACTATGGCTTCAGACCCAGCTCTTTGTAAAACATTATTATAAAAAATAATGGGTTGAGAAATGTGTATTTCTTAACTGTCATCAGATCGGGCACCTACAAGAGAGCTGGAGAGGGATTTTGTACAAGGACATGTTGTGACAGGACAAGGCAGAATGGCTTTGAATTGACAGAGAGAGCAGGGTTAGATTGGATATTGGGCAGGAATTGTTCCCTGGGAGGGTGGGCAGGCCCTGGCACAGGGTGCCCAGAGCAGCTGTGGCTGCCCCTGGATCCCTGGCAGTGCCCAAGGCCAGGCTGGACAGGGCTTGGAGCAACCTGGGATAGTGGAAGATGTGGAATGAGATGGTCTTTGAGATGAACCCAAACCATTCTGTGATTCTGTGATCCTTGTGTTTCTCAAGTGGTGTCTCCCACCACTGTCCCCCTCCCCAGACGCCGCCTCCCTTGCTCGGCATCGCCTGACATCATCCCCAGCCTGTCTGGAATCCACATCAGGGCTGGGTTTCTACCAAATTTCGAGAGTAAATCTTGGAAAGTGAATGTCAGGCCGTATTTCTGCCTATGGAAGTGCTCAGACCTCCGGCCACAAGCCCCCTTGTGACAGATGGAATCAGACCCACGAGGTGCCGAGTCTCTCCCTTTCTCTGATCAGAGACGTGTTGCTGGTGCCTGGCAGCACGAGCACAATCCGTCCTGTCCTGTCCCCGGAGGCTCCTCTCCTTCAGTCTGGCACCTCCTCTCACGGATCCAGCGTGATGCTTCAGCAGCAGCCGTGACAAACCTGCCCTGGCTGCTCCAGAGGCACCCCTGGCTCGCTGGCCGCCGGCAGAGCCACACACCAAATTGGGATGCACGGTCCCTCCGGCACAGGATTTCACACCTGTCCCCTCCCGCCTTCAAATCCTCCAAAATTCTCGTCTCGACAGGTTGCTGCTTATCTCCCCTTGCATCCAAACTGGCTCGTGCCCAGAAACGGAGGGAGAAAATGGCACTTTTAAAAGCCGAGATGTATACTCTGTCACTTGGATTTAAGATGTTTTTCATCTTCTGAAATATTTTCATCTTATTTGAGTATTCCTGCTGAAAAACTGGTCTTTGGATACAAATGTGCGGGGAGCTGGAGGCTCAGAGTGTATGGGGTCTCCTGTGTAGACATGAAGCTGCTTTCAGGTTCTGTCTCTAACAGGGCAGAAGGTTCGTGGGCTCAGGTGGAGATCAGAAGCCAGGGTCGGGTTTCTGTCCAACGAGGTGCCTCCTGCCTCCTGCTATGTGTGCAGCCAGGAGAATGTAAAAATTTGCTTTTCTTTTCACCTTTTTAACACACACTTGACTGCACAAACTCAGTGTTTGCTAATTGGTGGCACAGGGTGAAATGAATCCTGTAGCAGGTTTTGCAGCTAACGTTTGCTACTGTCTGTTACAGATAAATGAAGAAATACGATATTGCTGAAATAAATATCAAAGCTCTTTGCTGAATTCATTAAGTCCAGAGTTTGGTGCATTCCATGAAGGACCAAACAGTCTTTCCAGCTACTCATAGTGAACACAGAACCCTAGAATATTCCAGTCCCACCCCCCTGCCACAGGCAGGGACACCTTCCACTACCCCAGGTTGCTCCAAGCCCCTTCCAGCCTGGCCTTGGACACTTCCAGGGATCCAGGGGCAGCCACAGCTTCTCTGAGCACCCTGTGCCGGGGCCTGCCCACCCTCAGAGTCAAGAATTTCCTCCTAATATCTAATTTAAATCTCCATACTACCTCCCTGCTGTTGAAACACATCTCGATGCAGCCATGCACACACACTTCCATCCGTACAGCACAATAGCAGAGTCAAACCATCACTCTTTATTTTCACGTGCAGCCTGTGAATAGGTGTGGGTGTGTGTTAACATGTTTTGTCAGGAGGAGAAATGTTTCTCCAGAGGCCAGGGATATGTGTTGAACAGAAAAGAGTATTAACTTGCTTGGGTGAAAGAAGCAGCATCTTTAAAGATGTACAGAGGACCCTCTGTTCCTGTGGTTTGCTGTGCGAGTCTGTCCTGCAGAGCTTGTGGCTTCTGTCATTTGCATTTTTCTGTGTATGAGGCTGAGGAAATCAGCCTGAAAGACAATTACTATTTTTAATCAATGAAAGATTCAAGGAGAGAAAAAGATAATCAATGGGCAAGTGCCAGCAGGGCTGTTCTTTTTCTTGCCTCGGTGGATCGTCAGTGCTTTGGTGCTGTCAGATCAAAGGGTGCTGAGCTTCAGTCAGCGTTACAGCCCTTAGATCTCGCCTGCCTCTCCCTGGAATCAGGATTTCAGTGGTGTGGGACGCTGTGTCAGCCAAGCCCTGTGAGCACAAGGGAGGGCAGTCACTCAGGGGTGGGGACAGGTGCATTTGTGAAAGCTGTTCAGCGAGGTTTGCCTGGTTTTGCTGTCATTTATGTATGTAAAATAGGAGATACGTTTCCCAGGTTGTTGACGTGCATTCCTTCATTGCTTCCGTGGCTCCAGCTGTCAATTCCTGCAGCGTTAACAACGGGGGCTGCGAGCAGGACTGTGTTCAGCTCAGTGAGGACCACTACAAGTGCCAGTGCCAGCCAGGCTACAAGCTGAAGACAGATGCCAAATCCTGTGAAGGTGAGTCCTGTGCTACCTGCCTGAAGACACTCAGAAAAGGCAGTTTAAAAGACCCCAAGATGGTATGTTCATCCCTATTTCCCCCTGCGTGCCAAAAGCAGCTTTAGGAATTGCTTATTAACAGGATCTTAAAATGACACATGTTTGAGGTGTGAAGTTCACTTTGAATCACAACTTTGAACAAGATTTTGGCCTCGTAGGTCCCTGGCTGTTCCTTGCACGCTGATGGTGGTGGCATAGGTTAGGAACTTAATCGTGATTTAATTCTAACATTTTATTGTTCATCAAGTTGTATATAGAGTTGGCCTGTATTACATGTTTTATTCTACAAAAGGTCTTTTCTTTATCTCCTTTTGGCTTATCACAGTGTGATTCATTCATCCTCCCCTTCAGGTTCCCAAGTGCTCTCTCAGGCAGAACAGCAACGCTACCTTTGGGTTTGATTGTTGCTTTTCTTTTCTTGTATATCTTAACATATTCATCAGTTTTAAAGGCAACCCCCCCGTTCCCCAACACAAGCACACACACACCCGTGAACATGCCAGAGAAAGATAGGGCCAAATTTATGGATTTATTGAGCTGAAATTCCTGTCACAAAACCGTTTCCATATGGCTCCTCTTCTGCTCAGGAGATTTTATATGCTGTGTATGAAGTGTAAGTAAATCCTGCTGTTCAGATGGCTCCCAGCTCCTGCTGAGTGCGGAGAGCGCTTCCCCTTCAGTTTGGGCCTCCCCAAATCCTGCCCTCTGTGGGGGCTGCACCTCAGGGAGCACCCACGTCCTGGTGGCCTCTCTGTCTCTCACAGGGTGGCCACGTTTTGTCCTGAGATTATCAGAAAGAGCCAGAAAAGGGGAGCTTTAGGGAGAAGGGGGTGTCGGAGCCTTCCTCTGCTCTTCTCCATCCTGTTTCTAAACATCTCGAGATGTCCATGGCCAGCTGGCTGTGCAGAGCCTGCACAGGACTTTCGGGTGGGTTTTATGGTGTGGTGAGACAGTGGTTGGGTCAGAGGAGTCTGAGTGTGGCAATGCCAGGTGGGGTGGGAGTTGTCCCAGAGTGGTCACGGCGCAGTTCAAGTTTCCCTGGGCCACTTCATGCTCTGTCACAGCTGGGACCCCTAAAGGGGGGAGGTTTTGCCACCACTCACACACTCACCTCCTCACACCATGGGGCTGCAGAGGGTCAGCCACCCACCAAAGGCAGTGGTTTGTCACCAGCCAGCAATTACTGAGCACTGCAGAGGGGCAGGCTCAGCCTTGTCTGCAGGTGAGGCCTGACCTGGGTGCCTGCTTACCTCAGGGCATTTAAATCAAAATAAATAAGTGCAGCTCCCTCAGGAGGGCAGTGGTGCTTGGGGGAAGGAGGATCTGTCAGAGCTCACCTTGCAAAATGAGGACTGAGTAGGATGCTTTTGCTTTTGCCCCCGTAAATACCTTAGTGAATGAATACCTGGGAGAGAAAAGTGCTAGGCAAGCGCATGGACAAGATTTTTACGGGAACAAATGGGGGTGAAGTGGTCATGAACGCATTTGGGTTGTCAGCTCAGATGTATTTTAAGTAGAAGAAGTGGGAGGAGGTGAGCCTGGCTGTTTTTATTTGTCATCCACAAAGCCTGGCTGCTGTAATAATGGTTTGGGTGGAGAAACCACAGTGTATGAGAGTATTTGCCACAGCAGGTGTAGTTGTTGTGCAGGTGTGGATTCATCCCTGCTGACTCCTTGGGAGCTAATACTGCACCCACAGCCCTGGAAAGCCTTAGAGAAACACTCAAACCCGGCAGTTTTGCTCTTTATCACTTTATATTTTCTCCAGTGTGAAGTCACGGTTGCTGTGAACAAGAAAATTAATTTGATTAGGCCCAAATCTCTTGTCTTTAGGTGCACTAGAGGTCATGGCAGATAGGCCTGGAGACCCTGTTCTTCACAGCCTTGCAGTGGAGCACTGGAAGGTCTGCCCCGTCCCTGGAAGTGTCCAAGGCCAGGCTGGATGGGGCTTGGAGCACCCTGGGACAGTGGAAGGAGTCCCTGCCCATGGCAGGGGGTGGGACTGGGTGAGCTTTAAGGTCCTTCCAACCCAAACCGTTCTGTGGTTCTGTGTCCTGAGGCACCTGGGAAATGAAACCATGCCAGTAAATTCTTCACCATAGTGTTTAACAGCTTGGAGTAGAGCTTTGTAGGATGGAGTCTGTTATCTACTAAAGTTATTAAATGAATCAATAGGAGGCAAATGTGTGAAAAAAGAACACTAATGAGTTATTTTTGACTTTCCCTGAAACCTGTTTATAACAGGAACATACATGTCACTGGAAAGCAAGTCAATCACTGATTGCCTTGTGTCCTGAAGATCTTTCCTTTAGAAACTTACCTCATCCAAGGATTTCCAAGGCTGCTATCTTTATTTGAATTACTATGTTTTACTAACATCTACCGTGTAATTTGCTGTTTGCCTGTTGTCATGTCGCAGAGCATTACAAGCTTTACTCCGTGCCGTAATCATTCTCAAATTAAAGCTTTAGCTGCTCTGAAAACCTTCATAATATGCAGGTTTAACAGATGCTGTTTGATAGTGATTTCATTTAATTTACCCAAATAGAAAATAGAATCGGCAAATAACTCAATATTTCGTATCAGCAAGGAGTGAGTTCTTGCTTGGAGCTAAATCCTTTGTAGACCGCAAATTGTCGAGCTGCAGAGCCAAGTTGTCAGCCTTGGAAGCGTCATGCACGATGAAGTGCTGCTGTTCCTTGGAAACCTATTTGCAACCTATCGTGTCAGAAGTCCAATTTCAGTTCTACATCCCTAACCGTGCTTTTATTTATTTATTTTTTTTTTTTTTTAAATACTGTCAAGTCAAACTGAGCCCTGCAGACTGGAACGGTTCTGCGTTGTGTGTTCTCGAGATGGCAGGAGGTGACATGAGGGAGTTTGAGGGTGCTTGGTGGCAACTTCCTCCTTTGCCAAATGGTGGCACAAAATGCCACTTGGCTGCACAGAAAAGTGACAGAAAAAGCCCTGCCCCATATTTGAATCCACGTGAATTAGAGGTTTTTCTCTCCTATTCCCTTCTCCTGCGTAGCCTCTGGAAGAGCAAAGCATCTGGGTCTAGAGCAAAACTCCTTCAGCCCCTTCCCCAGGGTTCCTCAAACCCTGACTCCAGTGCTGTTGCACTGATGGTGAGTTTTCCCTGGGGCTCTGAGAGAAGTTGGTTTGTGTAGAGCAGGGGAAGGAAGTGTTGGGCTGGAGGCAAGTGAGGAATATCGGTCATCTGTCTCAAATCAGACAGTAATTAGTAAAATGCTAAAACTGAATTAGAGCTGGGATTGTAAGGAAACAAGTACAGCTTTTAAGAAGTTTTATTTGAAGCTAAGCAGAACTCTAGAGGACACATTTTCAAGGTGTCCTCCAAATTTACCTGTGGAATGTTATTCACCAGAATTTTGGTGTAATGAGTGCTCCAAAGCAAAACCTCAGCCTGGTGCAGAATGTCAGATATTAACCCAAGTCAGACCTGCCTGAACAGTTGTGGTAGGTCTGTTTTGGTGTGTGCCAAGTCTTTATTTGGGCAGTGTGCTTCCAGCAGGTACATCTTCCAGAAATAAACCCATAAAACACAGTGAAATCTTCGAGGTGGAGGCTTCTGTAGGCTCTTTATAAAAGTTTTTCTAAGTACTTGCCACTCTAGAGCAGCTTATCCTTGAAAAGGTATGTTATTGTTCAAGAAAAGGAAAGAGCCTTGATGTACAACATGAATGGCATATGTTTATAGACTGAAAGATGTCTTTGGGGGCTCTTCAGTGTTTATTTCCTCTAGAGCCTTTTAAATATTCATTGTTTTGTGGTGAACTCCATCATTGTGTGTGTTTATGGATTCACACATACTGGAGTGCTAATTGCTGTTGTTTAGAGAACTCTTGAAAATCTGTTCAGGTACAGCAAAACAACAATAAAATGTACTTTTTTTGTCCTACTTCCAATGTAATACAAGCTCGGTTTCCTGCTGTTTAAAGCCTCGTTGCTGCTCTGTGAAAAATGTTGTCCAGCAACAAAGAGCATCCAGAAAAACAGCAGCTTTACTGTACACCAAATGCTGTCACATTTTTTCCCAGTCTAATCTCTTACAGCTACTTCATCATTAGTTGTAACAATGGCAGGTAAGACCATTTTCAGGCAAAAAGTGACCTTTCAGTTGACAGTGTGCTCTAATTGGTTTCAGTGATAGACCCCTGCACAAGTGGGAATGGAGGATGCTCACAAATCTGTCAGAATGAGCGAGGAATTGCAAAATGCGAGTGTCATCCAGGGCATTCTCTCTCTGCAGACAAAAAGTCCTGTTTAGGTAAGAAACTCTGGACTATTTATTGTGAAGAAAGTTATTAATCAGCGCTCTGGCTTACGGACCTGTGAGTGGAAAGTAATATGTAACAAATACATGTGTGCATTTTGTAGCAGTGTTCCTCTCTGTGATACTCACACCAGCCCATAGTCTTGAAGGACTTTTTTAGTGATGAAAATTCCTCTGTGATCTCCTAGGTCATGCTTTCTAGCAACTGGATTTGTCAATGCTGTAGTGTTTTTCTTGCAGGGTCCCTTTAAAATAATGTCCCAGATACAGCTCCTGGAAAATTGGTTCAAGTAAAACTCTGAACCAGGTCACTGAAAACCTATTTAGAATTTAAAGGGCTTTTTAGCTGGAGAACTGTTTCCATATTAATGGAGAAACTACTGTGAAGGAAGAAATCGCGATGTGTAAGATTTCCAAAGAGAGGAGCTTAAAAAGTTGAATTCTAAAGTCCTGTATTTAGTCTGGGGTTGTCAAAAGGATCTGTAGCGTTTCTGACCCAAAATGTGGGGGAATTAGAGATCAAAATACCTGCTTTTCTCTTTCAGTGAAACTCTTGGAAGATAGTTTAGCAGTTTTATGAAGTAAAAAGCATTTGTGGACTCGATGGTGCACAGATTTTTAACAGCCAAGTCAGGATCAGGGTGTATATCTACATATATGTATATCTATATTCAGACACTAATTTTAAACTCCTCTTTTGAAAACTTGGCCGAAATCTTGCCAATATTTAAATGATTGTCTCGTATAAAGGGTACTGGGTGCCTTTCAAAATATTTACATCCTACCCTGAGTATTTTACTCAGTTGCCTGCAAGCCCTTCTGTGAGTAGAATGGCAGATCTTATGATTCTCTCTTACTGGAATTACTCATGAGTAATTACTGTAAATAAAAACTATTTTCAAGTAGTGTAGACACTTCACTGATGATGAGTGGATGGAAACACCAGTGGGTTTTGCAGCAGGGTCAGCCTGTTGTTCGTTTTATCTCAGATACACACTGACATTCCTGTTGATTTATGTATGCACTGAATCACTGAGTTAACTTGCAGTGTTATATATTGGAACAAATTTTCTCCCCAGCCTCATGGCAACAATCTTTTGAATCATTAGGCAGCGTGTCTTACCGTGGATATACAATTATTGGTTTTTTCTCCTAGAAGTTACTCAGTGTCTTTTGCAAAATTCAAGCTGCTGCTTGACTCTCTGGAAACCGAGCTGGAAGGAGACAGAGGGCAGCTGAAGTGTCATTCTTCAGCTGTTAGCTGTAGGACAGGAAGAAACCTGTGCAGGATGGTGGCTGTGGTTCAACTTTTTCTTTTTCAACTTAAAAAGAAGAGGAGGAAAGAGTATTTGCAGCGTTGGCCAGCACAGTGTACTCGCAAACTGACAATTAGAGAAAAAGGAGAAATAAACCATTTTATTCTAAGCAGCAGCTGCTCACATGGCTGCCTCAGAGAAGCTGTCATTTGTCCTGAAATTTTCATGAGCCAGTGTGTGGTGTTTGCACTGCCTGGGGCCTCTCTTTGCAAGGAGCCTGACTGCATCCGTCAAGCTCCTTGTGCTCGAGTGCAGGGGCCACGAGCACGGCGCTGGGCACAGCACATGGGGAGGACGAAACTGCTGGAAAGTGGTTTTCTGGGATAAAAAGTGAGGAGCTGCACAGCAGATCGCTCCCTGCCGTGTGCAAGACACTGACCCAGGTTTGGTGCAGTAAATAGTCTGTATTTTGCCAGGAGGATGTCAGAATGAGAAGGAGCAGGAGATGGATCAGGGGTTTGCCATGTGTGATACCAGTCTATGCACAGAGGTTGGTGTTTTGTGCAGCTGTGTTTAGTGTAAATTTTTGTGGGTTTGGGGGTTTTTTTAGCTAATTACTCCTTAAGAGTACTTTTATGTTCCACTGAGATTTTTGGAAGATGGACACCATTGGAGGCATTTAACTCCAAAATCCAGTCTAGCAAGCGTGAAGCTGAGGAGCAGCCTGTTTGACAGGGGGCTGGGGGAAGAGCAGCCTTCCTACTTAGGGCTCTGCATCTTTTCCTTTCCTCACAGGTGAGGTGAAGCTGCTCTGGTTGCAGCAGGTGCCTCCCCACTGTGCTGCTGCAGAGGCAGCTGCAGGATTCAGGGATGATCTGTCTCCATCATCCCTGCTGAAACCCAACCACCACTTAATCCAGATCATTTGACATTCAGAAAATAATCAGCTATTTCCTGCTCCATTAATTTAACTATAGTGGCATGGAGGATGTGGTGATAATTTCAGCGTTTTGGAAGTTAGGGCTTTCTTCTTCATGGGGTTTTCACCTCTCTTCACATGAGGTTTTTTTTTGCCGTCACTCTTTTTACAGGAATAATAAACAAGTTGCTTTGGCTGATACTGCAAATATAATGTGTGATACTGTAAATGTTCACACTGAGAAGCTGAAGGTCAATGGTGCTTAGAAAAAAAGATTTTTCTGGAGAATAATGTGAGTATAAAGTTCTAGGTTCATCGGGTGCTGTCCTTTGTGGACTGACATCAGGATAACCCTTTCAGCAGATGTTTGGAAACGCAGGCATGTCCAGGTAGAGCAGCATTATTTTTTATTTCGGTATCCAGCTGAGTGACTTTGCCTTTCTCTGTGCTTGCAGACGTTGATGAGTGTGCAGAAGGCAGGGCCAGGTGTGCCCATCGCTGTGTGAACACCCCGGGCTCCTTCAGCTGTGCCTGCAGCCCCGGCTTCGAGCTGGGGGCGGACGGGCGCCAGTGCTACCGTAAGTGACACCTGCACTTCAGCCTCCTCCATCTGCACCCTGCCACGCTTCGCTTCTAAGTTGGTGGGATTAGCATTCCCAGCAAAATAAATGTATGCAGAAGCTCAAGCTTAATACTATTTTCTTCCTCTGCTGCTGCTGCTGGGCTTGCAGGGTGGCACGCTCCTAAGCCTGTGTTCGCAGACCTTAATTACTGCCTTTCACAGAGCAAATAGCCCTGTTGGTTTATCTTCAGAGTCTGGTGAATTCTGCTGCGGAGCTACCAGAATGGTGCTGCTCTATGAAATGTATTCGTTCCTGCCCTCCTCCTCCTCCTCCCAGCTTTCTTACAGATCTGATACAAGAGAAAACCAACACGATGTTCTGCTCTTGTCTTTACCTGTCTGGGTTTGCTTATGTTTCTCCTGAGATTATTGACAGTATTAAGAGGATGCTTTTAGAAAAAGGCAACTAAAAAGAAAGATCGGGGATGAAAAAATAGTTTAACAACTAAAATTTCCCAAAGTAAAGCAAGCCCTGTTGTCTTTCCTCGCATACTTACCTCTTGCCAACGGGGTTTCTTAATCAACACGGCTTTTCTGGAGAGGGGGACTGACTCCCAGTGCTGTTAGTTGATAGGTGATCCCTGGCCTGCCCTTTAGGCCAAATTTAGATTAATAAAGGAGGTGATGTGGAAGAGTTGGGGTTATTATGGTCCTAACATAAGCTCCCTGGAATGCAGACAAAAGCATGACCTGTTTTAGCAAAGAGGTGGGCAAAGATCATTCAATCTAATAATACTGTGCAAGAGCTTTCAGCAGGGCTTCCTTAGGAAAATATGCTGCATGCCAGAGAATGAGTCCTTTATTTAAGAATGTGTGTGTAAGAAATAGTTATTAAGAATGAAATCCAGTTTCACAGCATTAACATACGTTAAAAACAAAACCCAATTATGTGAGAGACATCCCGGAGAGTTACTTCATAGGTGATGGGGAGCTGTGAGTGTTGCAATGGCAGAGGAAATGTGATTAATATATAGATATGAAATGTTCTTTCATAGGCATAAAAAAGAGGTTTAGACCACTTAGATTTCATTGTGCTTTTCTGATAATATTTTTTCTGGATGTTCAGCAGATCTCAGGGGATGGTGGTTCTCTGTGCCTCATGTACAATATTGCAGAGCAAACAATAAAAATAAAAACATTCTGCATATATTTATGATCAGGATTATCCCAGTGTTTGAGCAATTTACAATCTTTGTTTATTCTTTCATTTCCCCAGTGGCTGGGGAAGAGCTGGTATTTCAGTTTTGCTGATGAAGAACTGAGACAAAGTAAATGATGAAGATCATGTATAAAGTCAGATTCTGCATTTAATCGCTGGGTTTACTAAATCCCAGCTTAACACACTGGACAGGAGACAGGATTTTTTCTCCCTGGTGCAAATAATCACACTATGCATGAGATGTAGCCCTCAATATTTATTCTCTTAATTTATACCCTCTTCTAGCTGGAATTACATTTCTTGTTGGCAAGCAGGTTGCTCCCTGGGAGCACAAAGAGGGGTAGGATCAGAGCCCACCAACACAGATGTGTCTGGGGAAATTCTGTGCCAGATCTGATGGCCACCACTCAGAGCTGGGGTGTTTCTGGAAGTACAGAGGCTCCTTTAGGAAGGGTTTCTCAGTTCCCCTACATACTAGGATAAATTATTGCCTCTCTAAATAGCTCTGCAACAAGACAATCCTTCCTGAGAAACTTTATGCTGACCCTGTGGGTTCTTTTCATCCTGGAGTAATCATCTGATGAAGTAGTTGGGTGGGAATGAGGTGGCCAGGTGTTCCCTTTTCTGTGGGAGGGTTCCCACTGGAAGTGGCCAGGATGTTGTGAGGGCTGTCCAGTGCAGCCACATGAGGAGGACATGGAAGCCTGTCAGGACAAAGGGGGCTTGCAGTGGCACTGTACCACCCTGTCTTAGCTGCAGGGGACAAAGTCTCGACAGAGGAGCAGCTGTGTCCCCCTGGAAGGGACATCCAAGAGCCAAAACCTGGAGATTGAGTTGTGTTTTGACTGGGTGTCCACTTCACCAGCAGGACTCTGCTGAGGAAGTTTCAATGCCTTTGTGTTTTGGGGTTGTTTCAGAATCCAACTCTTTGCCGTTCCCATGCAAAACTCAAAGCTGCTCTTTGGGAAGTGTATCAGGCTGGGTTGAGGGCCACCACCTGGGCTCCTCAGGTAGTTCTGCTCCTCCTTTGGGGAAAGCACGGTGTCCAAACAAAGCATAAACCTGAGGAAACCTAGGAAGGCTCCTGTAGCCGGTGGCTGCTGGAACACTGAGCCAGCTTCACAGGGCTGAATTTGAGAGCATCCCCTGTTCTGACACAGAGACAAACACCTGGAGCTCAGTGACTCTACAGCCTGCTCTTCTGGAGAGGGGGTGTGAGCTGATTATAGTCACTGCTACAGCACTCATGGCTGCTGTTTTACAGCAAGCTGTTCCTCCAGTGACTCCCCCGGGCTTGCTTTTTAACATCCTTTTGATTTATTTCTCTGCAAGGTATCGAAATGGAAATTGTCGACAGCTGCCAGGACGGGAACGGCGGCTGCTCCCACCACTGCGAGCACACGGCGGCGGGGCCGCGCTGCTCCTGCGACCGCGGCCACCGCCTCGGCCTGGACGGCAAAACCTGCACAGGTAACACGTGCTGGGAGCGGCTGCGGAAGGGCCCAGGGAGCCTGCAGGAGCTGTCGCTCAGGGAAACGCCTCCCCATGCCTTCCCTCCTTCTGCAAGTGTTAATGAACTCGTCCTCCGGCGCTCCCTCAGCGCTGCTCCAGCCTGCCTGGCTCTGGGCGCTCGCTGGGATGGGTCGCCAGCGAGGGGAGGGAGTGGGAATGGCCCTGGTGCATCACCTGTTGCCATGGCCGTGTCTCACCGTGGGCAGCCCAAGCATCACAGGCCTGACTTGGTCTCCCTTCCCTTCTCGGCCGTGGCTGGGAGGAGGTTGGCTGTGGCTGGGAGCGGCGGCACAACTGCTCTGAAGTGCTTCGTGCACAAACGTGTCACAGAGTCTGTTGTGTTTCCATCAGGTTTGCTCAGTGATGAGGTCATGCTTCTGCCTGTGAGAAGTCTCACTTGGGAGGTGAAAGCAACAGAGTTAGATTTGGGTTTATTTTGAGAGAAAAGCTTAAAAATTTCATTCATGTTTCAAGCAACTCTACTATGAGATTTTATTGTGTGTTTGTTTTGTGTTTTGTTTTGTTTATGGCTTTTGCCATGCAAACTGTATGTCATTCTGCTTTGGGCTTGCTGTCACTATGCCATCACGATTTTTAAGAATAGCCAGGAAGATTGGGGGGAAGATAAAAAAAGGCACCACGAAGCAGTGTAGTGAGAAATGAGATGATGAGAAGAGGTAGAGAGTGGGAGCACTGATGAGTGTGAGAGGCATTACAGACAAAATGAGTCTTGCAAGGAGAAAAAGCCAAGTGCAGGAGAGAGGAGGAGCGGGGGAGGAGGGAAGCACTGAGGGCTGCAAGGGCGGGTGATGATGGAGCTTAAAAAGCAAAACAAGAAAAGTTTGGGAGGCAGATTTGGAGCCAGAGCCTCAGAGGGGTGGGTGGGTTACACAGTCTTGTCTGCACAGCTGACAGGAGGCAAAGCAGCCTCCTGCCCACATCCCAGCTCAGTGACCTGCTGCTGGGGATTTCAGGGGGAAGCAGATGCTCCATACACAGCAACGGAAGAGGGAGAACACAGAGGAAGGCTGAGGACATTAAAAGTTGGTCCTAACAGCAAAAATCTCCCTTTTGTTGGATGCAGATTTTGCATTCCTACAAGAAACAAGGGGCTGTTGCTGGAACCCAGAGCGAGGCATCACCTGATGTACTGCAGAGGAGCTCAGCTTGTGACATTTCTGGAAAACACTGCCTTCAAATAACGTGCATTAATCATTTTCACACTGACCTCCTCACCTCGATTGATTAATTACATTTTCTTTCTCCTGTCTGTGTTTCCTCGTAAAGTTGGTGCTCCTTCCAAGGTTAATTGAGACACTGACCTTTCCCATCTGCAGCTGCTCAGCTGGGCCACGTTCGGAAGCATTCTGCAGACTCAGCATTGACAAGGTGGCCCTTGGATGGCCACTGACCTGCTCAGCAGCCTGACAGCAGCCAGGAGCCTGCAGTGCACAGATAACAGCTCAGCTCTCCTATCTAATCACCAGAACAGTGGTGTCAATGATACCAATTTCTGAATGCACACAGAGCAAGAGGAGGCAACAGGAAATCAGTTATCAAAAACTACAATTGAACCTTCCAGGCTTCTGCTGTCCAGCAAATGCCTGGGTGGATCAGGGCATTGCTAGTTTGCATTCAGTAAGGTTGAGTATAAGGAAATCTAAATGGTCAGATGTAGGTTACTGTTAAACAGAATGTTTTTGATGGCTGATGAATATCCTGAGTTGGAAGGGACACACAAGGATCATTCAGTCCAAGTCCTGTTCCTGCACAGACACCCCAACAATCCCACTCTGTACATCCCTGAGAGCATTGTCCAAACACTGCTGGAGCTCTGGCAGCCTTGGGGCCGTGCCAGTGCCCTGGGGAGCCTGTTCAGTGCCCCACCACTCTCTGGGGGAAGAACCTTTTCTGATATCCAACCCAAACCTCCATGATACAGCTCCAGCCATTCCCTTGGGTCCGGTCCTTGGTCACCAGTGAGACCAGCTGGTGTTTTATAAATCCCCTCATGGCAGCTCAGGCTTGTGGAGGAGATGCCTCTCCTGGGACATGGAGGGTCCTGGCTGCTATGGGATTCAGGATTCAGACAGCGTTCAGGATTCAGCTGCTGTCAGGATTCAGGATTCAGACAGTTAATGTGGTTGAAGGATGAGGAAGGTGTAAAGTGAGTGCTGAAGCACAATAGCTCTGAGCAGAGCCGTGGCAGCAGCTCAGGGTGTCTCAAGGGCTGAACGTGCTGCCCTTTCCTTGCAGAGGTGGACGAGTGTGAGACGGGAGAGTCCTGCTGCTCCCAGTTCTGCATCAACTACGCGGGGGGCTATGAGTGCGCCTGCAAGGCGGGGTTCCAGCTCAGCACCGACGGCTGCTCCTGCGACGGTGAGTACGGAGTCAGGGACTGGGCTGGGCTGCAAGGGACCGTAAAAATCATCTCATTCCACCCCCTGCCACGGGCAGGGACACCGTCCACTATCCCAGGTTACTCCAAGCCCCGTCCAGCGTGGCCTGGAACACTTCCAGGGATGGGGCAGCTACAGTTTCTCTGGGCAATCAGGACCTCACCACCCTCATAGGGAAGAATTCCCTCCTATTATCCAATCTAAACCTTGCTTCTGTTAGTTTAAAGCCATTCCCACTTGTCCTGCATCATTCCGTGCCCTTGTCAAAAGTCTTTTGGTGCCAGTGGCTCAGTCTAACTAATCACAGCCCCGGGTAAAAGGAATGCTGTCAAAGCCTTTTGCAGGGCTTTGTGGGCACTGCCCTAATGAGAGTCACTGACCCGATGTCAGCTTTGCTGATAAGGTTTTACAAATGTGTAATTTCCACTGTGTGAGGCTGGAATACAGGAATAACCCAGCATCCAGCATGGGGATGTGTGAGATGAGCCAGCAGAGAGAAACTTTCCCTCCTCTCTCCATGGACACTGTATATTGATGTGTGTTAAACACTCCTTCCACAAAAGAAGAGCCCTCAAAATAACTGAAGGATCAGCTGAGCTTAACAGCTTCAAGCATCTGTTTTCACTCGAGACAAAAACATCAGTGAAATAATCTGCTCCCTGTTGCCCTGAAATGTTTTCATACCTCCAATACCAGAGAGAAACGGAGAGCCCCAAAACACATAAGAAAAATTGTGTTTTCTTATGTATAGAATAATTTGTCAGATGCAGCTGGGCACAGCGTGGGCTCTCCAGGCAGAAGTACTTGCTCCTAATCACCATTTATGTCTGGATTTTGTAGATGTGGATGAATGTCGTCTGGATAATGGCAACTGTGACCATTTCTGTGTGAATTCCCTGGGCTCGTACGAGTGTGCCTGTAAGGAGGGTTACAGGCTTGGGGATAACAGATGGGCCTGCGTGGGTGAGTTATTCTTGAAACTTCGGGGCCATTAAGCATTTCCCACTGATTTAAAAAGTGATTTTGGAACTGGGATCTTCACAGATCCTGGGATTTTGGGAGCCCAACTTGAGCCATCTCTGAAGATGGCCAGGGTAGAGCTACGTGCAGTATGTGGATCCAAGTTCATCCTCCAGTAATGGGTTTTGCCAAAGATTAATGGCAGATGAACACTTAAATCCCCTGGACATGTTTGAAAACCTAAAGCTCCTGGTTTAGAACTAAATACTATTTTGACACTTTTCTTGCACTATTTGATGAAGTTTAACATCTTGTGGGGGAAAAAAAAGGTAGCCAGATTCTGCTTTGATCAACCATGACAAGTTTTCCATTAGTCAGTGACGTTATTCTGGATTCCTGCCAGTGTAACCAGTCCAGAGTTTAACAGAGCAACTCAATTTTACAACCAAGTTTAGCACCTGCTAAACCTTAAGCCAGAGTTTGATATTCTAACCAACACCAAAAAGAAAGCCAGCTGATTTCCCATCATTTTAAGGCTCAAATTTTAATGTTTCTGAAAATAAATTGCGCAGCCGGCCTCACTTTCTATTTGTCATCTCCAAAACGAGCAAGAGTAATGACCTTCATTAACTAAAAATAATCTCAAACTTCAAGTGAGGAAAATTAATCTCCTCGTTTAATTTTGATTCTCCAGGAGCAGAGGTTTCTTCCAGAAAAAGGAAAGATGGGGAGTTTTCCCCTATTTTTTATTTGGGTTTTTTTGAGGTTTTTTTTGTTTTTTTGATAGCAGAAACTCTAAGTACAGATGAGAAAATACCTGGGCTGGGACTGCCAGGTAGAGGTGTGACTGGAAAATCTGATGGCACCGGAATAGTGAAAAAAGATGTAGGTGAGAGGCAGGCGCCGTGGTGATGGGCTGTGTTTGTGCAGCCCTAGGTGTGGAGGAGGCGGATGCAGAGGAGGCAGCGGCGCTCCCCGGCGCCCCGGGGCTGCAGTTCCGAGGGCCCCCCCAGCTGCTCCACTACGCGCTCGGGGCCCCGGCCCAGGATGGAGACCCCCGAGGAGAGCTCACGCTGGTGCACAGGGTCGGTGAGTGACCAGCAGGGCCCCGAGCCAGCACGGCAAACCGGGGGGATCGCCTCGGGAAGAGGATTCGGGGCTGGGCTGGCTGGGCTGGAGCATCAGGAGGTGGGATGAGCGTTAATCCTGCTCCCTGCCCGTCTCCATGCCAGCAGGGATGAGGCATTACCACGTGCTCCATCCCAAATGGGACATGTTTGAGGAACCGGGAGGCTGTCTGGATGCACTGGGAGGGAGGCAGGGGAAAAGTGAGCAGCACAGCAAGCAGTGGCTGGGAGGCTGCTTGGAAAACAGCCCCAGGGGCAGCAGCGGGAGGGATCTCATCGTCCCAGGGGTGAGAGGATGGCGTGGGTTACTGCAGTGCACTAAATCCCTCGGGAAACGCTCCCTTTCTCCTAGAGCTGGGAGCATGTGTCCCTGTTTACAAACCCTTTTTTAACAGCTGGAGGCTTTTTGTTTAAGATATTTGCATTTTGTTTGTGTTAAAAGCAATCCTCTGAAGATTCAGGTTTCCCTTGACTCTCTGGTAAAAGCACCGACCCGTCCATGTATTGCTCAGCTCAAGTGGTGGCAAACAGCACAGGAGCACCCGCTGTCACAGCAGTGGGTGCAGAGCAGCTTTGCACCCACCTGGGCTTTGCATGATTCAGTCTTTCCACCCGAAGGTGGAGACTTCACAGCTTTAAGAGTATTACGAGGTGAAACCCTGTGCTTGCTTTGTGCGGAGTGCTGGTGGGTCACCAGGGAGGATTTCTTGTTTTTCCTGTGTGTGACCTGTGTTTTTCGTATAAGCTCTAATTACTCATCTGAGGACTGTGCCTTACAGGCAAAAATCAGGAGCTGGTCTTGGCTTTAATAAAAAATTAACTTATTTTTATGAACAAAACTGTTAAGACCGTCCCAAATCACACAGCATCCAGCCGGACTCAACAACACTGATAACCAACTGGGAAACTGATAAATGAGATAACCACAGGCAAAATTATCAGGCCTAGAAACCACAATCAAATATTTATTGACCACTTTTTGCATGTTTTATTTATATTTAGCCACAGAAATTTGGGTGTTATCAGTCAGAGCTGAGCAGCTGCACTTTTTCTAAGGCTCAGGCTTTGCAGCATATGGTGGTTTGTAGGAAAAGGTGATGGAGAAAAGGAACTTTAAATGGCTTAGTAAGTTCTCTTACCTCCCAAATAGTAATTTATTGCTTATACTTTCAGATATCTTTTTGGGCTGCTATCTATATTATAGAAAAACCTGCTTTAAAAGTAAGCTGGTGCAAGTAATTAAATATTTTCTATAGCTTGAATGACTTTTTAATGTGGAAGCATGGTGTGTTTAATGGTGATCTGTATTCTTCTCCTGAAATATGAATTTGTACCCTCTTCCAAGTGGGAGCACTGGGATTCTGAATGTCCCTGAAAGCTTGGGCATTTGTTCAGCTACAGAAAAGGGAACAGTTGGGTGCTCAGACCTAGAAGAAATCTGGCCTCACAGAGAAAATTGTTGGTGAAAAGCAACGAGCCTGTGACTTACTGTAGGCTGAAATAAGCTGCCAGCTCACTTTCAGGTGCTGTTCAGAATCCCCTTCCAAAAAGCCTCCAGCCACAGCCATAAAGCCTCGAATGCTCTAAACTGTGTGGATGGGATCTTCAATGCCACTGATGTATTTTATCAGACAGTCACATTTATTTTCCATGCCTGTCTCAATAGACACCACAAAGAGAACATGAGGGTGCAAGGGATAAAAGGAGGGTGGGGAAGGAGAGGGAAAAAAAATGCATTCTCATATCAGGTTTCCTATATAAACCTCTTCATATCCATGAAGAAATAGGGAAGTGATAAATGTATATTTTGCTTTGTTTTCCAAGAAGAACACTCAAATTATGCGGTTGAAAATATCAATGAACCATGTTTAAATAGCACCACATCCACTTACTGCAATGAAACAGCAGGGATAGCCTAGCAAGAAGAGGAGTCCCAGTAAATATTTCTAATTATATACAGTGTTATCGGGCATCAGCTGCAAATTCACTTTTTCTGACAGCAGAGCACTTGCTTTTAAAAAGTAGCTTGAAGTGCTCTTCGCTGGAGAATTAGAGCATTTAGGTGAGTAAATTCCAGCTGAACACCCAGCTTTCCTTTTCCTTAGAGTCAAAAAAGTGAAGAGGGAAATTCAGGAACATCCGTTTTGCCGTGCCTTTTGTGCTGAACCGGCGCAAAACGATAGGTAAGAGCTTGTGGAAGCGTTTTTGTCTGGCAGCAGCTCACTCAGCCCCGTGTGGGTTTTTTTTGCTGTCAGTGTGCCTGGGTGACACGTTTGGCCAGGACTGCAGCCTGAGGTGTGAGGATTGCCTGCACGGGGGCCGCTGCAACAGCGAGCGCAGCGGCTGCGTCTGCCCGCCCGGCTGGGCCGGGGTCGTCTGCAACGAGAGTGAGTACCCGGGGCATGGAGGGGGGAATGATCCTTCTGCAGGGGCTCTGCAGGTGGGGAATGGGAGTCACCTCTGGTACTTCTCGTCTGTGAAGCTCCCTAAGGAGCACAGCTGTCTCACAGTCAAGTCTATTGTGCTGGGACGCATTAAATAGGAATTGTAGGTGATGCCGTGGTACGCAGAGGTCCCGGCCCCCTAGTGCAGGTCTGGGCAGAATCATCCACCTCCTAAATACTTGGTTGTTGTTCATTCCTATTCACTGTGCTGCTGAAAGCTGCCAAAGTTTGCCGGCCATGCTTCATTTCACAATTTGACTCGCTGACTTCCAGAAGTCTGTCCCAGCAGTTGGTGTGACAGTCTGGGTGGACATGTATGCTAAACTTGAGTTTTCCCATTGTAGCATCCCAAGACATTGCCTTTTAAATTTTTTTCTTATGTTTTCAATTTCTTTTTTCCTTATTCTTTTTATTATTAGCATCACTTTCTTGGAACAGTTAATTTTTCATATTTGAAATCATATTTTTCAGAATTCTGTTGCCAAGTCAGTGCCCTTTACAATAGCTTTTCACTCTGCTTGCTCCTGTTTCCTGGCAGAAGATCTTTCTGATTCAGAAGTATGTGTCAAAACCCACTGGAAAGAGAGTGGTGATTTCTTGCTGTGCTGTTCTTCATCTGCAGTTTGGCAAAACTTGTCTGCTGCTTGTCTGAGACATCATACAGCAGATTTCCTGTTTGAAATGGGTCCCTCCATTTCGTAGTGTGTGACATGATGGCCCGTCATTCTCAGAAAGTCTTTGCTGCCACTGGTGAGACAAAGAGTCGATGAAAATTTATTACTTGACATCAGTAGACAGCACTCTTCAGGTTAATTGCCATCAAGATCGTTTTGGAGACGTCATCACATGGACAGAAATGTAGAAAAATCAAGCAAGTGATTGAAACCAACAGTCTGCCTGTGGTTATTTTGGGAGACTGATGGTGGGTTTGGTTTGTAAACACTGGGGGCAGCTAAGAGGGTAGAAATGGGGAGATTTAGTATGATAATTTCCAGCCTGTCTAAGGCAGTTCAAGCTATCGAGTTAGGATATTCTTACTTCTATTCCTGGTGTGCTAGTGGTTCAGGATAGATTATAAAAATTTCAAGGCAGTATCCAAATTCTTTAGTTCATTTCATAAATAACAACATTTCTGATGTATATTTGCAGTAGATACCCGTGCATGTAATCTAATGGAATTCACCTCTGGAATTTAAAGAACTTTAATAGGACTGTGTTACTGAGCTAAACCTGCTGTCTGATGAAGTCAACATGGACAGTGATAAATACAATATCTAATCTGTATGAATTAGTCATATGTGATTGCTTTCACTCTCTTCTCTTGCTTTTTTAATACGCGGCATAATTCATGGATTTAGGGTAAGCGTGTTTAGGGTAAGCTAAAACAGTGGAGAAAGCTGGAACTAAATTTCTCTAATAATGCACCAAAGAAGCCGAATGGAAATTGATGTGAAATGTCAACTTTCTTAATGTACATTGATAAAATGTCAGTGAAGTCAGATGACTCCAGCAGCTGTATTCACTCAGCCAGCTCAGGCTGCAAACAGCGGAGCGAGGCTTCGTCTCACAGTTTGTTTTTGCTGTTGTGGATCCACTGCTGCCATGATCACCTGGGGAATTTCAGAAACTACATTTGAAAAACAAGATATTGTTTTCATAATAGTATTTGGGAGAGAAAAAAAGGATGTTTAAAATATTTATCTCCCAAGTATTCTAAGCTGTGCTCTGATATTTAAACTTTGGGCTTGACAGGCAATGGTTTTTGAGCCTGCGCTTTGTGGGGAGGGGAGCACGTGTGGGAAGGGTTGGATACATGACAGTACTTCCCAAGCTTGGTTAATTCAGTGTCCTTTGAGATGTTCCAGTAAATATCAGGTGGATGTGTGTTGCTTTATAGGAGAATATAAATTTGTTTGGATCCTGCTCAGATGAAAGGACTCTCTCCTTGCTCAGTTTTCACTGAATTGCAGAATCAATTAGGCTGGAAAAGACCTTTGAGGCTGAGTCCAACCTATGACCCAGCACCACCTTCTCAACCAGACCATGGCACTGAGTGTCGCATCCACTCTTTTCTTAAGCATCTCCAGGGATGGTGACTCCACCACTCCCCAGGGCAGCCCATTCCAGTGCCCAATCACCTTCTGTGAAGAAATTCCTCCTGATGTCCCACCTAAACCCCCCCTGGCATGGCCTACGGCTGTGTCTCCTTGCCCTATTGCTGGTTGCCTGGGAGAAGAGACCGACCCCCACCTGGCTACACCCTCCTCTCAGGGAGTTGTTGGGAGTGATGAGGTCTCCCATGAGTTTTCCAGGCTGAACACCCAGCTCCCTCAGCTGCTCCTCACAGGATTTGTGCCTCAGACCCTTCACCAGCCTTACTGCCCTTCTCAATGACCAAAGCCTTGTTTTGCTTCCTTCCCGGCAGAGGGGAAGGATTTCTTGGTATGTTCACGCTCCCTGCTCTCTCCACAGCCTGTCCCCCCGGGACGTTCGGCAGAGGATGTGCTGGTGTCTGCAAGTGCCAGAACGGAGGCTCGTGTGACCCCGGCACGGGGCAGTGCCACTGCCCGCCCGGCGTGCTGGGCCGGCTCTGCGAGGACGGTACGGCTCCTTCTCTGCCTCAGCCTCTCCGCTTCTCCCCCCTTGCTCCTTTCAAATAATGAGCAAAACAGGGGGTGAGGAAAGGCGGTGGCTGGCGAGGCTGCGCAGAGCCCCGGGTCGGCCGCAACCGCTTTGGGGCTGGGCTTTGACCCGTAGCAGCTGATGCCTTGCTGTGTTTGTGCCCTCCAAAGGTTGCCCGAAAGGTTTCTTCGGGAAGAACTGTAACAAACCGTGCAACTGTGCCAACAAGGGCCACTGCCACAGACTGTACGGAGCCTGCCTGTGTGACCCCGGGCTCTACGGCCGCTTCTGCCACCTCAGTAAGTCCCCGCCGTTCCTCGGATCTGTTTAATGTGTGCACAACGCAACAGTCTGTAAAAGATTCCACATCATGTAAAAGGGGCTGGCAAAAAGGAAGGAGAAGTGACTTTTTGCACAGTCAGACAGTGATAGGACAGGGAGAAATGGATTTACTAAAGCAGTAGAGATTTAGATTAGATATTAAAGAAAAGTTCTTTTCTGTAAGGGTTGTGAGGTCCTGGCACAGGGTGTCCAGAGAAGCTGTGGCTGCCCCATCCCTGGAATTGTCAAAGGCCGGGTTGGACGGGGCTTGGAGCACCCTGGGATAGTGGAAGGTGTCCCTGCCCATGGCAGGGGGTGGAACAAAATGGGCTTTAAGGGACTTTCCAACCCAAACCATTCTGTGATAAAATGAGCAAGACTTTGAGTTCTGCAATGGGCTGGGAGTAGCAGGAGGACAGGACTTTTGATTTGTGCCAGGAAGCCCCAGAAGCTTTATTAATCTTTTCCCTGTAGTGATTAATCTTTGCCATAAGGACTGAGATTTACTGATGCTCAAAGGTGAGGATTATAGGTGGGGTGGACAGTTTAACATCAGGGTCGTTGCTGAGGTTAGAGTCTGGTTGGAGCTGGTTAGTGACTGCTGATGAGTTGGAGTGGGAGCTGGGGAGCAGGGCTGGCTGGGACAGAATGAGGATCAGACATTAGATGGAATAAAAAGAATTAAAACAAGAACTTTGCAAAATAGATGATCGAGTTTGTTTGTACTTACAGGTTTTGTTTGTAAAATCTGTACAAAATTGAAAATCTCTTGTGTTTGATTTTATTTTTTGGGGGGTTTTATTACGAAAGCTTTTGCCTTGGAGTGCATCCACGTGTTTTTTCATTCAGAAAATTAGCTGAGTTTGCTTTGAAATGTTTCTAGTTCTTGCATTCACCACGTGTTGCTTGACGTGAAGTGAGTGACCTAACACAGGAATCATGTAAACTCTCCTTTCACCCACCCACACGTGAACAGGCGCTGCCGTGGGAATGGGGATGTTCTTGCTGGAAGCGAAACGGAGGTTTTGCTTCTTGCAGCAGTTGCATTCTGCAGCAGCGTGCAACTTCAGCCAGTTCCTGCATAATTACTGAGCTGATGCTTCCTTTTCTTCTGGCTGCAGCCTGTCCCAGGTGGGCCTTCGGCGCGGGCTGCTCGGAGGAGTGTCAGTGTGTGAAGGAGCACACGCTGGAGTGCAGCCCCAGGAACGGCTCCTGCACCTGCCAGCCTGGATATCACGGCAAAAGGTGCCAGAAAGGTATCTCACACAGCCAGGTTCCCCACATCTGCTCGTGCCTTTGTCCTAGTCATTTCTTGTTCTTCCACCCATCTGCTTTGTTTGGCTGCTGCTACTCATACATTCATATCCTACTAATGATTTTGTGGGGTTTTAACGCCGCTAGGGTTGCAGGGACATCGAGGGGAATAGAGCTTAAGAACGTAGGAGTTTTAGCCTGATCAAGTGACAACAGAAATCCAGAACCCAAATCCTAATAAAGCCTTAAATAATGAAGATGATGTGAGTTTTCATTTCTGTGCTTTTTCCAAATAAGTGGCAAAATCTGTGTTTTATGGCAGCAGGGTGATGTGTAGACAGGTTCAGTAATGCTGCTTTTCCTTCAGATTTGCAGCTCTTTGAATTCAACTTATTCTTTGTAGTTTTTGAGGGTAGTTCAAAGAGAATTGTATCCCACATTCATGTTTGCATGTCTCAGTAGCCCTTTGCAGACAGCAGTGGAGTAACATAATAAAGGTTGTCTCTTCAGATTTTTCTCTGGGCAGGCAGGACTGTGTTGGATTTATGACAGTAGTTCTGGTGGGTTTGGTGGAGAACAATAAAGACAATATTTAGTATTTTCATCATTTTTGGTGATGGGCTCAGTTCTGGCAGGGAGCATCCCTTGCCCAGCACTGGCTTTGCACCAAGGCAGAGAGCAGCAGAACTTACAGACAAAGAAGAAGAGAATTCTGTAATGGATTTAATTGAATATATCCTCAAGTATTCTAATTGAATAAATCCTTAAACATTCTGCCACTCTGTTTCTGGGTCGTATTTAAGCAGTAACGTCTTTGAAATGTAAGTACATATTAAGTATTTACACTTTGTTAACAACACTTCTAAAATGTACATTATAATATATTCTCTGCAAGTTTCTGCAGATTACTTTCTGATTTTTGTTCACTTTCCTTAACTTTTCCTTTTTCTTAAACATGTTCTGGGTCTGCTTCTATTTCCAGAGTGTACCCCGGGGTTTTATGGGGCTGGCTGCAAACTGAGGTGCAGCTGTCCTCTTGATGTTCTGTGTGATCCTGAGACAGGAGCCTGCAAACATCCATGTCCAGCTGGGTTTCATGGAGAAAAATGCCATTTGTGTAGGTACTCGCTGCATGTTTCCCTGGGAGATACACTTTGGATGGGAAAGCTCATTCAGGACACTTAGGTTCAGATTTAGAAGTTGCAGATAAAAGGGTGCATTTGTTGTTGATACGAGTTGGCAGTTCCCCACTGAAACCAGACTGATATTTGGAGCCTGGCAAATGCTCTCTCTCTCTCTTTCTGCTTGCAAAGGTCGAGGCACAAAGCTGAGGCCAGTTACCCAAACTAACATTTGTCCAAGTTACAACAGTTGCTTTTAAAGCTTCAGGCCCAGATTTTCCAGGGCTCTGTTGCAGTTAATTACAGACCACCAGTTGCTCAGACACTAATACTAACATTGATCACTTCTGCCAGCACAGCTCAGCTTAAAATTGGTGGTCGTGGTGCTTCCTAATGTCTTCAAAATGCTTCTAACCATGACTTTGGGGTTTTTTGTCCAGCTTGTCAGCCTGGCAGCTTCGGGATGGGCTGCAGGCAGAGGTGCAGCTGCGGGGGAGCACCGTGTGATCCGAAGACAGGGCAGTGTGTTTGCCCAGCTGGGAAGACTGGTGCTACGTGTGAGCAAGGTGTGTGAGGTGCTGGACCAGGGTAGGGAGTGCCTGGCTTTGGAAGATGTGATAGGAAGTAGAATTTTGCTGTTTCCTAAACCAATAAACAGACACCCTGTGATGGACATTGGGAGAGAGCCCTTGGTCTCTCTTTAGCTGTGCTCTTGTGTGCTGCAGTCTGCTGGCAGATAACACAACATCCAGCTCAGTTTTACTACTATTTATGAAATCTTCAGGGTAACAGCAGAAATCTACAACTGTCCTGAAACAGAAAATAGCACTGGTTACACCTCATGTGCTTTTTCTCCAGATTGCCCAGATGGCCAGTGGGGACCAGACTGCCAGAACTCCTGCGAGCCCTGCGCCAACGGGGGACAGTGCAACAGGGAAACTGGAGCCTGTGACTGTCCCCCTGGCTACACTGGGTCGTCCTGCTCTGCCAGTAAGTCCTTGCACCAACCTTCTCCATGAAAAGAAAGTCAGACTGAGAAGTCAGGTTATGGTTTGATTTCTGCCTTCTTACTCTTTCGTGAGAGGAAACGCGCTGATCCGAGATTAAGTGCCCTTCATCTCCAGGAATTCCCCAGGTTGGATTTGACATTATTTATGGGAGGGAGATTGCAGATAAATGCACGTGATCAGCTAAACTGCATCCCAAATGGATGTTATCATTAGACCTAATTTGTGGCAATCTGTGCTTGGAAATACAGCGTTTATCAGCCACAACACTGCTGTTGTAATCCTGGCTGCAAGAGGCAGCAAGAGGTGGGACCAGCTGGCCCACATGGCATCACCCTCGGGTTGTGTTTGCAGCAGCACTCCTTGGTGTATATAATTTAGGATTAGATAATACTGAAGATGAGGGAGCAGGATCAGTGCTACCCCTGCAGCCAAAGGCCATGGGGATACGCTCAAGGAACAATTCTGTGCTGCTCTTCCAGCCTCTGGGCGTTAAAAGGCTGCTCGAGTTTGGCTGTTGTGCTGCACAGACAGGCTCTCAGGGACAGCCCTGCTTTGTGCAAGACCTCAGTGGCGGCACATTTTTAATTCTTGTTAGGCACAAAATTGCTTTTGAGGAAGGGTTTCCTCCTTTGAGGAGACAGCCTGATGCACAGGAGTACCCAAAAGTCACTCAAGCTAATCCTGCGTTCCAGGACTGGGCCTTGGACACCCACAGTGCAGATCCCAGATATTTCTGTGTTGCCGTTTCGATTCCTGGATTCAGCTAAAGCCTGTTTTAGGGGGTGAGCTGTTGCTGTCTGTTTGGGAGGATCAGTCTGTGTCCGAGTTGTGACCTGGGTGAGGTCGCAGGCTGTCTCTGTTTGCAGCCCGCCCCGACGGGCACCACGGGCTGAGCTGCCTGTGGCTGTGCAGCTGTGGCAGCAGCGCTCAGTGCCACCCCGTCCCCGGGGAGTGCTCGTGTCCCCCGGGCTGGACTGGCCACCACTGCAAGCGCCGTAAGTCAGGGCACGCGGGACCTCCCGGGGACTGCACGTGGAGGAGCCAGCTCTGTTTGCTCGTAGTTTATTACAGTTTTTTAATACAGTTTTGCTAATCTTACTGCTTCTGAAATGGTGTGTTTGTGGGTTTGCAGAGCCTGGGTGGTTATAATCCTTAATTATCCGGGTTCAAAGCATTGAAATAGATGGCTGATGAAGCGCAAAGTATTGATATAAGCTCTTATTTCAACACTATGGATCCCTTTGCCCAATACCATCTGTCCCGTCAGCATTTTGACTGACAGACAGTTTTGTTTTTCATTTTCAGTGTAGATTAGTTTTGAGATTAATTCTCCATATCTCATTTTGTTTGGGGGAGATTTATTCAACAAGTGAGTGGCATGTAGAGTCGTGTGTCTAAAGGTCACTTTTTAACTTGGGAATATAAATGCTGTGAGAAATTCTGTTCTCTGGAAGAGCACAGCATCCTTCTGTTGACTTTAGCGTCGCTCTCCATATTGGTGGCTATGTGGGAGAGTAGATTTGCCCTTTTTGGATGGCACCATATAAATGTGAAGCCATCCTGCTTGATTCCTTCCTTTTCCTGTGACACATCTCTTCTGCTTGATTCATTGTGATGCCTCTTGCAAAAAGCCAACAGAAGACAAACCCCTTTCTAATCTTGGTCTTAAACACATAAAATCATTTAATTGGCAGTGTTGACAGCAGCAAGTTTTGCACCTGACTTCTCAGGCTCTGTACTGAAGAAAATGCTGGGAAAATCTGAAGTTTCCACCAATATGCATATTTTAAAAATCAAACCAGTTGGTAGTGTGTAGAACCACTGAGATGGCTTTTCACAACTCCCTGGGCTGTCTAGAGAATTGAGAGACCATGACAACGGAAGGCTTTTATTTCTATTCAGCATAAGATCTGAGAAAAATTGTTTTGCGGAGGTATCTCAGTAAGGCAGCTCTTCCAGCTATTGCAGACTGGGCATTAAACAGATTCCCAACTCCAAAACCAGGTTTCTGTTGCCCTAATTGGCACTTTCATCTTCATCCTTACTCAAAAAAGTGAAGAGTTGCTGTGGTACATTGTCGTAATTGTGTCAGTGCTGTGTGATTTTAGGATGAAAGCAGTAAGTTGCTTTAACAAACATTGTGAGATTCCTTCGTGTCCAAGCTGCATTTCCCAGTATTTTGGGGAAGGCATGGAAGGCACTCCCAAATCTGTCTGGTTTTACCCATTGCCTATTCTGGATATGCAGATTTTCATTGAGTGAGTCAAAAGCTTATCTTTTATTTCCATCAAATAACAGATTTGTGACTGATGGGTGTGGATTGATCAGTTTTATGGGGGTGGGATAATACCTGCCTGCATCCAGCTGAAACAGACCAGCAAAAATGGTCTTTATTTCCACGACTCGCGCCCGTGCTGCAGCTGGGGGTTCAGTCCAGTAACGTTTTGTGTGTTTTATATTCTCTGATGTAGAAGGGCAGTGGGGCTCGGGGGTGGTGCGGGATGTGACCCCGTTTCCCGTGGCAGCCTGCAGCAGTAGCCACTGGGGTCAGGGCTGTGCCCACTCCTGCAAGCCGGGGTTCACCGGGCAGCGCTGCCAGCTCCGTGAGTGCCCGCCTACCCAGCACGTGGAACTGCCCAACCCCAGCTCTGGAAGTTGTGTTTTCCTGGTTGTTCCCAGCAGGAACACTCCCAGGCTCTTCCACCCCCGCTCTGCCCGGCGCGGCGCTCTCGGGTTTCACCAGGGTTAGATGCTTTCCCTGATTTGATTTCCAGAAAAGGTACTTTCAGCCTTGTTTTGGACCCAGCAGCTATTTTTAATGTTAGGATCTCGTGTGAGGGATAGGATTGATGTATATTTGGGTTGTGGCATAAGAGTTTCCATAGTGGTTTTATTTACTCAGTTTTTAAGGCAGCACTATTTCTTCATAAATTTCTATTTAAGGTCAGGCATATAGAAATACTTCATATGTACATGACAGAAGAAAAACCAGGAATTTTTGGAGTCCTGTATTTATTAACAACAAAAATGTGCAATGGTCTTATCAGAGGCCCATGACCCTCACCTTGGCATTCACCTCTAACTGAGGTCAGCAGCAGATGCTTCAAGCATATGAAAACAGGATTATAGTTAATTCCTGATATGTCTCCCCAGGTACCGTCAATTTCTCATTCAGGAGCTTCTTGAGACAGAAGCAATATCTCTATATTTAATATAACTTGATTTTTTCTTCTCCAATTAATGTGCCTATTTTCTTTTTCATTTCATGCAAGCATTTGGAATCCACTTCATCTTGTGGCAGTAAGTTGCATAGTTATGCTGCTATTATTGTTATTATTATTGATTATATCGATGTTGTTAAATAAAATAAACATTTTATCTACTCGTTTAACAATCTTACAGTAGCACAGATGTAGCTACCAGAGTCTCAGTAGCGTGGGCAGGATTAACTGCTGGTGTCACACAGAAATGTCAAAACAATTAATCTGGAACCGTGACCTACGACAAGAAAGCCTGGAAAGTTGATCTTGCAGCCCTTGTTGCTGTTGGCACAGGGGGAATGGAAGGACAGTGTGTGGGGAGGACCAGCCTCCCAGAGAAGGAGCTGCCAGCTCTGCTTCTCTTTTGCTCTTGATCCTTCTGAAAATAGCATCTCTGCAGACAGAGAGTGGCCAAGTAGCTGCTTGTAATCTTCACTGGGAAGGGAATCAGCGAAGCCATCGCCACTGACAAAACATCTGGCAGTCCCTAAAGTTCCTTCTGTGGGTTTTCTGTTTTATTTAGTCTGCTTTTTACCCTCTTGTGTTTGTGTGTATATGTATGTATAAAAATTGCTCATATATATATGTTTCTGTGTATGTGTGCGCGCAAGATTATGAAAACGATAATTCTTCCCAGAATTTCTTGCTGCCTTGGAGGTGAAATCTTCGCTGTCTCTGGATATCTCCTCTGCTCCCCAGGCATCCCTGCGCTCTCCCTGCAGGTTGGGCTCCTTCCCTTGGCAGGAGCTCAGGTTCTCTGGTGGGGTGGCAGGATCCTGACGCGCATCACAGCAGCCTGTGCCTGCTGGAGCAGGGGCAGATTCTCTGTTCTGTGGACTGTGAAATCATTTGTGAAGTGCTCTGACCCTTTGCCATCACCTTGAAAAGCCTCAGCTCCAGGCTAAACACTGTGGGCCTGAAGGGAGCTCTGCTGAGAGCCCCACACCTCTTGCTGCACTGCAGCACCATTTCCCTTGCACGGATCCTCTGAGTGAAATTTCAGCTGAAAAGGAAACATGGAGAAGGATCCAGCTTTTAAGGCACAAGTGCTCTTCTGTGTATTTATTTGTTGAGCAGTGGTCTGCAGCTTTGGGAAGAGGAAAGGGTTTCACCTGTAAGTGCAGAAAAATAGTTTCAAACATTTAAACAACGTCCCATTTTTTTTACTCTTTGAAAGCAAAGAAATACTTCAGGTACCTTGCTCTTCTTCCGTCTCCCATCCCAGCTCCTCTGTAAGACTCACAGTTGGCAGAGTCACTGAGCTGCAGGAGCACCTGAATTCATGCCAGCTCCAATCACTGCCCACCCACGGCACCAAACAAACAGCACCAAACCTGCCCCTCTCTTCCAGACATAGAGGTGTCTTTGAGGACCTTTGTTTTCTGTTCTCTCTGATTCTTTCCAGATTGCCTGAAAACCACTTTGTTGATGTAAATGCTAAAATCATACGGTTCTAGGAGAGATCTGGCAATAATCTCCATAACTCATTTAGAGGGATGTTCACAAGACCTTCAAACATGAGTAGAGGCTGTGTAATACTGTGTTTAGCCAAGTCTATCTCTGTGTTTCAGCCTGTCCAAAATATCCAATGTGAATTAGGCAACTGGCCCTGTTCTTAATTGATTTTCCTATAATCCTGGAAGGAATTATTTTCATTCTCAAATGTTTTCTTTCTTCTGATGGCGAGTACCATGCAAATCTTTTAAAACTCCTCACATTAAATGCTATGGAAATGTAATTGTTAATCTGTCCCCCAGATGTAATGGTTTTGCTTGAATTTTTCATAGCAGAGCATGAAAGTTAAGTGTGCAGCATTCAGTTTGGAGCTTTGTGAAGGCAACCAACACATTTCATATTTTCTCCAGCTTTCTGAGGAAAGAGGATTTACAGGGGAACAGAGGAGCTTCTCCCCTTGCAGTTGATGAAGTCCCAGAAGAGATGTGCACATAAGCAGCTCCAGACCAGTGGGCAAAGTGTCATCAGGCAGAACCTGTGAAGTCTCAGGCTTTACAATGGAAGATGATAGTTTTCTGTGCAGAATTTAGTCTTTCAACACTCTGGAATTTTTCTAAAATAGATCTTAAATGTAGCTCAGCTTACCTGGGCCTCGAGGGGAACACTTAATCTTATTTTTAAGCCATTTACCATCATGCCTCGATTCTTTTGGAAATAGTCAGATTTCCCATGGATGTAAAAATTCCCCATTGATCCCTGATCTGCTCTGGCATTAACCCATCATCTGGTTGTGATTCCTCTGCTGCAGGGTGCCCCGAGGGGAGCTTTGGCCCAAGCTGTGAGTCCAGCTGCCAGTGCCAGAACGGAGCTGCCTGCGACCACGTCAGCGGAGCCTGCACTTGCACGGCGGGCTGGACAGGAACCTTTTGTGAAAGAGGTACTGCTGCTCCCCCTGGTCCCTTTTGGATTCAGGGAGGAGTTTTTTTGGTCTTTATTCGGAGAGCTGGTTTTACAATTTACAGTGCTGGATCTAAATGAACCACTGAACTTGATCGGAAGCCGATACCGAAATGTGAGCTCCCCTCCCAGCTCAGCAAAGCGTCGTGCTGGGTGCCAAATGTCAGGCACGTGTTTTAACGTGGTTAAAATTAGATATATGCTTAAAGCTTCTGCTGTATCGCATCTTCGTGAAGACTCTTTTTAAGCAGTCCCACTATTTGAGTGCTGAGCAGGGAGCTTGTTCAGCCTTACACTTGCTTGTTTCTAGTGCCTCCCCGAAGCGATTTAGAGAAAAACATGGATGTGTGCATCATCCCCATGGAACTCTTTAAGAACAGACACGCGTTTAACTTAAATAAATCCAACAGATCATCCTCTATTACCTACTCATTTGGTAAAGCGTTGGAGAGGTTGGACTGGATTCCTTAGCTGCATTTTGGTGAGTCAGTCCGTGGCATTATCACAGGAGGTTGCTGTCACGCTGCATCATTTTGTAGATGTTGTGTATAAAAAATACAGCAGAAACAGCACAGAGTCGTTCAGGCGCTGTGAAAGTTAAGTGCAGGTGATTGAAAATTCTGCAAATTACGGTGCTTGAACCGAAGTCACAACTATTTTGCATAGAAAGCAGCTTTATCAGCCAGTTTCAGCAGCGAGGATGGAGGGAAGAGGCAGCACTCACAGGCGGGCAGCTGCTGCCCTCTCATGGGAAGGGAGATGCTCCACAGCCTGACCAGGAATGTAGCAAGGCACCCACCGGTTGGAGTTGATATTGCTTGTTGTTGCTTCCCTCTCATTCTTACCAGGGACTATTATATAAAATAAATAATCTTTCCAAGGTTCTGCTGCAAATTGCACCTTGTAATTTGTGATATCTCCACTATGTCCCTTTTTAATATAATTTAACTGAAACCTGTTTTCCTAAATAATCTGCTATGTTTATTTTAAATTATTGTATTTTTATTGGAAAAAAAATGAGGCACTTATCTGTGGTGTTGTGTAAATCTCTTCATTCCAGCAGGAATTATAATGGGAACAAACATCCTTTCCCAGAGCAGGTGTGAGGAATAGGGAGAAGACTGGGTGATTCTATTGGGGGAGAAAAAAAACCAAAGTCTCCAAATCAGTCATGTTGGACATTTTTATCTTTTTTTAATTCCTGAAAGAAGATTGTGGAGGGGAGAGTGGAATTCAGCGCTTTGTAAAACACAGTTTTCCGCGTGTTTTCTCTCAAGAAGGCAGAGTGTTTGCTCTCAGCTGACCTGGGCTACCTTGTAACTTAGCAAATTTCGACCAGAACAGTTTGGCAGCTTCCAAAAGACGCCAAGGGAGGAAAACATGTGGGTGGTTTGCCCTTGGTAGAACCTTCTTGGCACCTTCTCTCGGAGGAGCTGTAGCGCTTCTGTTTCGAGTGACTGGGAGACTGGCAGGGTTTCCTTCTGGCAGGGATGTGCTTTTTGCTGTCCTCTTGGCAATCCACCCACATTGGCCAGGCTCTGTGCCTTGCAGGCAGAAATTCAGATCGAGCCCTGGCGCTGCAGAGTTGCCTTGGACTTCAAACATCCTGCTGATGCCTCAGCCCCTGGCTGGGAAGGACTTCTCCATCATCACAGAAATGTTGAAACTGAGACTCTTGCAGCCTTCTAAGTTCAAAGTCCTAGGAGAACACAGTCCCTTGTAAAATCTGATTCTGATTAATAGTAATAATTATTATCACCCCTGCGCAGTGAGGGTGTTTGAACCTGCAGTCATTGCTTTTGCTGTTTTGCATTGTGGCAGCATGGGATCCAGATTCAAGCTGAGACTGCAGAAATCCCAAAATTTTCATTCAGATTTTTTGGTTTTCGTATGGGGAAAATTTCTTCCCATTTTGGTGGGAAGCTGCGGTTTCTTTTCATGAATTAGCTGCCCTCCGTATGAATTAGGGCTTCATAAGTTTAGGTACCAGCCCCTGTTGAAAAGCACCACTTCAGTGGCCATTTCCAAGCTTATTTGCCACAAATTTCCATAATCTCTTATTAATATCTACTTGAATTGTTAATATTATCTTAGCCTTTGCTAAATCTCAGCCTATACCTATCGTCTGTCAGTAACACAGATAACAACCAAAGCCACGCCATCATCATCTTCATCATCGTCACCCACCAGCATGGCACAGTTTCCCACCTCAGCCATAGCAGGAGACACTTTTGCTCCAGGGCTGCTGTTTCATGAGACCTTGCTGTGAATTATCCAGGAGCTGACTGAACCTCTGTGCTCTGAGCCACAGGATGCTGACAAAAGACCTCACACTCTTCAAAGTACTTCTGTCTGTCCATCAGCATCTCAGTTCTGCTCTGCCCTGAGTCAGCTTTGATCAGCTGCTCTTCATCTGGCACCACTCCGTGGTACTGCTGCCTCTGCAGTTGTGCTGTGGTCACATACAATAATGCTGGGTGAGAATAAAGCTATCAAGACACTCTCTGAAAGAAAATTAGACGTTTCCGAAGGTGGTACATGCCTGCTCCATCTTTCAGCCCCGCTCAGTGCTTTGTGAAAATGAACCTTGTGAATCTTGTGACTCCTTCAAAGGAGTTTCAAAAGCAGCAAAACTGTTTCAGTTGGTAATGATTGCAAATAAGGCTGAAAACAAAATAATCTACAAAGAAATGATTTCTGTCTGTGAGAGCAATCTAGGAAACGCTTCCTTTGAATTTTCTTGAAAGTAGCAAGTGATACAAGCAGAACACTGATGAAATAATGTATATTTCTTCACAAGGTCTTGCATTACCAAAGGAAAATGAATCATTTTTGGTGGATGCTGCTAGCAGCGCCACTATCCAGCTTCCATGTCTGAGTGGAGAATGTTGGGCAGAAGGTACCAGAGGGGCACAGGGAGTTCTGGCTGTTCCTGAACTGAAGCAGAGATTAATGCCTCTGCATTCCTGGGCTCTGCAAAGGCAGGAGTCACAGCAAAGGTGGCTTTGTAAGTCCTTTTTGTCCTGTTCAAGCACAGATAGCCTAGATATCATCTTCTCCAGAAAAGATGCTTCTGTATTCACCCACTGCTGTAGGGCTGTGATTAGAATGCAATTCCAGCTAAACAGGCAAGGCAAAAGAACCCAAACAAAAAAATCCCAAACCCGATCTTTACTGTGATAAATAGATAAATATATCAGTGCTGACTCCAACTAAATGTAAAAATCTGCCATGCAGGAAGCCTGAGCCGTGGGCTCCTGGCAAACCCAGAGGAACCCAGGTGTGCCTGTGTTCCCCAGCCACACTCACAGCTCTGTTACAGATGTGCCAAGCGAGCTGGGACACCCTGCCCTGAACCAGGGCTACTCCACTCCTGTTTGGGAAGGCACTTGTTAAAATTGATTTAATTCTGTGAAGTCCTGAGCATCTGCTGCTCCCACTTTGCAGGCTGTGATTTCCTTCCCTGCACTGCAGTTTTGTTTAATTCCCTTCCCCGCTGCTCTCTGGTATGTGCTGTATGACCCAGGGCTTGTGTCCAGTTTCAGGATCAGGCCAACAGAAGAATTACCCAGTTCAGTGGTTCATCTGTCCAAATATCCCAAAATGCCAGACAATTAGTCCGCTAACTGGGGGCAGCAGGAGTCTCAGAGCATTCCTACTATACATTTATTAATTGATGCATTAATAACAACAACATATCACCCTTGTGGAGCACAGAGCTTGGCTTTTGCATCTGAACTGCCGTGGGATCAGCACTGCCAGAGGATGGACAGACAGCACCCTTCCCTTGGGATTTCAGCAGTTAATCATCACCATGAGAGAGCCCAGCAAGATTGCTGTTTTGCTGAGATAAAAGGGGAAAACGAGCACGGTGCATGTTGAGGAATAGCTGATGAGGCTGGGCAGTCCCTGTGTTTAAGAAGAACTTTGTCAGCCTTTGAAGTCACCGAGGGTTCAGCAGGAGGAGCCCGTCCTTGTGCTGTGCCATACCTGCAACTGAAGCAGAGTAAATGGGGAATGAAAGATGAAACCTCACCCTGGTGGCTCTTCCTTGCACGTTGGCATCAGCTCTCTCCTCGTGAGCACTGAGCAGAGGCTGGTGGATATGTTACAGGGTTCTGTGGGTGTCAAGCCCCATTTCTGAGGCAGCACAAACCTGGGAAGGGCAGCAAGCCTGAAATCTCATGTGTGCCAGGGAAGAAGCTGCAGCCTGGACAGGACGAAGGGAAGAGCAGCCTTTTGATTTTGAGTAGATGAAACAACCATGTGTAGTCACAAGCTGAGCAGCAGAGCAGCCAAAGCAGATGTTCAGTGTTTCACACTGTTGCTGGATGATGGTCCAGGTTTTGCTAAGGCTACGGATATGGAATTCCCTCCACTTGTAGCCAAAGCAGACAGGCGTGCACACGGCTGAGCTGAATTTGCGTCTGTGGAAGAGGCAGTGTGATAGACTGGGACAAAAAGCTTGGGCATGAAGAAGCCCCAGGGCAAGAACAGGGACAGAAGTGTCCAGCAGTGGAAGATGCACATGGAGAACCCACTGGAAATGTTCATGGCCAGGTTGAACAGGGCTTGGGAGCAACCTGGTCTAGTGAAAGGTGTCCCTGTCTGTGGCAGAAGGGTTGATGGCAGATCATCATTAGGGTCCCTTTCAACCTAAACCATTCTTGGATGGCCCCAGCGTTACTCTGACCTGGTAGAGAGCTGTGGAATTAGTGTGGAGGGTTGTTGGTCAGTGTATATGATAGGATGATAATCATCATAAGACTCTCTCAGGAATCCAGTCATTCTGATTTCATGGTAGAAGTGTGAAGGGTTGGATTTTAAATATAAGTTTATATTGAACAAGAGGACAAAACAGCTAAGTTTTACTGAACTACTTCTTATTTCATGAGCACCATCACTCCTGAGGTTGATTCAGGGATTCTGTGGAAAGAATGACGTACAGTTGTGCATCTATAGATTTGTTATTACTTAGTGTAACAGGATACGCTGTACTGTGTGACACAATATGTGCACTTACATAATTTAAACACACAGAGAGAGGTTATATTAAGGCTACATAGAGAATATATTTTTAAACTCTGCATAGCAGCCGTAGTGTTCTTGTAATGCAGCATTTGGGGTATGATGTGGCCCACTGACAAGCACTGGTCCTTATTTTCTCTGCTGCCAGCACTGGTACAGATAAAAATTGAATCCATGGGGCTCTTCCTTATGTCTCCTGGATGTGGATACAGAGCTCCTTCGGCTCCTTGGGGTTGTTTTGTAGTGTTTAATTTGCCTTGGTTTTCTCTACTCATTCACTTTGCCAGTTTTTCATTTCAGCACTGAACTGCATCATTGTGGCCTAGGCTCGCTGTTAAAGACCGTTTAGAAAAGTGTCAGGACAGTAAATGGGAGCAGAAATTTTGCATTTCCAGAGGGAGGGAGGTCAGCAGGGATGGCCCTGGAGTCTTGCATTATGTTGAATTATTTCCTCTGTCCACTACAGAGGCACAAGTAACAGCCTGTGTGAGCCCAGCTCCATTCTCTCACTTGTTTTATGGCTTTTCAATATTCTCAGCCCTGTTTTCCTGTGCAGAAATCTATTGCTTGTGTAAAAGGGTCACATTTTTCCAAGCTGCACTTATCAGAACTGGGCAGGCTTAACCCTTGAAGCAACTTCGGTTCTTAAGCATCTGTGAAAAGACGAGATGGAGTTTATGCCAAAAAAAAAAAAAGGGGGGGGCAGGAACTGTGCTAAAAAAGGAATGTTTTGCATTTCCAGCTTGTCCAGATGGATTCTTTGGGATTGACTGCCACCAGGTGTGCAAGTGCAAGAATGCTGCTGGCTGTGACCACGTGCTGGGCTCGTGCCGCTGCCTGCCGGGCTGGCTGGGGGAGACCTGCGAGCAGCGTACGTACAGCCCTGCCCCAGACCCCCACACCTCCCCTGGGCACGCAGGGTGATGCTCTGCCAGGCTGCACTTTCACACAGGTCACGTTCCTTCCCAGTGATGCCGAGAAAGGGAGCAATTTTTTGGCGGCTGTGTAAAATCATCAGCTCATTTTATTTTGAAACTCGTCAAACGTGATAAGCATCAGGTTTTAAATAGCAGAGCTGCCTCCTGCCATATGACAACTCTCTGCTTTTTATTTTTGTGTGGCGTTAGGAGATTAAATGTTGTGTATCTGTTTCTGGTGTATCTCCTCTAATTATCAGTTATAAAGTGACAGACTACAAATGCGCAAATCAGAGATGGGACTTTTTTTATCTGAGCGTGACAAAATAGTCTTAAAAAATAATTATTAGAAAATTTATTTGTTTTAAAGTAAGTGTCAGCTTCCTAGATGTTCACAAGTATGTATTATCCCACAATTTTTAAGCTAGCAAATGCTTATGTGTATACATGTATAAAATTGGCTATTCTGAGAAATTTTTCACTTCATTTCATGGGAAATTAGGTTATTTTCTTTAGCTGCATGGCATTACATACGGAGGTCACTGAGCCTATTGGCAAAGTTTAGCAAATAAGTAGAGTTTTTTTAAGATTTTCAGGTTTTAGCTTCTCAACTTCCTTATTTTCCTTTAGGATGATGTCATGGTCTAAGCTTCCTTTTGAAAATATGAGTGCTGTCGCAGGACTGGGATATAGAGCTGGGCTCCAGCGCTGTTAGGGAACACTTTAATCCACAGGTCGTGGTTTTCTGCAATAGAAAAGTGGCTTCATTTAGAAAATAGAGAGAAATGTGGCTTGTATTGAGACAATTCTGTTCTCTGGCCACACACTTTTTTTATCATCAGCCCTGTTTGAGGGCAGTGCTTGCTCTTCATAATATTTTTCCCTCATTTTCCCCCACCACTCAACACAGCCCATCATCTGAGAAGGCTTCTCCTGCAAAATCCCCTGCTCTTTTGTTTACAGGTGGGTCAGTTCTGCTGAATCTTCCCAGTTTTAGACATTTTCCCTAACATCCCACCACTGCAGTCCTTTTTGCCTCCTCATGCCCTCCTATAAGAACACTTGGCTCTTCATTTTCCACCACGTGAAGATGCTGCTGGTAACACAGCCTTTGAGTGTAGATTAATGGAGTGACCACAGGATAAAAGCAGACCAAAGCCACACAGCCATCCCACAGATCAGAAAAGATGCTGCTGAATGGTGCAGTGTTTGCTCCTTGTTCACAGCCCGTTTTTCCTGTCGAGCCACAGTGTTGGCAGTGTGTCATCTTGCCCCTTCCCCAGTCCTTAGCATTAGGGATGGGAAGCTTTGTTACATATTTCATTAAATCCAATTAAGAAATGCAGCTCCTTGTCCATGGCCCCCAGTGCCCCCCTCTACTCACATCAGGGAAAAAACCCCTTTTTATTATCTTTGCCAGAGCCATTAGAGCTTTGTGCTGGGCTGATTTATTCCTCTTTCTGGTGAAGGTGCCAAGGCCTCCGAGGCCTCTGTGAGTGACAGAGAGAGGTCAGTTAACAGTGCAGGATGTCTCCTCCTTTTCTCTTGGCTGAGCGAGGGATCTTCATTTTGATTTTACAACTGGGCCTCATCCACACTGCTCCAAAGCTGCTCAGAGCAAGGGTGGGAGACAGCTCAGCACTCCCCATCCTCCCGGGGTGTTTAATATTCACCTTGCCTGTTCCTGGGACCCGCCAGCTCCAGCAGCTGGAAGGACAGCACTCGTGTGGAAGTAATCAGATTGCAGGCAATGTGCTGGAGGATATTGAGGAATAATTTTGGCATCATGGGATTTGAATTGATCCTAAGCCAGCCATGCAGTGCGTTTTATACTCTGCTATCTAATTACAGGCAATACGGACAGTGATGCCTTTTGTTGAAGCTGCCTAATGCTTTCCATTACCAGACTGTGGGTTTCAGTTGTTTGAAAATGAATTATGTTAATCTGGGGTGAAATCTGCCAAGCAAGCTCTGCCTCAGCTTCAGTTTGTGCTCGGAGATTTTATTTGGGGATTTTTTTGAGTGTCCACCTGAGGTATTTTAGTTTTCCAAGAAAGAGGCTTAGGAGAAGTATGCTTGCTGCCTATTCTTTTTTTTTTTTCCCTAAATAAACTGTTTCGCTGAGTGCTGTGATACCTCAGTGATACAGAAGTGAGGAACCTGGCGTTTGGCATTTCTTTGTGATAGAGATGTAATCTTCCTTTCTGGATACTCCCTCCCTGTACGTGTTCAAGGCCAGGTTGGATGGGAGGAGTAACCTGATCTAGTAGTGGCATCCCTGTTCATGACAGGGGAGTTGGAACTTGATGATCTTTAGGATCTCTTCCAGCCCAAACCGTTCTATGATTCACTGCAAATTCATCCAAAGTTTGCAAAATTAAAAAAACCCAACCAAACCCTCCAAAAATCTCATGTTGCTTATGGTCTGTAGCAGATGTGCACAATACAACATATGAATTTTGCCTTAATTCTTCAGTACTAAACATGCCTCTTCCTGGAGCTGTTGGGGCTCAGCAGAATCTTCACTGAAGTGGTTCCTTGTGGTAAAAAAGAGACCGCACTGGTTTGAAAAATAAATGACTACAGAAAGATTGGCTCTGCCCGAGACACTGGTAACAGGGGTTTGACATTTCATGGTCTGTGAGCACTTGACTTTGCAAATTCCCTGTTCTTTTAAAGCTAGAGCTTCATTCATGGGGCACTGGCATTGTGTCCAGTGTCAAACCATGACATTTGGAGAATAATCCACAGAAGTTGCTTGAAAACAAAGCTACTGGACACCCTCTAGAACATTAGAGCCCATCACTTGCCTGTGCTCCTGGGCACTTTTGGTGGCTGTTGACTTCTAGTCTGGAAGAAAAGTCTCCAGTTTCATGTGTTCCTTACTCTGCATGCAAAAAGGGATTTTAAAGATTGCAAACAAATAAATCCTCCTCTTGCAGAGGAAAGACACCAAGAGGAAAATTTTAAACCAGGAAAAAAAATCTACTAATTTAAACCTCTGGATTAAGACTTTCCTTTTCTTTCATCATGAAGAAAAAAGAAAAGGCCCAGGGGTATTTGTACATTCAGTTGTGCAACTTCATGAAGTAGCTTCAATATCTCACTTTTTTTTCAATCTTCAGAAAAGTGCTTTAATAATCAGGAGTGTCCCACCAGGAAACAAAATAACGCTTGTATCTATGCGGTCGAATAGTCAAAGTCGTCTTCTCCAGAAATTTCTGCTTTCTTACCAGAATTTTCACTGAAACACTCTATTGTCTTTTTGGTAAGTGTAACAAGAGCTTTGCACACATACTCCAAAAACCTCACACAAACCACTGGTTACCAGTCAGGGGATCTGGTGATGAGCTGGTTTTTCCTTTGGCTGGCTTGTGCTATAGTTCTGGTCTGTATTGTGGAAATACTTAGTTCTGCTCCCAAAAACCGAGCCAGAGCTCTGTAGGATGTGCTGAACTTTTCACTTGGCAACCAGGCTTCATTTGCAGAACAAACTGTTAGCTGTGATGGGACTGAGCTCCTGCTCTTTCTTGTGGTTTCAACGTGGATGGGGTCCAAGCGATGACAAGAAAGAACACTGTGGAAAAGAAGTCCTGGGACAAATGGTGTCTGAGAACCAGGCTGGGAAGCTGGAAGCCCTCAGATGGGGAGAAAAGGGCTAAGAATGGGACAGAGACTGTCAACCAAGTTCACGTCCAAGATCAAGGTGGCTTCACACCTCCCTTCTGTCCCCAGGGACTTGTTCTCCTGGAGCACTGCATCATGTTCACTGAGACCCTAAAAGGCAGAGAAGTTTGGGTGAAAATTCACTGTTTGGCTGTGAAACCTGGAAGATGTCACATTCAGCGAGTGCAGGACACTCTCCTGGATCAGGGATCCAGGCTTTTTTTGCCTCTCCAGTGCATGCCAGAAGTGCTGCAGGGATGAGAGGCTCTGACAGAAGCCCCTGCAATGCAGAGCAAAAACTGTGCAAGGAGGCGATCCAGCTGCATCAACCCTCTTTGTATTATTTTGGGTGGTATCTGAAGAAAACAAGGTAGCAGAACTGTCTGTTTTCTACCATTCAGAGCTATCCAAATCTCCAGTGCAACGGAGACTGCAGGAATTTTATCACTGCCGTTTTTCACAGGCAGCAGCACTGAGAGTGGAGCGTTTGCTTGCGAGCTGACTGCATTAAGTTTTCACCTGGGAGCCAGCTGCTTAACCAAACTCATTGAGAATATCACCCCTCTCTGACCAAAGAATGAGAGTCTGGGTGAGCAGAGGGATCCAGCTGTGAAAAATGAACACTGAAAACAATGAAGTTGTCAGTTCTCTTACCGGGATGCAAATAAATACCGGGGCTGTCAGGCTGGCGGTTCTGCTGGACCATTAGTTTAGCACAAAGACATTCCACCGAGCAGGGGCTGACAGCTGATCCATCACCCCAGTGATCCAGCCCCTCGATAGAAACATCTTCAGAACAGGCTGTGATACATATTTTTAAGCTACATTATTATTATGTTAAGCTTTCATAAGACACTTTATCTCTAAACTGCGAGTGTTGCAGAGCAGTTACAGTTTATGTGATCTTAATTGGCAGAGTATTTTTTTTCAAAATACCTTTTGCAGTTCATGTATTGGCTGATCTTGTGGTGGACTTGGCAGTGCTGGGTAAACGGTTGGACTGGATGATTTTAAAGGTCTTTTCAAACCTAAACAATTCTATTACTCTATCTAGAGTCAGACATGGTTAATACATGGGGTTTTGTATAGATACATATATTTCCAGGAATGGTGAAGTCACCATTCCTTGAAGTGTTCAAAAAATGAGTAGACACAGCACTTTGTGATTTGGTTTAAGGATCATGGTGGTATTAGGCCAAAGGTTGGATGGATGATCTTGAAGATCTTTTCCAGCCTTAATGATTTTATGATTTTATATGGACTTAGATACCCTTATGGTGCAAAAAGTGTCATCGGAGCACAGCTCCAACCTCATTTCCCTGGCACTGGGTTGTGTCTCAGGTTTGCTCTGTGCAGTGCCTCCTTGGATGCTTTCTGATGGGGTTTTATGGAATTCTCTCACTGCAGCCTGCCAGGGGAGCAGCTACGGGCCGGGCTGCAGGAACCCTTGTCACTGTCACAACGGAGCTCTCTGTCACCACATAACCGGGATGTGCCTTTGTAGCCCGGGCTGGAAAGGAGCCACCTGCCAAGAAGGTACAGTCAGAAATTCAAACCCCTGCCTATGGGTTATAGGAGGGAAAAATGAAACCTGTGTTTGGGGAAAGCTCACTGGTGTTTTAACTCTCAGCTCATTGCCCGGTGTTGTCATTGGTTTTGTATCCGCAATGATGGGAATTGGGCCATTAAATTAATCCGTGACAGCACGTTGTGGGATCCCGGTGTGCACAGGGCAGAGGGCTGAAACAGCCATAAACTGGAAAGAGAGCTGATTTTGAAGGCTGATGAAGGGAGAAAAGGTCCGTAAAACTCCCCATTATGACGCTGAAATGAAGCTCTGTTTCTTTTCTGTGGGCTGCTTTACTGTCCCATGCACCAGACTGATCCTTGGCATTACCTTGTGCTGTTCCAGACAGAGCCTAAATCCAGAACATGTGAAAGGCATTGAGCCTTCCAGCCTTGGCTATCAGAGCCATACTTGCGGCTCAAACACAAGCCCAGCTCCACAGAGCCTTAAGAAGAGACTGGCAAAGAAAGGCTGCATTGTTAACCTATGCATCCCAGGCACTAGGAGAAGTCTGTCCATCCCTGTTGCAGAAGGCTCCTTGCCCTGTGCCTTCCCCACGAGGTCCCTGGGGTGTCAGCAGTACCATGGAGCTGGGAATGCTGCTGTGGGTGCTCCTGGGTGAGCAGGGGTTTGCAGTCAGCACCTCCACTCAGAGGCTGCCCTTCAGCATCCCAAGGGGATTGCTAGGGAAAGTGGATGAAATCTGGCAGGGGTAGAGTAATATGTAAATTTAGTGCATTCCCTTTTTAAAACCTGATATGAGGAGGTCTTTCCATGAAGGATTTAAAAATTGGGAAGGCACCAAACTGTTCTTGATTACATGTACAGCATGACCTAAATTTTTCTGTTTTGTCAGAAGGCCGCAAATACAAAACCAAAGCAAAAGTTACAAAAGCTGTATCAAACACGCCTTTTGTCTTTAAATACATGTGTGGGGATTTCTTTTCTCTTTGAAGTGAGGAGGTAGAATAATTGTGTGAGGCTGGGGGAATCATCCTCTGGTGCCTGCGCTTTCCCAAAGTGAGAGCTTGCTCCTGTTACCATCTTAAAGAGGTTTCACTCTGGCACATGGCAGAGGTATGTGGGTTTTTGTCAAAAAATTAGGTTCTATCCATAGGAACTGGTTGTGATGGGAATTAATAAACTTGCTTAATTAAAATTAGGTAAATGGTGACATGTTATCAGCCAGCTATGGGCAGCAGGATCAGTTAGAGAAGGAGTGTCATTTTAAGAGGACTGTACAAACAAATTCTGAGAACAGAGCAATCAAGAACAGAATTCCTCGCTGTTGAGAAAGCTGGAAGATACCAAAAAAACATTTTTTGTAGTTACAAACAGAAAGTCTCAAGGTTATTTGGTGGGTCACTAACTCACTTCATCACCTACTTTGTTCCCAAACCAGTTGTACACTGGTTGGAGTAATTCCTTATCAGTCGTGTCCCCGTTTCTGCTGGTTGTATCTCCCACAGCATCTTCCAGGGCGAGAAGGGCTGTGAGATGGGAGAGGTGATGTTGAACCCGTGCCCTTCTCCTGCACTTCCTCACAGAAGGTTTTCCCTGCCTCCCTCCACAGCCTGTCCTCCGGGGTGGTACGGAGCCAACTGCCTGCAGCGCTGCCTGTGCCACGGCCAGGCCACCTGTGACCCTGCGAGCGGCGAGTGCCGGTGTCCCCAGGGCTGGACAGGGACAGCCTGTGAGCGGGGTGAGTCTCACCACCTCCTCCACCCCTCCAGCACCTCAGTTCAGTCGCTCTGCAAGGAAATCCAGTTGTGCTGGGGTCTGGTTTGAGACAACCCGGAGGAAATAGGAGACGGAAGGATGGAGAGCACCAGGTGGGGAGAGGTTGAAAAAGCTGGGGTTGTTTAGTCAGTAATGAGAAGACTGAGGGGAGACATGACACTTGAACATGTCCGTGGTGCTGGAAACTTACTGGACAGAGAAGAGGAATAAGCTATTCTCTGCTCCTTGGGAACAGGGAGGAATAGGTAATGGACTCCATTTAAAGAGAAAAAAAGAAATCCTTAAAAATGAAAATGATGCATTTCTAGATAATTTTGCCAAGGGAGGCTTCAAAATTTCCTTCACTGGAGGTGTTTAGGCCCAATTTAGGTGGCATTTGCAGAGGCATGAGGGAGTTCTTCCTGGGGTTGCTCCAGCCCGTGGCCCCCCATCAGCCTCCTCCATCCCATTTCAGAGTGTGGGGACGGGCAGCTCGGAGAGGGCTGCGAGCAGAACTGCAGCTGCCACCACGGCGTGTGTGACCTGCCCTCAGGGAAGTGCCTCTGCCGCGCCGGCTGGACCGGGGACCGCTGTGATGTGGGTAAGGGCAGCTCCTTCTGCAAATCCTTCATTTTAGCCACCAGCCATTTCTGCCAGTTTTCTGTTTCGTATCTTCATTTTCCAGTATTCTGCAGGCCAGTTATGATTTATGCCCTCTCACCCCGTCTCAGACCCACAGGCAGGTCTCTGCCCAACCACGCCCTTGTCCAAATCATTTCATCTCCTCCTACCTCCGTTCCCTGCCTGCTAAGAAAATGCCGGTGTTTCTCTACCTTACACACACAGGGAAGAACACATGGAAGTGAGGGAGTTTTAAGGAGAATTTGCCAGATCAGCCACCTGCTGCTGAGTCTCTATGGGTCATTGAGGGGAGCTCAGCAAACTGGACTGTGATAGTTCAGATTTACAGATCTTGCACGTGACCCAGATTTGACACAGCTGTTAGGCATGCTTAGAGCCCTCTGAATCCCTGAAGTGGGGACTCAATCTCACACACAGGTGACTAAAAACATGCTTTCAGCTCAGCCCCTGGGGTGCTGTGCTTTCACCAAGCCACAAGCAGCCTTCTGAGGTCTCCTGAGGCACTGAGGACTCTCAAAGCCTCAGCCACCAGTGCGACCTGTGAAGTCTTCTCAGTGCCCACCTGCCTTTCTCTTTGGTCACTTTGCAGGGACCTGGGAGGTGGAAGCAGTCTGTGGGCACAGTTCCCACTGCTCAAACAGCTGTCTCTGTGTGCATAGTTGTGTCAAAGCAAACATCATCACCCTCTCTGTGGACCCCAGCTGGATTTGTCCTCCAGCTGTGACCAAGTCTTTGCAAACTTTTCTGTGCAGACTCTTGAACAGCCAGCCTTAAATGCTCTTAATACTTGTAATGTCTTCTCCTTCACTGATATTTTCTGGCCGTGCAGTCTGCCAAACGTACTCCTGAGCAGGAGCTCAGGAAAGAAGGGTGCTGGCTGATTGCCAGCGGGGGCTGCTCCCCACGCAGCAGGTAGAATGTTGCTCTCTCTGCTTGCCCCCAGCCTGCCCGCCGGGATTTTTCGGCGAGCGCTGCGAGGAGCGGTGTGACTGCGCCCACGGCTGGTCCTGCCACCCCCAGAGCGGAGCGTGTCAGTGCCAGAGGGGGTGGCGAGGCAGGCACTGTGACAAACGTGAGTGAGTGGCGGCAGCTCGGGTTGGTGCGCGCGTTCCCCCCAAATCCAGGGCTCCCGGTCGTGGCCGGATAATTTCACGCCCTCGTTCCGCGGGGTCAGGCTGGAGGTGCTGGCGGGGATGGGTGCAGCGGGTCCGTGGAAGGGGGGATGGCCTTGTCCTGTGCTGCAGGCCCTGACAGGGTTGGTGTCCCCCCCAGCCTGCCTGCCGGGCCGCTTCGGCGCGGGATGTGCCCAGCGGTGCCGCTGCCCCGCGGGGAGGCCCTGCCACCACCTGACAGGCGCCTGCGGATGCCCCCCAGGATTCGCCGGCCACGGCTGCGAGAAGAGTAAGTTTGTTATCAGAGGGCAAATACTTCCCTTGGTACTTCAATTAATTAATGAATGGATTTCTTGAATAAAAACATGGTGGTGTGATGCCCAAAGAGGGAGGACACGACAACCTGACAGGAGGGGAGGTGGCCAAGGCCTGCTTGTCCCTCCACCCAAGTGGTTTGGCCAGCTCTGAGCAAGGTGCAAGGTGCAGTTTGGGCTGCTGGGATTTGCAGGGAGCAGGCAGGGGCTGAACTGGACCCCAGCAGGCTGAGGATGTGCCAGTGCAGCCCAGCCCTGCCCTGCCCACAGCCATTGCTGTGCTGTCAGTAAAGCAGCAGTTCAGCTTTTGTTGGCCTTGTCCCTATGAGAGGTCCCCTATTCCTGCTCTCAGAGCTCATGGAAAGGACATTTTCTGGCTTTGCTTAGTATGGAGTTTGGTTCCTCAGAGCTGTCTTAGTAAGCAGGCTCATGCTGTGACCCCAGCTGCAACACCCTGACTTTGTTCCTCCCTAAAAAGCTTTGCCTGAGCCCTGCTTTAGCAAAAGGAGAACCAGCAGTAAATAAGAGTTGAAAGGATTGACATCAGTGCCCCTTACCCTCCACCAAAGAACTCTAAATGCTGACCCACAACCAGGGCAGCCTAATGGAAATGAGACGTAAGAATTAAATGTGGAAGGTCCAAAACCTGTGGGCAGCGTGGCTGTCAGCAGGCAGAGTGAAACCTGTGGCGATGTTGATGTCGCAGCAGCTTTGCAAGTTCAAACTCTCTGCAAAAGGTAGAATGTCTTTATCCACATGCCTGGTCCCTTGGGAATTATGCTGTTATTTTAGTCAATTTTACCTGACATTTCCCTATGATTTTTTTTGTAGTGACAAGAAAATTGTATCTGGCCCTCGACAGTTGGGCACAAATTGACTGAGCAAAACAAAATCAAGCAGTCAAGTAACCCCCAAGTAAATGTAATAAATCCAAAGTCCCGGAGGAGAGCGTCATTCCGTAGGCAGGGATTTTATTTAATAAATTTCAGCCCACTCTTTGTTTGAGTGCTGTATTCACCAAGACAAATTTAATTTACTGGTTTGCATTTCTTCTTCCCAAAGCTTGTCCACCGGGCACGTATGGGCAGGACTGTCACGGGGTGTGCCAGTGCTCAGCTGAGAATCAGGAATGTCACCCTGTCACCGGCCACTGCTCCTGCAGCCCGGGCTACCACGGGGCCCACTGCCACCTCCGTGAGTATTTCTGGGGGTTGCTGTCTTTCTGACAGAGGGTTGAGTCCTGCAGGAGCATCTGCTGGTGCTTTGGATTCATTTGTGTCAGTACGGTGGTGACTGAGAGAACTAGAGGCTAATTATAGTATAAAAGTGATAGTGTTACAAATAAGTTACGGTATAAGAAGTAAGCATAGGGTAGGTTAATTTACACTAAAAAAAGTAGTTGTATTATTGCAGGGAATTAATTTTTAAAAACCTTTTCTAAAAAAAATCATTAATAATGTTAATTCAAAAATGTAATTAATTCAGTCATTTAAATTAATTTTTAAAACCCCCAGATTTACTAGCTAAATTCTTTCCAATTTCATGCCACGCTAAAGAATATAAAAATCATTCTTTGCATTTGCATCTCCCAGCTACACCTGGATATTGCGCAGCTCTCTCATTTCCAAATACCAATCCAAAATACTTCCCGAAATCTCTGCGTGCTCAAGTAAGGACAAATGGTTATGAGAAAGCAACAAGCTGAAATTGGCAATAAATCCAAGTGATTCATAAAGTCCTTTCAGTTGCAGAGCCTTCCGAGGAACAATCAAATTAAACCAACTGTTACTCTGGATTGAAAAATGGTGACTAGTGTAGAGGACAAAATGCCAACTGGCCCAATGCTCCATCATAAAAAATATTCCCAGATCCCCATGGCTCATGCTGGTATTTTAGGACGTCTGTAAAGTTGTTTCTGGTGGAATGTGGCAACTGATAAGAAACATATACCAAAGCAGCCAATAAAGGAGACAGTTAATTACCTTTTTATTTACAACTTTAATTTTGGTTTTACTCCACGGCTTGTAATAGTCTCATTTTGAGGAGAAAAAAAGAAGAAAAAAAAAAAAGCTGTTGTCTTTCTTACTCAGTTTTTCTCTCTTTGGCGAGTGCTGATTTCCCTTTCTTGGGAATCCAGCAGAGCTCTGTTTGGCTTACTTGCTTTTTGGGGTGACAATTTGGATACAAAAGCCAGCTGTAACATGTGCAGCTCTAGTAAGGGTTAAACCAGTGTTCTATTCCTTGAGCAGAAATAGGAGAAAGACTCATTTTAGAGATGGGCCTTTGTATTGCCATCACATCATCACAAGTTATTCTTTAGAATATAAATTATAAATAAAATACAAAGGATTGATTCTGTCCTCCTTTGTGCATCAGTTTTTGCTGTAAGTGAGATCGAAATCTGGCATTCAATATCAGGGCTGGAGCCATCTGGATCCATTATACATTAGATTATAATAAATGTTACAGCAGAGCAGTAGTGGAGATCAACTATTTAACAGGATAATTTTAAAAGACTTAATCATGGTCAGCCTATTACTTTTATGTAGCAGTTTCTCAGTAGTCATTACCTGTGTGTGTAGCACTAAATCTCTGTAGTTATAGTAAATGTCCTTGAACTTACTTAGATACTTCAGGTTTTATTTCAGAATTTTAAAATTTAAAGCATTCGCAATTACACTAAAGTTCTGATAGAAAAGATATGAAAAGATTCACTGCAAAATAAAATCTATTCTGCTGCATTCAAGGGGGATTTTTGCCGTGGGTTTCTGTGTAGCTGGGACTAAACCTATAGATTTGAGATTTCATGGTTTTGTACTCTGAGATGCCAAAAATACACAGCAAATTCTTAAACACAGGTTTGTTAGATATTTATTGGAGAAATAATGCAATGGTGGAAGTTCACAGAAAGAGAAGAATACTCATCTGTGTTGGTGTTTCTCCTGTTGTCCCCTGTGTGGCGCTGAGCATTGCCACGACAAACACAAAAATAGAAGGAAAACAGTTAAATGTGAGTTATTTTTAGGTTTAGATCAGTGGAGGGGGAGATTGTGGGCCTGATTCTGAAGAGACTGACTGAAAAGCAAGGATAGCTCGCGTGACTTTGGTGGGAATACTCCCAAGTTCCCGCTGTCCCCACGGCAGGGAAAGCTGGGGCTGCTCCAGGGTGAAGAAGCTCTCGATAGAATATTAAAACCAGCACAGGGAGCCGCTCCCAAACGGGCTCCGGTCCAGTCAACATGTGGTTGGATGCTGCTGGAAACAGTTTCTGGCAACTGTTGCTATATTTATAGTACAGTGAAAAAAGGTTCAAGAAAGTATCTATAAAAGGTGTAGTTGGCTGGGAAGTCAAATTTCCAGGAGCCAAGAGCAACGGGGCTTTCATGTTCTCAAATTTTGGAGTGAGGAGCTGAAACAGTCTCTTGGCAGGGTCCAGAGGAAGCAGACAAACCAGCAATAAGGTTCCCATCACTTGTCCATAACTTGGTGGATGGGCAGATCTACTTGTTAAAAGGAGTTAAAGGCAAGAAGTGGTGGTGAAATGATTTTTTTTTAAGAAAGCATGTTATGTTTCTGTGACATTGACTGGGCCGGGGGCACCCAGAGCCAGAAAGATCTCACCAGCTTCACGTTCAAGCTTATGTGACAGGATGTGTGAGAAGGGATTATTTCACAGTGCAATGAATAGCATTGGTCAGAACAGCCTCAGTGGGTGCAATTGCTGTGAAAAGATTTAGGAGCTCTTGGTCATGACAAACTCACTCAAAGCAGAAGGAAAATCAGGAAATGAGGTGGAAATCTGGCTGCCACTCTTTTGTCCGCAGAAAAAACGTAAGTCAGAAGCACAGGAAACTGTTAAATTAGAAAATGTCTTTATGAGATAACTGGTGGTGCAAGAATAGCCCTCTTTACAAAGGCAGAGCCTACTGAAATGGTGGGACATGGTGCAAATTGCCCTCGTTATCTGCATCAAAATGCTTCTGCAAAGTACTGACAGATGAGGTGGCTGGTTACTGACCCTGTGCACGTTGCAGCAGCTGAACCTGCCCTGCACGTGCTGCTCATTCTCAAAGCAAAATACAGGAAATACTGCAAGGGCAAATAATTTGGTAGGGAGGGAATTACTGCATCCCTTTCCGTAATGGAGCAACTACTGCTAGCCTTGAGCTAAGGAAAAACTCTGAAAGCTTTGCCAGGGAGAAGCAGCATCTTTGGAAGTCTGGGAGACAGAATTTAAAAAAAGGAGAAAAGCCAAATGGTGACCGAAAGGAGAAGGAGGAGGAAAAGAAAAACTCACATGGAGTAATTAAATCATTGAATCTGGATGAGTCCTTAACTTCGAGTCTTGGTGGGGATGAAGCAGGGCTCGCTCCATGATGCCAAGGGCTTGCACGTGAAGCAGATTTTGTGTCCTGGCAGATGGAAGCACTGTTGACAGAGCATTAATTGAGGAGAATCAGTGGTTGAGAAGGGCTGGGGAGAGTATCTGCGTGTTATAAAAGTGTGTGTCTGTTCAGTCCTGATGATCTGCTATCCTGGTTTGAGCAGAAGCCAACGTTCAGTTTTATTTTAAAAGGCACCCCTTCAAAGCTTCCCCATAAGCTCTCCCTTGCTATTGAATAGTTTAGAAAAGCCAGAGATTTCTCCAGCCACTCAGGCCATGCTTTCGTGCCTTTAGGAAAGAGAAAATACATGAAGTTATTTGTGCACAGATTGCAAGGGATCTGTTGCTTGGAGACGTGAGCAAATATATTTTCAACCAGGTTTCCAAAGTAGCCATAGACTTTCCTTTTGCCAGGGAAGAGAAGGAAGAGGGGAGCAAAGAAATGACATTTAAAGGCAGTAGCACAAGTGGAACTGTTGGATGGTGATGATGCTGCTCAAGCACCAGCTACTCCTTCTTCCAGTAAGGAGGAGGAAAAGAAGAATAACTTACATCTCCAGAGTTCAGTGGCACACTGGAGGTTCAGTGGCACTCTGGAGGTTCAGTGGTGCCTGTGCCCAGCAGCTCTGCCACGCTCTTTCCCTCAGTTCCAACCTCCATCACTCTAAAGATCATCCTGAAGACGTAAGCCAAGCGTGGCAAATGCATTTACATCTTCCTGATCTTTTGTACAATTCTCCTTGAGCATTAGCCATCCAAAAAGAAACCAGAAATCCCCACTACCACCTGGAAAGCCTGGACAGTTTGTGGCCATGTAACACTGGCTCAGCAATTCATCCAGATGTAATGATTCTTCTGGTTCTTACAAAACACAGCTGCTTTTTTTTTCGTCAGAGAATTTTCTGGCTTTGCATTTAAATAATGCTCCTCCTGTATCTATCTCCTGCAAAGGTGTCTTCTGAATTCTGTGTTGCTGTCGTGTGCACATTTTCCTGGTGTTCTATCCACAGGGCTGGAAGGGAACTTAGAACTCATCCAGTTCCACCCCCTGCCATGGGCAGGGACACCTTCCACTATCCGAGGTTGTTGCAAGCCTTGTCCAGTCTGGCCTTGGACACTTCCAGGGTTGGGGAATCCACAACTTCTCAGGGCAACCACTAACAATGCCAGCTCCAGTTTGCAGGGAAGGGAGTAGGTTACAGAGGAAACAAACTTTCTCACTTTACACATTTTTAGAAGACGTGACCTGCCCCATATCCATGAAATGGCTGCTAAGAGAGGCAGAGATGGCTCGTAGCTTCTCACTGTGGTGGGCAAGCCAGGTGGCTGCTCCCTGAAGGAAGAGGGAGAATGCCCCATCTCTCCTTCTGTGTAGGAGGGAAGGAGGGAATAGGTTCATTTGGAACAGAAATCACAAGAGGAAAACCTGTGTAGAACAGGGCTTGCTTTTCTTGCTACTGTCACATAAGGGGAATGGGGGAGCACAGAGCCGGGAGCAGCAGCGCTCAGTCCAGCTCTCCAGGGTTTGACATTACAGTCAGTGCTGCCCCAAGGGCCACGCTGTCCAAAGCAGCCATCTGCTCCTCAGTGTCCATTCCTGGCCCTCTGGAGATGGGTAACATGAGAAAATGAAAATCTAACTTAGACTGAAAGCAACAAAGTGCTTACGACATGAAATGCAACAGGCCCAGTAGCAACCTAACCTAATTCCTGGGTATTTTTCTTTTAAAACAGGGTGTCCAAAAGGAACCTATGGTTCAAACTGCCAAAATCCCTGTAAATGCATGAACGGAGGCCACTGTGACCCTGCGTCAGGAACGTGTGATTGTGCTCCCGGTTTCATCGGAGCCAACTGCAGCAAAAGTAAGCCAACATTCATGTTCTGCTTCTGTCAAAACACAGCAAAGAGAGTCATTTGCATAAGAGCTTGTCAGTAGAAAAACAAGACAGATCCCAGCTACCTCTTCCTTGAATTGTAAATCAGGATTCCAGCTTTGTAAAAAATCTCTTGCAAAATATTTTCCCTCTCTTCTGCATGCATAGAAGCAAGGACACTCATCCCAGGATTACAACCTGCTTGCCCAAATTTATTTCTAGAGCCAGCTCAGCGTGAATTGCTCAAGTTCCTTCTTCCTGTCCAAAATTTTGAGGTTGAGAAATTATCTCAATATTTTGCTTCACACTATGGTTCCATTAGTTTCTATAAGTGGGAAAAAGATCAAGTTTTGTCATGGCAAAACTGGTAAAGACTCCATGGCAACCCTACTGTTACTTCTCTGTTTCAGAGCTAAATGGTGTGGCTGAATTTCTGTGCTGCTTCCAAAGCTCTGGTGTCTGTGAAGTTCTCTTCAGCTTATTCACAGAAAGGCAATGTTTTGAGTGTTTAGTTGCCCATAGCTTTGCTCTTTGGTGTTGGGCAGCATCAATATTAAGGAAGGAAGGATGTTTTAAGATGGAAGGGTGAGCAGCTGGTATTTCAGTTGTACATTCACTTTTCTGATAGGAAAGACAGTAAATAGTCCATGGGAAATAATGGATTATATTTATAACCTCAAGTAGTCTCAGAAGGTAAAGCAGTCGTGTCTTTAGGTGGGTTTTGGCTTCATAGTTGTTGCTTTGAAGCACATAAGGTGGAGTAAAAACAAAGTCAGCTCTACCCCTAAGATTGTGGCTATGTTAAAAATGAAAACTGGCATTGGATACTCCGGGCGTTTAACAAATCCTCTGTTCCCTTCAGCTTGCCCGGAGGGCCGATATGGGAAGGACTGTGCCCAGTTCTGTGCCTGTGGCAAAGGTCAGTGTGACCCCCGGACTGGCAAGTGCACCTGTGCCCCCGGCCACACGGGACCTGCCTGTCAGCAAGGTAACAGAGCGGGACCCAGGTCACCTCGCCAGTGGCTGACACACTTCAAACACCCAGCAAGCAACACTCGGTGCCAAACATTGTTCACAGCCACGTTCCCCAGGGCCTTTGCTGATAACGCTGCAGTTTGGGGTGCTCGGCCTCTGTCCCTCCCCACTCCCACCACCCAGCCTAATCCTGCCCACACCTCCCTGCCACCCTCGGTGCCAGGGCATTGCGTTCTCCAGGAAGCTGAGGGGATATGTCAGGACAGAATGTTTGGGTGAAACTGATAATAATAATGGAGTAGTGTCCCACCCGCCTTGGGAGACACCAGTCACTTGGGATACATGTGGGGAGCATGTGTTTGTATTTACTCCCTGTCACCTTCATCCTTTTCTTGGGGTGCTAATTTTTGGGTTTTTTCAAACTTTGTTAATTCTCTGTAGTGTGTCCCCAGGGACGGTATGGCCCCAGCTGCCACCTGACATGTGCCTGTCAGAACGGTGGCATCTGTGACCACGAGGATGGCAACTGCACCTGCGGGCTCGGCTGGACAGGAAGATCCTGTGAGAAAGGTGATTTCCTGCTTTGATGGCAGTGGATTTGTGCACTCAAGCAGGGGTTTGCAGTGTCCCCAGACACCCACAGACGAGGGTTCTGGCTGTTTCAAAACTGCTCCTAGTTAGTGCTTCAGGTCTTTTTTCAAAGACAGTTTCCTCACGAGTCCTGCTCATGAATTCCCTTGCATGCTCCTTATTTCTTCTTCACTCCATTACTTCTTCTCCTGTCCAACTTCTGTGTTCTTTTGTTCATAGGAATGTTGGGGTTTGTCTTCTTCCTTGTGATCCTCAGAGCAGCAGAAGCCTATGTCTTCCTCCTCACTGGTTATGTTCTTCTCTTCCATTTGACTCTGGACTGGAGTTGAACTTCCCATGTACTGACTTCCCAGTTGTTCTGACAATGTCTGTCCGAAGCAGTTGAGATTGTCCTGCTCTCTCTACCTTACATCTCCATGACAGCTGTCCCTTACACAAGGCAAAGCACACTAACAGAATAAGCTCATATTCTACTCCAGAATCCCTCCTGTCAGCCCAGTCTTCCCACAACTGTCCTGTCCATCTCCCAAAAATCATTCTGCATTTCTGTGTTCCCATTTCTCTCTGTAGATAAGAGATAGCTGTAAAGTTATGGACTTAAATGTTCACGAAACAAGTTTACTGGTGTGAAATATAAGTAGTTAGTTCTGAGTTCACATTCAAGACAAATGTCATCATTAAATGATAACTGCCATGATTCAAGCTCCCCAACAGCCTCCCAGGCCCTCATCTACAGCACTTCTGTCCCTGACACCTGTAGAATATTCACCTCAAACTCCATATGTATCTTTACCAAGAACTGGTTCTTACAGTGGAGCGTCCCTGTATCAAAGTGTCATATAAAAATGACACTTTTTAGGAACATTCTGAGATGCAGTTGTTTCACTCTGCACCTGGAGACTCAGAGCCCCACTGTGCATCTGTGTGCAGAGGAGGAGCAGGGAGGAAAGGAGAGATGCAGCCACTCACAGTGGGAATCCTGTGAGGATCCAGTGGACAGTGAATGTTCTCTGGGGTCAGGCTCTAAAACATGTGCAATATCTGGCTGACGTGGTGTTGCAAAGGCCGCCTGTGTTCATCTCCCTGTTCCTGGGAATCTCTGCAGTCACCCATAGGCTGTGTTGGGGCTGCCGAGCCTCAGCAGGGTGGTGCAGGTGTCCCCACACCACATGGAGCAGTGGATTGTGGGTGTATCTTGTAGGTAAAACATGTCTGGAGTGGAGCACAGGGGGCAGACGTGCACATGTTGCATAAGGGACTGTGTGTTGTGTCACAAGAAAGAGATTCACTGTTTATCTTTTGACAGAGAGAGTGAAATTATTGGAAAATTGAGTCTTGATCTCCACAGCAGTGTGGGTTTGAGTGTGTTGTGACTGGAAATCAAAGACAGCTGATCAGGCATCCCTTTAATAGAGATTAGATATGATGTCCCTGGAAGATCCTGTCTGGCATTTGCAGAGTTCTCAATCTGATTATTTGGACGGCCACGCTCGTTTAAGTTTGTCTGCCCAGATTCAAATTATCCCAGCAGTGGGAAATTAACTTATTCAGAGATGATGCTGAGGTTAATTATATTGGCACAGTCCCTTCTGCATGACTTGGCTTTCAGTAATTTGAGACGTGTTTAGTTCTGTAAAAGCAGATAGCTCATTATACATGGAAAGACTGTTGCTATGTGTGAAAAAGATCCCCCTGGTTTTATTAGGAATTCGAATAGTGTGAACTCCAATGATAACACAGAGGAGGAAAAGCTTCGTGTTTTCTTTCACACTTTTTAAGTGCCCAAAAGAAAATATTGCTGTACATAAAGAAAAAAAAAAAGAAAATATAATTTATGCCATTCACTACATGGCTTTACAACACATGGTGCGGGTTCAGCATTGAGTCTCTGAAGAGACAAATTGAAAAAGGCAGACTGGTGAAAGTATGAGGAAATTGCTGTTCAAACACCTATATAACATAAAAGATTTCTCACCAAAGTATGTAAATGCATTGCAGTTGTGTAGAAATCCTGTGTCTTCACAACAAATATTCTTGGGTCTGCAAATTATTCTCCGGGCATCATCTATCAGCAATGCAATCTGTCACACACCAGCTTTTCTGGGTGAGGTCAGTGACTGTTTGTTTGATTGTTTGTCTTGTTTTTCTGTCCATGTCCTGCCAGCAGAATGTCTCCCAGGGAAGTATGGGGCTGGCTGCTCCTTGGACTGCCTGTGCCAGCACAATGGCACCTGTGACAGGTTCACAGGGTGCTGCCACTGCCCCGAGGGCTTCTACGGCCGCTCCTGTGAGCACAGTAAGTGGAGGCACTCGGGGTGATTGTCACTGGTTTGGGGCTTCAGAGTAGTCAAGAAACACCTCGCTGGTTCACTTAAAACTTTTGGGGTATCTCAGATCACCCAGCTGTTTCCAGGTCTTGCATGACTCTGATGCTGGGTGGTAGAAGTTTAAAAGCCCAGGGCATTATCAGAGTTAAGGATAAATATAATTTTTTGTTGGCTGCCAGGGAACGTAGCAGAGAATACAGAAGACTTTAATGGTGTGTATGATTTTCTTCATGAACTTTCTTCACTTTATACTTTATTTTTCAGGGTGCCCCCTTGGATTTTATGGGCTGGGCTGTCTTCACACCTGTGCCTGTAAAAATGGAGCGAGCTGTGATGCAGTGACAGGGCAGTGCCTGTGTCCTTTGGGTTATCATGGTGTCCATTGTGAAAAAGGTACTGGTGCCCCTCTGATGGGAAAGAAAAAAGGAGGAAAAAAACTAACCAAATGCAGAACTCAAAAAACCTGAAATAATTACTATTGTTGGGAGCCACTTCTTCCATATTTCGAGCTCAATGAATATCCTGAAACATTGAATTTGGGACAGATTTCCTCTTGAGTGTTCCCATTCCCTCATAAATTAACTAATCTGGTTCCGATTAATACAGTGAAAGTCCTGGTCTCCATGATGTCTTGCAGCAATGAGTTCCACATGCCATTTATTAAAAATAAGTCCCTTTTACTGATTCTAAATTTGCTTCTAAAATTCCAAATAAGATTATTAAATAGGTGCATGTTAGACCTGTTGAGTGTTATCGAGAAGTCTTCTAGAGAGTTCTAATTAAAAATAAATGCCAGCTACATTTCTGGGACAGATTTACAGATACCTTTGAGAAGTTAGATTAGATGACCCCAGCAGAAGGAGAACTCATATAAATATTATGCCCATTCCACTATGTTTGATTCTTCATTAAGCTTGGCATTTACACTGACTTCAGCAGAGAGTTTATGAGCCTTCCTCTGAGACGTCCTGGGAAAACTCTGGGTTTAATGTACATCTTGCCATTCAAATGTGCATCTAAAGGGTTCTCTTGCTGTCAGGCTGTGACAGGGGCTGGTTTGGTGAGAGGTGCCGGCATCAGTGTGACTGTGGAGATGCTCCTTGTGATCCAGAGACTGGGAAGTGCCTTTGCCCACCTGGGAAGACTGGAGACAAATGTGGCATCGGTAAGGGAGATATTTTTAAGGGCTGGACTGTGTATAGTTAAACCATTCTGACCTGCTGGTCTCAGAATAACTGTAAAAGGATATTTGCTGGTGTTCAAGAACACATTGTTTGTAGAAAATTGCTCTTCGGGGTTATCGACACCTTTATCAGCAGGCTTGTACCTCTTGATTTAATCAATATTTAAATTGATATACTGATAGGAAAACTGTTCACGGATCAGCTGTAAAATGTCATTGGCCTTGAGTTTTGGAGAGCACAGGCTGGAGAATAGACCAAGAGGTTTTACAAGTGTAGTGGTGGAAGACTTCAGAGGGTGCAGATGGGCACCAAGGGCTCCAATTTCTGTGTGGTTTGTGACCCTTTTCAATCCAATGCAAAAGTATGTCCAGCTCTGTATTTGCTTCCTCTGGAAGCAGGGTGGAATCCCTGCAGGTGAGGGTAGTGGAGCTGCAGCAGCTGTGCCTGCCCCTGGGCTTCAGCAGCAGCCCAGGAACTTTTAACCCAACTGTAATTCCCTCCTTTGCAGCACAGGCACTTGGGCTGTGTGTTGGCCCACAGGAGCAGAATTCTTCTGTAACAAGGATATAAAAATAGGTGAGAAATTTTTCCTGTAGGGAAAACCAGCCCCAGTGCTGTACCCGGTTCGGGTGGGTGCAGGACTGAGAGGCAGCAGTGGCAGGTTCCTGAGCCAGTCTCTGGTCACAGAACTGACTCTCATCATAGTTCAGGTTTAACTGAGTGTCAGAAGACATCTGTGATCCCGATGCTGTGACAGACAGGATAAAAGGAGTGAACATCCATGTGCCACTGTGGAGCTTCGCACCGGGAACCAAAATCCTCCTGAGCCCCTGGAGCAGTGGGGGAATATTATTTCCTGTTTTGTTCTAGGATGAGGCAGGAAATAGATCTAAACAGGCTGTTACTGATACAAATTGCTGTGAGCTTAGTTAAGCTTTAGTGCAACCTGCAAAGCAAACTACAGTGGAAAAGCATTTGATTCCCTCTGTGCACTGTCCTGTGGTCAGGAAATGAAGCTCCCAGTCTGCAGCACTTTTCCAGTGGGGGCATGAGCCACCCTCACTGGCCACACAGCACTGGGTGTCCATGGGCCTTTCCAGTAAAATTTTAGGCAGAAGTGGACGCAAGGGGGAAGCTCAGCACCAAAAATGGGAATCGAGGTTTTCCTCCTTGCAAACTCTGTGAGTCATTTTTATTTTTCTTAAATCAGCTAGGGTAGCCCCCATCCACAAAAAGCTGTTATGGGGTAGGTTTTATTTGCATTTTTATTTTCAATTAGGCTCAGTTCATCTGTGATATAACTGTGAGCAGCTGTGACTGTGCAACAGCCATAAAGATAAAAGGCCTGATTTTAATTTGAACTCTGGTAAAGCACCCATTAAACAGGCAAAATGTTAATTAAAAAAAAAAAAAGAGAGAGAGAGAATATAACAGACTTTTATGGGCGTTCTTTTTCTGTAGTAAATTAACATTGCAGACTTTCAAACAGATGTCTTAAATACACATTGTTATTAACATGAAAATGTGGTATTACATAAATTAAAATCAGGTCCAGAGGTGTTTGGGGAGACCTTTTCTCATAACATTTCCTAATTGAAAAGGCCAAGCTCGGAGCGCACAGGGCGAGTTCTCCCACGTGCTGGGGCTGCAGCTGATGCAGGGCTCAGCAGGACTTTATTTACCCGAGGGTGCTCGTGTGAGAAAGCAAATTCCCTGGTTACAGGGTTTTCCAGCGAGGTGAGCAAGAGAGGGCTATTGTTTGCTGTGTGTTTCACACCCTGCCTTGTGACCCTGCTGCTCACTTTCCTTTCCTGCCCATCCTCTGATACAAAAAATTTATCATCTGCGTAAAAAACCGCAGTGAGGATTTACCAGCCTAGGTATGAAACATATTTGCATTTGGAAGTGAGATTTTTTTGTGAGTTCAATTTGCCAGGAGGCAGCAGAATTGTGCAATCAGAGCAAGACACGAGTATCTATAAGATGGATTAATTTTCAGTGTCGCATTCTGTGAGGGAAGGCTCTTGGCCAGCATGCACTGACAGCCCAGCCACGCAGGAGAGACAGGGGCAGGAGATAGTGCGGGTCCAGGATGCTGACAGCAACTTTCCTGAGCAGATCCCAAGATGTTCTCTGTTGGGCTGTCAGCCCCTGTTTTTACACCAGTAATGATTTCCATTCTGGGAACCTCTTCAGGACAGCTGGGCTGCAGCTTGGGCAGAGCATGTGGCAGACGAAACTTGACGACTGCCGCGCTTTCCAAAATGTCATGTTTTAATGTTAACAGATGTAGGTGTCTAAGTAGCTTCCTGATCCCACAGAGGAGGGAGGCTGCCAGGCAGCGTTCCCCCTCTCCCAAACCCTTGTGTCCTTGCAGAGTGCAGGCCAGACCGGTACGGCCCCGGCTGCTCCCTGCGGTGCCAGTGTGCCGGCAGATCCCGCTGCGACCCCTACAACGGGAGCTGCTCCTGCCCAGCCTCCTGGCTGGGCCCGACCTGCAGAGAAGGTAACCAGGCTGGAATTTTTTTTCCTGGAATTTTATTTCCTGCTGGAATAAAGCACGTGTGGCCCGTGGTGGTGGTCGGTTTGGATGGGAGTGTCAACCCACTGGATCGTTTGGACAGTTTCTCTTCTTAGTGCGATACAGTACTGAGGGAACGTTTCCTCTCACTTGTATCTCATCACAACTCCTCCTTTAGTTTAGGAAAAACTTTGGGAACCTTCTGATTTGGAGGTGTTTTACTGTTTTGCCTGCTCTCTGCCTCTGTGAGGAGGCCGCTATAACTTCCTCCTCTACCTTCTTTTCAAGACTACCATTTATTGAATTATATAAGTGTAAATTGTATAATCTATATAATATTTCAGTATTAGGTTATATAGACCTGAAACCATGTTTCTACTTAATTCTCTAGGTGGCCCTCCAAAGCTTCCCTTTTATGAAGAACAAACTCAAGAAAGAGGGAGTATTTTTCCAAAAGCTCTACAACAGTAACATTTGGACTAATAAATGAACTGTTTTATATGCACAGACGGTATTTGAATTTGGATATGAAAGCAGTTATTCAATTCAGCTTGAATTGTACTGAAGTATTCACACTTCTTATGGAAGACTACAGAGGCCATTTAGTAGCTGGATCGTTTTAAAAAGTTGAATCTGTTTCATGTGCTCATTCCTAGCCTCTTGCCCCGCCGTTAATCTGCTCTGGACATTCTTTCTGATATTAATATAATTCATTGCTTGAAAGCCTGGACATGTTTTTAATCAGACCCGCTCCAAAGAGTATCAGGATAAGCAGTGTGTAACACATCACCATGGAATGAGCCACGCTCCGTATCAGGGGCTTTCTAAACCCACTTGACAACCAGCACCAAGTTTAAAGAGTGTTCCACAGATTATGAAGCCTCTACAGATTCACTGCAAAATCACATTGCACAGAAACTAGAGGGATTCATCAAGTTAATTCCTCTTTGGATGACATTGTGTGTTCAAGAGAAGCATGAAGTCTGATTTTGAACTTGCAGCTGAAGAAGAATCCACAACAATTAAGTTGTTAATTTATTTAAGAGCATCTTCTGCATTTCTAGTGTGGTTTGACTGACTGGAAGGTCTCTGTCTGAATCTGCCTTCCAAAGAGCGTGGTGTCATCTGTCAGACTCCCCTGGCATTCTGTGTTCTCACATCTTATCAGATGAATTTCTCAGTGGTTTCTCAAACTGTGCAGCACTTCTCATCAAACAGTATCTGCTAATGCAGAAAAGGTTTTATCTTGAATGGAGAAAGCAGATAGTAAGCAAGGAGAGATGCTTAAAGATAATCTCTCTGGATTTTGTGTTTTTATTGAGCAATTTTTTTAATCAAGTCATCTTACAACAGTCCTGATACCATTCAAAAGCTGCTGGTGGCCACTTCATAGAACAAAGATATTTTGGTGCTATTTTGTCTGTTTAGACAGGTTTTCCTTTGATATAGAACTGTGTCATTATAAACAAATTTATGTTCTGTATTTTAATATTCTGACTTAACCGGACTAAAAGATTTCAGAGTGCCTATTTATACTTCTCTTCAGGTTAGGAGTTAGAAAATCTGTGTAGTAACCACTTGATTCTGACTGTACCAAAAGTGCACTTAAGAAAGGGCATCAGGACCGTGGTCGACACAGAGTGTGGGCAGTCCCAGCTCTTGTGCTGACACTCCGTTCACCCACCAGAACAAACTGCAGCTCTGCAAGACCAGCTTTTTTGTCTTGCCAAGAGACAAAATGGCAATAATTGATGGTAACTTGGGATTTTTAAAGACATTTGTTGTTGTGGTTGGGTAAGGGTTGAGTTGGTGAAGCAGGGTGCAGGAGGTTGGATGGGAAGGTGAGGTAACAATTTTCCCCCATGGTTCACCCCAGCTTTTAAACACATCTGCAGTCAATAACTGTCCAGGCCAAAGCAAGTGGCACCCGCTCCCCTGGGAGTCAATTTCAAACAGTGATCCATGGGAGGCAATACATGTTTGTAAGGTGTTTTCCAAGCTTCATGGAAGTCTTATGGTTGTTATTCATCACTTCATAGGTATTGAAAGTAAAGGTATTTGTGAATGTGTCAAAATTAATTAACTAATTGTGCTTTCAGCCAGAAAATCACTGGGCCTGATGGTGATCCCTTTGAATTTCTTCTGTAGAGCTCAGTGAATGTCACTGGGAAGTTCATTCAATGTAAATGTGGCAAAATTATGGTCCCAGAAGCGTGTGACTCTCAGCAAGGCAGTGACATTTTAAATGTTCTTCTGGAGGTGTGATGGCCTGGGTTTGATCCTGCAATTATGTGAATTTGGGGCAATTTCACTGAACTGGAACCTGTAAGGTAAATCTCCTGTGAGACAATGGGATATAGTCTTAGCAGCTGCTGGAGAAGAACAATTCAAGTTGAGCAATTGACATATTTTGATCGTAACTCTGTATTTACTGCAGAGCCAAACTACAAAGCAGTGCAAGTGTCACACTGTACTCAAGACTTTTTGTAGAATCACTGAACGAGTAAAGTTGTAGAAAACCTCAGAAGGTCCAAGCTTCCCTTTAAAGCCTGGTCAACTTCAGAATCAAATGGGTCAGAGATTCCTCCCACTGAGTTCTGAAAATCTCCAAGGGTGGAGATCCCACCACCTCTTTGAACCTGTCCTAGTGAAGATTTCATGGTCTTTTTTTTTCCCTGGTTTCTAATCAGAATTTCCTAAGTTTCATCTTTGATCCACTGCTTCTCATCCTTTCAGTGTGAATCTCTGAGGAGCCTGTGGCTTCCTCTCCCCCACAGCCCCCATGGGGTAGTTGGCCACAGCCTTGGTCTTCTCTTCTGAAGACACCCCATTGCCTCAGTGACCCTCCACTGGCCACGTTCCAGACATCAGACATTCCAGTTCATGGACAGCAGCCCAGAGACTGGTGTGGTTACTCAGCAGCTTGTGCATAAAACCCTTTAACACTGCTGTCAGACAGCAGAATGTATCAAATGTACTGTTTTCCTCTTATTTTTGTAGACTGGTGTGCGATTTGAGCAGCTAATCAAAGGGGAAACCTTTCTCAAGCCATATTAGTTACACCTGTGTATACTTGTTTACATTTTCCACAGTACCTTGATAATACAATTGTAAATATGTAGTATAAGGAAATAAAAGATTTTTGTATTAAGTGTTTTTAAAGGATGTCACGATTTTAGGTACATGATGAAACACGTATTTTAAATGACTGATACTGAGCCTGTGCCAATGAGTTAGAGGCCCAAGTAGATCTGCTTTGGGAAATATTTCAGCAAACTTTTTTTTAAATCAAAAAATGCCAATTCATACAAACCGCTCCATATGCAATAGAGGTTTTTATTCAAAATGCTTCTTGGCTTCTTTATGTTATTACCTTGGGGAAAGAAATTCACTTCAGTGCCATCAAACCGACCATTCTGATTTCTGGTTCTGCATGCCTTTTTGTTCCAAAACAAGGTGCAGTCATATCAGGTAAAAATCAGAATTAGAGATTTCAAAAACATTGAGATGAATTTTGATTGGGGTAGCTGGCATGTCTTATCTTGGCTCTCTTCTTTTTTGTAAGGCAGAGAAAATGTTACAGGATTTTGTTTTCTGGAAGAGCCACAGCTTTACATTATTAACTATTAATTAAGGAAGTTTACTTGTTTGTGATATTAATGTTTTGATTCTGCTCCTTACTGCGGTTTAACACATTTACGTAATTCTTTGCCTACAAAGTAGTCTTTATTAGACAGGATGGAATTTTTTAATGGAAAACTGACTAAATCAGCTTTTCCAGAGATTAATTTTGTGGCAAGTGAGTGTAGTTGCTACTCAATTAATACATCTCTGCTTATTTGCTTCATCAGATTCCAATGAAAGAGTGTCAGGCTGATACAGTGCTGACCACAGCCCTGGGGCTGGTTGAAAATGAAAGTGAAAAATTCAGTGAAAACGGGGTTTATAGTTAAATTGATGTCCATCTTCCCCTTAGTGAAGGCCTTTGCTGGCTCCCCATTCCCCAGGAGGCTGAAGTTAATTACACTTTCTTGAGGAGAGTGCTCTGTGTATTCCTCTGTAACACACTTGCACGTGCAGATAACTGCTTTCAGAAAGACACTGGAATTATTTCAGCCATGCAGTTCCTGTGCCAAATCCCCCTCTCTTACCTTGTGTATTCCAGATAACTTCAGTCTGAGTGGGAAGGAGTTGAGTGTAACTCAGTGGGCCCAGCAGAATCTCGCCCAGCTGCGAATTCATGAAACCAGAACAACGTGTTTTAAGTTAGACTTCACTAACACTATCCTCATAGGAAAACAATCAGAATTTTAAAAATTCCCCGCTTCCCCTGCCAAAAATTATTATTCTACTTTTATCCTTTTTATGTTGAAGAACCATAGCTATTAAAGTTTGCCCAGATTCCTTGCCAACCATATTATTTTGATTGGCTGCAGGTTTCTGTTTGTGTAAGTAATAACCAGCATAGTGTCAGGAGTTGCCAACGGGACAAACATGGAAATAATACCTTTATGTCCTTCCCAGAAGAGGCAAAGACACATTTGGGAGCCATTGTGGCTTCATTGTGCAGATCAAACAGTGACTCTGTTAGAATTTAGCTTCTTATCAGAGAAAAGTAAAGCTTGGGAACAATCTTTGAGAGCACTGGTGGATCAAGAAACCTCCATCCTCCCATCTTTGTGTTAATTTTGTATATTTAGGCTAGAAACCTTCTCAGTCCCCAGTTTTTGAAGGACTTTTCCTTCAGGTTGGCCTGTGGCTGACTGAGCAGCTCCGTGCATGGGCTGCAACTGTGCCCAGTAATCCTTTTGCAAGGTAACAGCTTTAAGTTCTGACACTGTGTGAAGCAGGTTTCCAGCAGTAAACACCAAATCTCAGCCTTGTAGAGCATAAATTGTTCATTCTCTTCTTTTTATTGCTTTTAATAAGCACTGGTGTAGCAATATTATGTCTCTGTGAATTTGTAACCCCTCTTCAAGGAATGTGTGGGATGTATCTCAGATCTGTACTGTACTTTCTGTTGTAGACGTGTCGTAGTGAAAGGATGCTGATTTTTCTTTTATATAAACATGTTATTAAAGCTTGTTCTTGTTTCTCCCTTATTGCTAGTCTTGAAGCACCAGGCTTATGTTGTGGATGAAACTTTATTCTCCTGAGCTATTTCACGTTCAGAGCAAACAGGCTTTTAGCAGTTTGTGTAGAATAAATAATGGCCTGTGCCCAAATGGGTTTGTGTATGATCCCTGACCAGGGCAACCTGGCCAGTGACCGAGCCTGACAAATAGAGCTTTCAGGCACTCAGACTCCAGAGTATTAGAAATATTCAAAACACAGCATAAATCTTGCTGGAAGAGGATGGTTGTGAGGTGTAACATTTCGGGTAGACTTGGGCACGGAGCACTTTGAAAGCGTTTGAAACCACACACCTGCAGCCTCCCATCAGCCTGCTTGGGCATTCCCAGGGCCCAGTTCTGCCAGCAGATTGCCCAGTTCACCTTCAGGGTATTGTCTTCTCACACTGGCAGGGGCTGAAGGAACACATGTGCCTGCTTAATGCCAAATAGTGCAACAAGAGTGTGCTGGTTAATTGGAAGTAGCAGGCTAAATTGAATTCAAAACGTGTAACAAAGGGGGAACGGTAGATCAAGCTGTCAGAGGAAAAGTGGACAGCTCTGACTTGCTGCTTTCTGGGAGAGCAGGCTTGGATTCCTTTCTAAATTTCAGGGCAGACGTTTTGAATCGAGCTGTGTAATACTGCAGGGTTTGTCTTGCGTTATTTACTTCACTCTTCCTGCAGTTTTCAACAAGGAACAGAATAATTAAGTTCATTTGGTTTGGCATCTTTTTGACATATGTTCTAAAAATAATTCTGTAATCCTTGCAATTTACCTGGTAATTTCTTTATTAGAAGCCATATTTAAACTATTCAAAGAAGCTGTTGATGTTATTGCTATTAACCTCTCAGATTGCTGTTAAAAGCTGATCAAAAACTAGACATGGCATATTAAACCATAATGTTCTCAACCTCTGCAGAGTTAGCATTGATCTGTGTTTTAAACCTTTAAAAAGCCACGCCTCTGCAGCATGTGAAATGTTCATAAATCATGGAATGGTTTGGGTTGGAAGGGACATTAAAGACCTTCTATTTCCAACTAGATGTGGGGCATCCACAACTTCTCTGGGCACCCTGTGCCAGTGCCTTACCACCCTCACAGTAAAGATTTTTTTCCTAATATCTGAGCTATATGGGGCCAGAGTGACCTTGTGACTGTATCCAGGCAGCTCTGTTCCATGGGACAGTCCCTCAGCATCTTCAGAAATCGTTATCCCAATCTGCAGCCAACACTGCTTAGCTCTTCTCTCTTATCTCAACACTAGAAGTTCACGGGGTGCTAAGAGAATATTCTGTATGCACGCAATAAAAACAAATATCCAAAGCCTGTGAATGGTTTAAAAACGACTCAAAAGTGCTGTATGATAAGGCACTGCTTTGTTGATTCCTTCAAGCATGGTAGTCAAAAAAAACACAACTCAGTTGTGTTATTTTATATATGAATAAAGATGTCAGCAAGTAGTCATCTAACTGTCCGTGCCATTTGGCAGTATCTAGCTTCCTTTTCCATAATAGCCCCATAAATCTTTATCTTTTACTAAGCTGATGACAGCAAAACATCTTGAGAAGCTGCATGTGGTGCAGATATTATAGTTAGTGCTTAAATGCTTCATGCCATCATCCACTGGGAGTTTTTTCCCCGTCCAGATGTAACATCCTCATTTAAGGCGTGTGCTCCCTCCTCCCTCTAGTGATTCTAAAAGCGCAATGATAATTAATTAATTATTTAATTTAGGGTCTGTAATCCAAGACCACCATGTTGGTCCACAGTAACTGAGATCCACCTGCTCAGGTGGCCTCACTGACCTCCTACCAAAAGTAGTACAAAAGTAGCAGCTTTGCCATTTGCAGCAGGTTCTGTACTTTGAATCTGTGTTTTCTTCCTGTCTGCAAGTCCTTGGTTCATCCAGACTTCAGGGGTTGTCTCAGCTCTGTCCCCTGCTGTGGAGGTGGCTGTGGAGGCTTCCCAGTGGGAGAGCAGCACTGTGAACTGGGCAAATGTTGGCTGGGTAAGTGGAGCCACGTTTGGGGTGGAAATGCTCCATGTCCCACTGATTCTGCCCTGTTCCCGTTCACGGGAAACCAGCCTCTCATTTCTTTGTTATCTGGTAAGTCTTAAAGTGCCATAAATTACTTACAGAGTGACTTAAGGAGAAATCTCTTAAATTTTGCAGCTGGAGGAGGCTTTTTTCAACCAGAAATCCAGTTTTTAAATTATTTATTCGTCCTGCAAGACCCACATTAGGATTTCTTGCTGTATATTATCATCGAAGACCGAGATTGGTGCAAGGAGAGACTGTGGGGTAATTCCTGCCTGTCCATTTGCTTTTTTTCCCTTTTCCCTGACATTTCAGCTGTGGTAGCTGTTGTGGATCTTGGCCTTGCACTACCAGGCACAGGGGAAGGCTGCTCTTAATTAACATTAAGGGTATATATGAAATACAAAGCAGCAAGTGTAATAGCATCACATCAAACATGGGCTGTATCCCTGGGTAATGAGGGGTGGGAATGCTGCAGGAACAGCAGCCACGGATGGCATCACTCTGCTTGAGCCTTTTGTGGAGCCTTTCACCCTCTCAAAAGTAAGAGGTTTGAACAGGCAGCTTGAAGGACTATTAGGACTGCTCACGGTCATAGTTAGCGTGTTAAAATATTTTACAAGAACCAGTGAATTTGATCAGAAAATAGTTATTTTTGGCTGCCAACGTGGCAAAACCACTTAAAATACAAACTCAAGAACGTGTTGAAAGGAGTCAGTTTGCCAGCACAGCTATTGTTGTAGCAAAGTCTCTCCTCTGATCCAACGGGAATCCTTGCCTCAAGTTTTATTACTTAAAAAGTTAACGTGGATGTCAAGCACCTGGAAATCTTTACATCTTTGAAAAGAGCATTTGTGGGGGCTGGGTGGGTTTGGTTTCTTGCAAACTGTTTTGCTCTAGGGTGTTAGCTGGGGATTTCCTTCCCTTGGGAAGCTTTGAGGATTGATTTGTTAGTTCAGTGTCACTGCTTTGATAATGTGCTCTCGACAAGGGATAACAACCTGTGTGACTTGGTGCATCGGCATTTGAATTTGCAGTGGATTTTCTCTTAATTTTGACTCCGAGCTTAAAAGGAAAAAAAAATCCAACCCACCAAACTTGGCTTTTTTTGCCTTTTTTTTTTTAATATGTAAAAAAACCCCCACCACTACACAGGGTCTTCTAGAGAGACAGGGCTGCCTCCTTCAAGAAAAATCAAAAACTGCCTGTAAACACTCAAGACAGAATGATTTCAGCAGTAGAAATCCATTTTAATGCATGTCTCAGTGAGGGCTTGTGCAAGCAGCAAGCAGCCCCCAGACCCTCGAGGAGCTGGAGAAGGGATGGGTCTGCAGCCCCTGTTATTTTGGGTACAGAAATGGTGCTTCAGCCCCATTGCATCACGTGCCAAGGCAGGGGAGACGTGAAAAGCATCATGACCAATAAATTTATGTTTTACTTTGAGCAGGCGTGAAGGAGGATGTTGAAAACTGAGTTTCTTCCTGCCTCTGCTGCCAGCAAAACAAAGCCCCACACAAGAGGGTTTGGAGGTCCCTCTGGGAAAAAATGTCATTGCCAGCTCCACCGGGGTGCCTTGTCCAAGCTGCCCTGAAGGAATCTCTGCCAGGAATACCTGTTAACAATAAGGACCTGTTAATGTTTCACAATTTATTTTCCCAAGAATTTAATTGCTGCACCAGTCCCCAGCACAAGAAACTGGCAGATATTAAATACACAATAGCTGTGGAAACCTCTGGTCTGTCTGCATGTGCCAAGACCAAGATAGAGCTGCACATCTGCAGGGCTGGTGAGGGCTCAGGGAGCTGAGCTTGCACTCAGCAGAGAGGGATTAATAGGGTGTGTCCAGCTCACCCTTGGGATCCTTTCTGAACCAACACTAGGGAAGAGAAGATGGTCGATAATGAAAAATTAACTACATCAGAGCCTTATCATAGTATTAAAATCTCAACTTGTCATTATTTATTTGCCCGGACTTGTGAGTCTGTGCTTTTTAATCTATTTTTTTCAGATCCAAAGCTGACACACTTCATCAGAGATGAAAAAAAATCCCAGACTTGTGCTTTTCGTGCCATTTCCCTGGCCCTGGGCACACCTGACATCAGGTAGCATCTCCCCCTGCTCTGTGTGCAATTAGGAAGAATAAAAAGCTGGGGCTCTGTCAGTCATAACTACAACTTTTCCAAAGAAAATCAACGTGATTTTCATCTTTTGTGGAAGGAAGCTAAGCCACAAATTACTCATGGCAAGCACATCTCAACTTTTCTGTTCAGAGGCTGCACTAGGGAATGAAGGAGAGCAGTGTTCGTGGCCAGTCAGGAGGGATGGCTTGTAATTGCCCACCCCCACGAAGGTGTTGCTTTGTCACTGGCTTCAGACCAGATACAAACTCATGATTTACCAGAGATGTGATCTTCCTGCCTCAAGGTGTATTTACAGAGCTCTTGCTTGGCTTCCCCTTGTGAAGGTCAAGGCTGACCAGGCTGACCTTTACAACTGAAAAAAACCCCATGAATCGCAGCTTCTCTGCCTGGTATCAAGGCAACATGGAAGCTTATTTTGATAGTTTATCCTCCCCAAGTGAGGAAACTGCAGCACTGGCACAACACCTTCAATATTTCTGCCTCACTCTGCAGGATCTCAAGGACAAGGCTGTGCCTTGATGGATGTCAGAGAGGGACATTGGCTTTTGAAGTGGTACTGAGAGCCTGTCTTCATTCTTGAGCCTTGATACACCTTTTCAGCTTGTAAATTTAGATATCTGCCTAAATTTCATCTGCCTGATAGAGTTTATGAGCTACTTGAGAGCAAACCTTCCCAGTTCCTGATAGGCTGCTCGGTGACGCGGGTCCCACGGAGCGGTTCCTCTTGAGGGTGCCACGCTGCTGGATTCCCACGGGTTGTGACATCCATTGCCTGCCAAAAAAATTCATGGACTTCCACAACACAGACTAATTCATTTTTTTGGGTTTTCCAGAGGAATAGGTGGATTCAAACCTGCTGAGAGTCAAAGGGGAGTTGGACTGGAGTCTCCTACACCCTGGTAAGAGCTCCAGTCACTGAGTGATTTGATAACCAGAACACTCCCTATGGCTATCTTCCCACAGGCTTATAAAAATAGCTTGAATGTTTGTTTATTTTTAACTGGAACGAGCATATTGGTAATTTGCACCATTATTTTTGGCCTCCAAAAATGTTTGAGCGACTCAGTAGGTGGCACCCTTTCTATTCCTTTATTTTCCACCAAATGTCAAAAATAAGTTGGAGCTGGAGCCTGCATGTGTGTGTAACAAGTTCAGTAAAAATGTAAATGCATATTTGTCTCCTTAATTGAATATAGTATATTGTGAAATCATTACTGTCAGGGCACACTTGGGTTTATACAAACGCTTAAGTAAAGAAAATATATAAACCTAGATTGACTTGAACAATTTGAGTGTGATAGCGGACATCTGTGTTCAATAACATCACTTTGGTAAGCAGCGTTTAATATTTCATGTCAAAGCGGGGAGAGTAATAGAACGGGGTATTTTCAGAATTCTTAGATTGCTGAAGTTTATGGCATGGCATAATATATAATCTGTCCTTTGTCAAGCTCACCAGAAAGAGCCCTACTGCAGCTGAAGACGTAAAGTGCTCTAATATATATGTTTCTAGACCTCTCCCTGCTTGAGGAATTAATCTTGGAAGGTGCTGAGTGCCCTGAAGTGCCAGTGAAGTCAGTGGGATTTGAAGTTTCTCGCAGCTCGGAGAACGGGGATCCTTACAGGGGCTAATTACCCTCCTCCAGTCCCGGCCAGGAAAGCCCTTCAGAGCTCCTTAACTTCTAGTGTGTGAGGAGTCCTCTTCAAACTGGCATTAGGAATGCTGCTGGGATAGTGTCCAGAGGTCCAGCTCATTCCTCCATCATCTGATAAAATGAGAGCTGCTCCCTGGCCTCGGGAATTTAAAATTCAGTGGCGAAGAGGTGAAAATGAGAAAGTTCCTTGCCCAGGGGTAGATCTGCAACCGAGGGCTGAGCCCGGAGTGCCCCAAAGCAGATCAGAGCCTTATCTGCCGGGTTTTGGTGGGTGGAGGAGGAGGAAAGGGGCACCCCTTCATTCCAAGTGATGTCCATGCACAAGTACATCACCAGCTCAGGGACTCTGACTTCAGAAAGTTCAAAGGAAGAGAAACATTTTTAAGTATCTTCCAACTCTCTTATTAATGAGCAATTACACTGATGTTCTTGGATGAATTTCCACAGAGTAATTAATCTACAAACAAATCTTTCTTTTGTCTCCGCCCCCCCACCCCAACCCCAGTCTTTTGTATTTCATTTTTAGGTGAAATTCTCTAGTGAAAGGGGCCAAAAGAAACATGCTTTCCTGAGCCTCATGCTGAATGTCTGTCTGGATAGTTTCATTTTAACTGCAGCACGGGGAAAAAAAATGTAAACATGGTGTGAGTATCATTTTTAAGCTGAAACTGTTTTTCCCCCGTGTTCAAATAGCATTATAAATGTTTGCTCAAAAGAGGCATATTTATTCATCTAGCCTCTGAGAGAACACTGTGTGCATAGGTAGCAATAAAAATGTGTTAAGGGCTGAGAGAGATTCCCCTGGTAAATGGCTTTTTTCTTGACCTCCTCTTAAGTATCTTAGCTGGGCTGTGCTGCTGCCTCTCTGAGGAAGTATGTTTGCACTGGGGAGGAAGAATTTTTAAAGTTGCAGAGTGTTACAAACAGTGAGCAAATAACTGGGGGGTGGTGGTTGGGGTTTTTTTTATAATGTTGGGAAAAACTCTTATGAAAAAGATATGGCATACAAAGCAGTCACACACATTGAAAGTTGTTCCCAACATGATGTATAATTTCTTGCAAGGAAGATGATCTATGAAATGGTTATTCTCTAATTTTTTTTCTGACTAATTTCTCAACAAATCAATTTTTTTGGTGTGACTTTTCACCACTCCTGTGTTTGACAGCAGAATCTACCTGCAAGGATTGTTTAGTGTGGAGAAAAGGAGGATCGGGGGGGACCTTATCACTTTCTCCAACTCCCTTACAGGTGGTTGAACCCAGGTGAGGAGTGGTGTTTTCTCCCAGGGAATGAGTGGTATGACAAGAGGAAATGGCCTCAAGTTGTGCCATGGGAGGTTTTGGTTGGCTGTTAGCGAAAATGTCTTCTCTGAAAGGGTGGTCAGGCACTGGAACAGGCTGTGCAGGGCAGTGGTGAAATCACCACACCTGGGATTGTTCCAATAACAGGTAAATGTGGTTCTTAGGGACATGGCTGGTGGTGGACTTGGCAGTGCCGGGTTAATGGCTGGACTCAAGGGTCTCAGATGGCTTTACCAGCTTGAATGCTTCTCTGATTCTGTGCATATTCAGATATGGATCAGACACACAACATCATGTGGCTTCTCTGGTACACGAGCTTATTGTCCCCTGATTAAAAGCCCAAGTATTTTTGTGTGCAGAAATTATTTCCAGTGACTCTTTTGCAATTGCTTTTCCATGAATTTGGTTCACTCAAATGTTTGTGGACAGGAAACGCAAAATAAGGAGGGACTGTAGCAGAAAGAAATTCATCAGCCTGCTTGTATGAACAAGGGCAAGGCTTCCCTGCTTTGCTCACCCAGCTCCCTCTCCTATCCAATTAAATGTGCACTTGGCAGTTGTCAGACCGAATAACTCGACTTCTCACATAAGATGGAGATGGAAAACACCTGCTCAGACCATCCCCTGTCCAGGGTAGAGCCATTTCCCTGCAGGACAGGGGTCATCCCTAAATCCTGCAGCTGACACACAATACACAGCCTCAACTGGCAACATCCTGTCCAGAGCTGCACTTCATAAATCAGGGGCAGGCCCAGTAAATCAGCAAGGAAGAGCAGTTACCAACGCGGTATCTCCCTTCCCAATGGTTTTCTTCTGTTCTGAGGAATCAGTGGCATGTCAGAAATGATTCTCTTGCCCAAGCACTAACCAGTATCTCCACGGTGCCGTATCTTGCCAAGCAGGAACATAAGCAAACACTCAGGTCCGCACTGGGGACTTGAGCAATCGCCCTGCACGGCCAACATTCCTCCCAGCTGTTTATGTGTCCGTCACAGGGTCGCTGCTGTTGTTGCTGCTGCAGCACTGTGTCATTTTATCAGTCCTGGGTGGGAGGATGAGTTAAACGATGAATCCGCGCGTATTTGGTGCGACGGGAGCCTCCGGATCGCCGCGTTCCTATGGAAACCTGGCCCCGGTTTAGCTGAACTGGCCCCATCGTGGGTGCTGAGCACTCAGAAAAGGAAAAAAAAGCTGGCACTGGGCTCTGCTTGGAAATCTGCTCCCAGATGTATGGATGTTTGTTTATTTTTTACATTTAAGTAAACTGCACCAAGATGCAAAATAGCACGGAAGAAACAGTCTTTGCAAGGACTAATCCTCACTGATTGGCATAAAGCGGATATGTATTTTTTCCATAAATTTTGGGTGAGATTAAATTACAAGAGGCCTAAAAGGAAAGATTTAAAAAAAAAAAAAAGCCTATCTTGGCCAAGATTGTTAGTTTAGAATATATGTAGTGCCAAAACAATACAAGTTGCACAATTTCACCACACATACCCATTTCTTAACCCATTCGGGCTTCATCAAACTCAACAGAAGTTGGTGACTCCAGTAGACTGCAATGGACTTCATACTGGGCTGTGGCAGCTGACGTCCTGCTCCTGGTTATGGCCTGTTGACCTCAACACAGGTAATATTGGACACTGTAGGGTTATTTCTGCCTAGGCTGGTGGGTATTTTGAGTACAGATTCCTTAGGTACTAATCAGAAATGGTGTACCCTCCCCTCTGTTAGACGCGGGTTGGAAGCAAGCTCTGCTGAAAGGCTGCTGCTTCACTTTCTGAAAAAGCCCTGAATTACTGTGTGTGCCTTGCCAGGCCTTGCAATGAAGTTTTTCCGTGTGCTCTTGAGATATCTGTAACATATGGTGGCATTTTCAAACCCCCTCACCATGCTGGAGAGTCCACACCGTAATGTCACTGCCATGCCGCGGGGATGCTGGGGAAACGGCTGGTGGAGCAAAGATTAAATTGCATTGGCCAAATTTTAACAAGTTATCACAGTGGCCCTGGGAAAACTTCAGCCATGTGGTTCTCTGAAGACTTTGAGGTATTGTTAATTAAATGACTGCTGTGCTTTTACCTCCCATAAAAAAACTTTGCCTCCCATAAAAGGTTTTTAGCTTGACAATGCATCAGGCAGAACTCCTGCCAGTGTCTGCCTTATATTGCTCCTGGGGCTGTGCAAGCAACACAGCTCCAGTGCCAGCGCCCCAACACAACCATGTCTGGCTGGAAGGGCCCCGAAACGCCAGCCCTGCCTCCCATTTGGTCACGAAGGAGACAGTGGCAGCAACTTTCTGGCTGATGAATGCGCCAGGCGAGATGGGAAGGGCATGAAAACATTCAGATTGCCATGAGTGAGAAGCAACACAACATCCATATTGCGTCTCTTGTTCTTGGCATTGCAACAATGCATAGTTTTCTGTTGTCTCTGGAACCACTCAGGCCTGTAATGAATGGAGTACCAGTGATTGGAAACGGTCCTTTTAAGCGGATGTTTCCATTAATTTTCTTTCCTCCTTAAACCTTATAATGTTCTTTTTCAAGTGTTGGCAGAAGGGCCGAAGCATCTCTTGATCTCGCAGATTGTGTGTCCATGTGGAGCAGTCCAGGCTCTATGTGGAATTTCCAACACAATATTCACTTGTTCTCCGAGCTCTTGATGTTTTGATTAGTTCATTTCGCTGGTACTAAAGAGGGAAGACATCCAAGGTTTACATTTTTAAAAGTGATCACAGACAGTAATTCTGTTCACAAACATGGTACACGTACAGCTGGTTTTCAGAAAAGCTGATGTGACCTCCTTCTCCATGACTGAAGCAAAGTTATGGTAGTTTGATATCTCCAAAGAACTGAAAAAATAGTGGTCACCCTTTAAAATATCAGTTGAATGTTTAGAGTTGATTAGGACACTTCAATTAAAACAAAGTTTTAGAAAATTATTTGTCAACACCAAAACCCTGTGAAAAATCAGATTAATTTAGACCATCCCTTACACTGTCTCCCATTCTTACTAACTGTGATTTACCCAAATCGTAAGAATTCTGCTGGTTTAAACATCCCAATGGTCAGGATAGCTCACATACATGAGAACTGGGATTACAACCTTCAGATGAACGTGTCTGAGCAGAAATTTAGTCTTGAATTTCCCACAGCCAAAGGCCCCAATTCCAGGATATTAGCAAGACAGAAACAGTTGTCAAGCATCTATCTTGTTCTGTTGGAGAGAAAAAGGTGGGGGAAAAAAAAGAGAAAGGGAGAGAAAAACCCTTGGCTTCATCCCAGTGTGGAAACCTTTTCCCACCTCAATTTAGCTGAAAAAAAGAGCCAAAACTAACAGCCAATCCTTTGTAACATAGGGACCTCATTCAGAAAACTGCTTAATCCCATACTTAACTGTACCTCTGGATGTGGGTTATGCTCAAACTTGCATGTTTTGCTGGACTTTGATGAATTTAGATGGAAACCTGAAGATCTGGAGAAGTAAGTCTGTATTAGGATGGTTGCTGAGGCACTGGCACAGGTTGCTAAAAGAAGCTGTGGCTGCCCCATCCCTGGAAGGGTTTAAGGCCAGGTTGTACGGAGCTTGGAGCACCCTGGGATAGTGGAAGGTGTCCCCATGGCAGGGGGTGGAACAGAATGGGCTTTAAGGGACCTTCCAACCCAAACTATTCGGTGATAAAATGAGCAAGACCTTGGGTTCTGCAGTGGGCTGGGAGTAGCAGGAGGACAGGATGTTCTTTTAGACTTTGTCAGACTGTGTTGAATGAGGACTCTCAAAATCGTCCCCAAATCCCCCAGGTCCAACGCAGGGAGGTGCTGGAGGACCTGAAAATCCCAGTGGCCACGTGGGGTAACCCATCATCTGGGGGTTCTCGTGCTGATATAATGGCATTGTTGTTTGTAAAAGAAATATGCTGGGATTCAGGCATGACTCTGCCCCACAGGATCATAGAATGATTTAATATTTTAAACTATGAAACTTGGCTTTTAACAGTTTCTGCAGGGTGCAAGGGGACTTACAAGATAGCACTGTATTATTCACTACCATGGGCCACCTTCTGAATATTATAGACCTTAATTTACTTTTTTTATAATCTGAATGGACTTTTTAAGTATATCTAAGGGAATTGGAGTGAGGAGAAACATTGCTTAATTCAGCCATTGCATCCTTAAAGCCAGATTGGAAACATGGAAACCATATGTGAGCTTTTAGCTAATAAAATAAAATGCCAAAATGTGGCGGCTGAAGCTATTGCACCCAAAATATAATTGCACATATGCTCATTTACTCACTTATAATCAAAACATTAAAAATAAAAAAAAAAATCTTTGATACTCAGACTAGGTGTAACTGTTGGACTAAGCTATTTTACAAAATTATTTTACATGGAAAGAATGTGCATGGGTTTTTCTAATGGCAATATGAAAAGCAAACTGTATAAATACAGCCACACACAGCAGCAATTGATAATGTTTCACCTGAACACAAAAAAGTCCTCAAAATCCTTTAGCAAGCCAAATTTACATTCATTTTACTATAAGGTAATCTTACTTTTAGATGGCTCTAGACCACATATTAATGGTAAATGTGTGTTTTATGCTGAGTGTTGGTTTTCTTAGCGGAACATTCGTTTTTTCATTACTACGAGTCCTGAAGAGATATTTAGCCTTGCCAAAGGTGCCAGAACTGAAATCATCTCTTTGCTTTAACACTTCATCCCTCATGCCCTGACTGTCTCTAAAACATTAGTTTTAGCTGGTTTTAGCCTCTCTTCAGTCCAAGTTTTACTGTCCCAGAACTGATTGGAAGCCTCATGGAGATGCTGAAAATGGTCTGTTTAAAAATCAGTCAGAGAAGACGCTGCTTCTCATGCGGAGGTTAAAGATCACACAGTCCTTTTCCTACTCCTATTTTTTGCTCTGATATCACTTGCCTAAATCCAAGGAATCTCAGCTCAGCTTGGGCGGCAGAAAAGGGATTTGCAGCACGTGGTCCCTCAGGAGATGTTTGCTGAAGCCACGCAGGGATGGGCAAAGAACACTGATGGCATCAATCTTGGACGCCGAGGTCTAGTGCAGGGCTGAACCACTGATGGGGCCACAATAAATTCCCTTTTCCTGCGGATTAGCTGTCAAGAGTGGGAAGCAGGAGGAGCAGCATTGCTCTCTCTGACCAATAGACTGCACTAAAACTTGTCTGAGCATAAACCTCACCCCAGTGTGCAGCAAGGTGCCGTTGTCTGGCTGGAAATAACAGGAGCAGCTCTTTAACTTTGGAAGCAGTGACCTTTCTGGTACTGCCCTCGCCAGGGGCAGCCCCTATGCCTGATCCAAAGCATCGCTCCCAAGGCCAACACAAAGTTCCTAGAAATTAGCCAAAGTGACTGAAAAAATGCGTGATGTTCATGAAGAATTTGATTTTTCAATCGCCAGCACTTTATTTTTTTAAAAACATGAGAGAAGGGGGTAAAAATTATGATGTGCCTTCTAAAAGGATGAGAGGGGAAAATTAATTAGTAGGGAAGCAATTGGATGGGAATGTGGGTTAAGTGGCTGGCTCTGCCACTGGCTTCTTTCGCAACCATGGCCAACATCCATAATTCTTCCTCTCTCCAACCTCCATGTCCCTCCTGACCCATCCTCCATCTGTACAACAGCTCCCATCTGTGAAGTGTTTCCATTGTTTGTCTCAAGGGCTTGATGGCTTTTGACTCAGTGCAGCGCGTTGCACAACGGCCTCTGGATGCGATTTTATAAACAGCAAATATAAATAGAAGACTTTTAGGGAGACTAATGAAAAAACTTTAGGAATAATCTGTTTAAAGTGAATTTGAAAGTGAAAAGCTGACATGCAGATGCAGTGCTGGGATATCTTTGAGACGGGCTAGCCAAGAAATTGGCCCTTGTTTATTTTCTTATGTGATAAGTTCGATAGCAAAAATGTTGGGGTTTTTTTTAAAATTATAAAATCAGATGGAGCAGCCAAAGGAATGAGTGAAGTCAGATCAAAGATGATAAATTGAGTCTGATGAGATGAAGACTTCACCTATTTCAAATACCCAGCTGAAAGTCTAATTTTGCAGAAAATTCTTTCTTTAAAAAAAAAAAAAAGAGAGAGAGAGAGGAAGGAAAAAAACACAAGAGAAATGAAAAGAAAAACATGCCATAGCCAATAAGTTGTGAAAAACTCTGGAGACTGGCACTTTCAAATGCTTGGCAGGTTATTAAGCCAATTTTTATTTAGTCCACTATAACTGTTGGAGGGTCTGTGATTCCCAACTGTTTCACATCAGAGAATGAAAACAACTATAGCCCAGCCAAGACCACATTGGTGACTGCCAGCCCCTTTATGTGCCAAACATGAAAGCAACAAGTCCAGATGCTTTGATCCCAGCATTTTTGGATTTAGCCCAGAATGTTTTTAACTCATGTTAGGACAACATACATTATAACTGGAAATCAATCAATAGCACTGTGACCTTCAAACGCAGTAAATGTTTGGAGTTAGTTTCTGAGCGTGTAATCTAAATTGGGGATTGGAAGTTGGAAGCAATCCTAACCTAACAGAAAAAAAAAAAGTATATAGTTTTAAAATCTGGAGTTGCAAGGAAGCAACAAATGAAGGTTTAATTGTCTAGGGAAAGATTATCAGGCACTGGAGATGCATCTGATGTGGAGGGAGGGGTGGAAAAGCCCAAGGAGCAAAGCAACGCCATCCACCCGAGCATGGTGGAGAAACAAATAATGGGATAATATGGGAGAAATAAATATGGACCAGCCCCTGTGCACTCTGGACGTGGTTGGTCTTCACTCCACACTGAGGGTCTACAGGGCAGGGTGGCCCCAAAGGGCGAGGAGATGCCCAAGGGGAACAGGCATGGAAAATGCATCCATGCATCCCAGGAGGTTTATGCTCAGTATCTGTGTCCTGGACATTTCACTTGAATCCTGAGTGACAGCCCCAGGCTGTGGGACTCCTTTGGCAAAGTTTGTAGCAAGGGGAAAAAAAGAACAGATTTATGGCAAAAATAGCTGTGTTATAGGCCAGGCTTTAACCTACCTTATAGACAAACACATGATCCCTTTAACCTTCACACCGCTGCTACATCAGTGGAGCAACACCTGATGCGCACCAATTTAAATCAAGGCCTGACCTCTACAGGGAAGAAGTGGCTTTAAAAGGTAATTAAAATAATTTAATCTCTTTTTCTTTTTTCCTTCTGCAATATGATTTAATTGTATTGCCACTAAATACCAGTCTAGACAAGGTCTTGTTAAAAGCTTTAAAATCCCTGAGTAGTTTTACCTATTAGTGATGGTGAGTAGCTGTTGGCATGTGGACCAAGCCCACACAAAGCTCTCTTATAGTAGTGCTCCCAAACTCTATCACAAGGAATAAAAAAAAAAAACAAAAAGACAAAATTAGGGGAAAAAAAAATTCTCCAGATAGAAAAGCAAGCTGTTTTTAGCAAATATGAAATCTGTAATAATGGAAATCACAAATTGTCAAACAGCTGTGTCAGCAAAATACCAGCCCGATGCCCAACCTGGTTGTCACCTGCAGTTGTGAGGACACAGGGACAGTGGTGATGGCAAAAAGGTGTCCATCCTTGTAGTACAATGCAGGGAAAGGAGACAACCAGTTCACTGGGCACATGGAAACCACTGGGAGAGGACACCCTGCCCTCAGGCTCGAGTATCTATCACGTGCCAGTGGGAAAACCCCTGTCCCAGTGCACACGGTGTGCAGGAGCAGGGCTGGGGAGTGAAGGAGATCCTGAGAAGTGGTTCTTGGGGCAGGCAGAGGCAGCATCACCCTTGGGCTGAGCCTGGGTGGTTATGTGAGCACCAAACCCCTGTCAGAAGGGGCTGACTGTGGAGGAACCACCTTCCTCATGGTGTTGCTTTTACGCCTCACACCTGGGCTTCTCACACCTGTATTTCTCACACCTTGACCTCTCACACCTGTATTCCTCTCACCTGTACTCCCTGTGCCCTCTAAGCACAGAACCAGCCCACGCCCTCTCTCCTTTTCCAGTGCACCATATTCTCAGTGGCCCATTTTTAAGAAAAGGGAAGATGCATCAAGTGTCACAGGGGATCCAAAAGTGCTTCATGAGCCTCCAGCCCTTCACTGCTAGAAAAAGCGCCTTTTGTCAATACTAAGAGAAAATAACATGGTGGTAGATAATTGCCCTCGTTTGTCAGTCTGAGCTGATGACTTTCCCGTTTCATTTCCTCCTGTGTAACATTATAGGGGACATATATGAGATATTCAGCAAGGACTGAAGCAGGGAAGTCTGCAGGAGTGTTTAGTGGGAGGTCAGGAATTTTTAAGAGGTATTATTACAAGGCGGTGTGGTTTGGGTCATGTTTCTTGTAGACATCTTGTCAGGAAACTTTTTAAATAATAAATTATAATCTTCTTATATATTGTACAAGCTTATTAAACTTAATCTTTAAACATAAAACTGAATTTTGAAAATATCATCAGACAAGCTCAGAAACTAAACAAACAACAAAAAACATAAAAAAGAAGAGAAATAAAACATATGCTGGCCAGAGTTTTAGAGACAGTAGCCACAGCACAGCAGATTTTAATTAGCAGCTACCTGCAGTGGCAGTGGCCTAGGATGAAATGTTTTGATGTGTGTAAATGTTTCTATAAAACAGTTGAAGCTTTCTTAGATCCTGTATCATTTTTTTCCTGAGCATTGCGGTTTTCCAGCATGGACGTTTCACAGACCAGGATCTCAGGAAGATCTAAAGTCTTTGCTTTCTGTCTTTGTTTCTCCAGTAGTAAATTGAGGATACATATATTTATTTACTATGAAAGGCTCTTAGTGCTTCCAAAAACCCAGTATTTAATGACTGGGTAGGACCAGCAGTTGTGGTAGCAATAGTTGAAGGCACAATTTTACCATAAATCCTGCTCACACTTGGACTTGAAAAATAACTTCATATATAATGATACAGAATTCCTATTTGAAATACTTCTGCTGTGCCATTTTTGTTAAAAATATTCTTGAGCTTAACCAGCACAGACCTTTTTCAGAAGTATAAAGCAAGCAATTTCTGTTCATTCTGCCAAGGGCCTCCTGCAAATGGCTGGGCACTACTGAGTCTGACTCACAAAGGGCACTTCACAAACTGAATTCTTAAAGGTGGCTTGGTGAACAAAGCTCCAGCTCTGCTGGGATTTCCTCATGGCATGATCTCAGCTCTGGTTTGCATGTGGGGAAATCCGCTTTATCATCACCTCTTCCCTTCCAGATGGGTCAGGACTGCACGAAGTCATGGCGAAAAGCAGTGATGGAATCACTGACATCACTTTGTGTCCCAGAAAGATGTGGGATGATGAGGTGGGTCTTGAAGAGCTTTTGGAGAAAGAGGAGGTGCCCAGCACCATGCTCATCCCTTGTTCATCCCAAGAGACTGACTTCATGGTGCAGAAAGTGATGGAAAGGGAGGACCAATGGAGCCTGTGAGTCAAGACTTCATGGTAAGGGCTGATAATGTCTGATAAAGTCAGGAGAAAGTTCATCTTCCTGAGCACAGTCTGATTTATGGAATTTATATAGGCTGAGGTGTGCTTGGAGTCCTTTACGTAAATGCTGCCCCAAGTCGGGCAGGTGGCTGCTGATTCTGCTAAAAGGAATGGCAGCAAATTACTGGGATATCCCTTAATTCGTGTGCACTGTGGATCTAAATGGGAGAGACAATCAGTGATGCTCATTTCTGAGCTCGTATTTCTGCCCTAAATTCCCTGGAGCCCAAAATGAAGGGCCTTGTCTTGCAGTCTACACCTCCACCCACATCCCCAGGGAGGTCGCCCCATCCCGTGGAGTCACCGGATGCCAAGGATGCACCATGTCCTGTCCTGATTTACACCCAAACAGTCCAGCCCTGCCCCACGTTGGCAGCTGGCACCTGGTGAGCAGATAATATTTATAGGGATATAAATCAGGGAGCCCCTTTCCAGTGTAAATAGTACCAAAAGGATTTGACTCTAGGTACTAATTTCCTGTCCTAATCCATAGTCTAATAGAGTGTTCTTGTAAAATTCAAATTTGCTTCAAAGGTACCTTTTTTTCAAACGCTTGATGGAGGTCAGTTAAATGATGGATTGTGAATCACCAGCCTCACAGTGAGGGTGAATGTAATCAGGTAATTATGTTGTAGGCACTGTTACATATTAGAGATAACTATAGATTTGTATTATCTGCTGTGTCAGATTTAATTGGTGGTTCTCGGTGTCATGTCAGAACTGAAGACACATAAAGCTTTTTAATGGGAAATCTGATCTCACCTAGGGGCATCTTCTCTCTGCAGTCATTTTTCTCTATCCCAGGAAATGCTTGTATTCATCAGCACCACAGCAGCTCTTGATGACAAAAAACAATCATCAGTGGTCCTGAGGAGGTGCTAGAAGGCCTAGGATGAATGGGCAGATGGACAGGACAGTATGGGGGATATCAAGGAGGCAAGAGTTTATTCTCTGCATTGCCAACTACCCGTGTTTGAATTTCTGTCCACTTTGCCTATTTTTGTAAATTCTCCAAGATAAGAAGAATTACACTGTATTGGTACAGAGATGACCATATTGGGTCTCATCTCATTTTTGGATCTGTTGGTCTTCCTACAACACAAATAATAACTATGGAATACTACCACACACTGGGGATTCTTTAAAAATTTTATTTCAAAGTGAGATCCAGATCCAGGCTTAGAACAAGAATTTCTGGCACAGGCACAGAGCAGGAAAGGGAATTGGACGATCCTTTAATTAACCTCAGACCAGGCAAGATACATGGGCAAATCCCAGTAAGAAGCTGCTCATTCCAGCAGTACTCTGCAAGGGGACCTTGCATTCTCCTGGAGGAAACATCCTTACAGCTGAACCACACAGCTCATCAGCCCCACACAACGGGCTGGATTTATCCTCTGCAAATTCTCATCCCTGTGTACAGAGTCAGTCCAGTGCTGTAAAACTTGTGAAATTTGATGGGCTCACAGCACGAGGCAGTTTAGCTGCTGCTATGTGAGATCCCCATCTATGTTCAGGTTTATTGAAAACCTTATGTCCCATCTGTTTCTAGATGCTCCTTTCGTGTTCCTCATCTCTTTAGGCTCTCTTTTCCAAAGAGCTCGCTGGATCCATGTGGACTTAATAAGCAATTTTGGTGTGTGTATAAGCGCAAGGACCAAGATGTCTTGTTTCATAAAAGTCTGTCACTGATTTATTCCTCCTTCTGCTGCCCTGCTTCCTGTTCATTTCTCCTCGCACTTCCAGAGCGAGGAACGCTGTTTACATAAAGGATGTTTCTTGTGTTTACAGATGGGGCAGCATTTGTAAATGATTCCAAAGAGCTGTTGTTTCCAAGGAGCCTCTTCAGGCTTTCAAGAAGGGCTCCCATCATGTTAGTGCTTTGTGCTCACTGTTTGTTTTAAATTTGTTTTATACGTCCTAAAAACATCCCATGGGACCAGCCAACTCCTGATGCTGTTATAACCTCCCTCCTCACCATTTTCTGATGGCTGGACAGCCAGGAATGCACGTGGACACAGGATCCAGCACCATTTGTCTTCTCCTTGTGTGGAATCCAGTGTGACACTCAGTCAGGGGGGTTTATTTCAGACAGACATCGCTCCACCTTCTCTTTCTGCCCCATGTGTGTTGAGTCTCTACATCATAACTGGGAGCACTGGAGTTTTATAAAAGCATTGCTTTTTCCTTCAGGAAAAAGAGCAAAACCACACTAGTTTTGTGTTTCATTGCTTTGTGTTCTTCATCTTCTGAGTTCTGCTTGAAAGACACATTTGTTTTTTGGACATTTTCAAGTTAATTAAAAATAGATCAGCCAGAGGCATGGCTTGTCATGGAAGTCCTTCTGCCACTCATGGTGGAGTTTGTCCTTCTCTTGACATCTGAACCATAGCGGGACACTGGAAATAAATACATTTATCAGCTGGATGTGCATGCACTTGTTATGGAAGAGTGGACACAAATTTGAATCAACTGCCATCCTTTTTATCCTGGGTTGCAGGGGGATATATTTTCCCTACCATCTTGACATAGTTTTGCATAGCCTAAAATAAAAAGCACATGTTTTCATGACGGCGAAGTGCACCGATATCTAAACTGTCAAAGAGGAACAGCGACCAAGCCAAATATCTTTGGCTAAATGAGGCAGCAATTCAAAGCTGAGCACTGTTGATGAAGAAAATGCCAAATTCGTTGTCATTGCTTGTAGTTTTTTATAGAAGAGGAGCACTGTTGGCTGATCTCAGCAGGCAAATCTAACCTGGAGCATTGCTGAGCCAGTGAGACCTGCAAATGCATGTGGCAGCTGGCAGCAAGGAGCTGGTGGCTTTTGGAAAACCTCCCCTGAGCAGGAGCATTTCTATGTCTTCTAAGTCAAGCAGACTTGTTGAACAACTTTATTTAAATTATACTAGACCCAGTTTCTTGCATGAGATGGAAAACTGAGGTCTTAACCTCCTGTTTTATGGAATTTTTTTAAATCCAGTTTTAAACTTCACGAAGTCACAGCGCTCTTACTAAGTTGCTGACACTTATACTCAGTCAGATCCTGGGGGAGCTTTTTAACCATTTCTTCTCCAATGTAAATTTCCCTGGGAGGAATTGAACTCAGCAGAAATATTTGTCTGAACAAGCACAGTCTTAAAAGAGAAGTCTTAAAAGACACTGCACTTGCTGGAGATTCTTATGCTTGTGAGAAGCGTGGAAAGTAACTAAAGTCACTAAAAAGAACTTTAAAACCTCAGTTTTGGCAAAAACCGTCTCCATTTGGAGATATGTACAGAGAAACTGTTGTAACCTGAAGCATGGAGAAGTTGCAGAGTTTGATTAGAGAAGAATTTTGAATTAAACACAGAAACCTTCCTAGGTATGGGTTTAATACACCATTTCATTTTTAAACATAATCCATGAGCCAAACTATAGGTAGAGCTGCTGGTGCTGAAATGTTATACAGGAAAAGGTCTGAAAGGAGCTGGTACTTCTGTGATAATGCAGCTTTGAGTACTTGATTATTCTTTCCATTTCTGTTTTTACTATGCTCCATTACCAGTAAAATATGCAATGTCAGTCCAGCTCTACTGGTTTTGAAGTGCTGCTTGAGAATTGTAGGAATCTTTTGGCAGGAAAAATGTATCTTTCATATGAAATTCTATAACTATCAAGATAAGTTTTAAAAATATTTTCTTTCTCAAAGAAATGCAGATCAAGCACTGCTCTGCAAACTGACACTTGTTGTGAAGCAATGAGCCCGAGCTGCCCGAAAGCAAAGTGAAGAGGCTACAAGTCCATAAATCTGCTGTTATCTGAGTGCCTTTCAAAAAGGTACTTGAATTGATTTGTATTCTTGGAAACACCATTTTCTGGGTCAACACTGTAGGATGATGCTGCCAGAAAGCCCCTCATCCTTCTGGGGAAAGTGGCAGTTCAGATGTGGATGTGCCTGACTGACATGAGCTGTTACCCCCACTTTGGTCTGACAGCAGCTCCCTAGAAGTTGCCAACCTTTGGGATTCAGCTCCTGCTGCAATGGATTTGAGCAGGAGGTCCTCAGAGAGTCAGTTTTCAAGCCCCTTGACCATCCATGCCTTGAGTTTTAATACTATTCCTACAAGCACCTTTGATGTAAGGCACCTTTGACATAATGAGAAAGTTGGGCTCTCTCTCAGCCATTATGGGAAATATTATCTTTCAAAAGAAGGGCAGCATTTACATCTTTAAAAAATCAATTCAAGATCAGAAGCAATGACTGCCAACACTATTTTTCTTTCAAGTTTTCAGTACCCTGAACCCTCTGAGCTCACCCAGTAATGCTGCAGCACTTCAGCTGATCAGTTCCTACGTAGCCTCCACTGAGATGTATTTGGGTAAGGTACCAGGCCATGCCAATATTGTTTTGCAGTGGACAATTTTCTGATGTTTTGTTGCCCTGGGTAAGACATTTTTGGTGAATCATTATACCAAAATGCAAAGAAGGTAACTTGAGAAAGATGCTTATGTTTCTGTAGCACTTTGCAGCAGATGTCTCCTATTTACTGCTTTATTTTATTGCTTAATGACTGGATCTCAAGTAATTGAACAATTTGACAGATATTTATTTGTAAAACGTGATTCATTTAGTCAGACATTGTGAAACAGTTTCATGCCAGTTCTAGAGATTTTGGTAGAACTTTCTAAAGATGCAAACATTCAAGTAAATTGCTCATGTCAGTAGCACATCCACTTTTTACTGTTCTTTACTGCACACAAATATTTGAGTTGACAAAAAAGCGCTGGTGAACAGACTACAGGGACTTCTGAACTTTAATCAACCACAAGCACTGGCAGGGTTCAGAAGTAATTTCCTAACTATGAATCACCTGCAGACAATGAATCACATTCTGGAGAAGATTGCCAAATAAAACAAGCCATCATGTATAGCTCGCATTGACTGGACTATGGAAAGGCCTTTGATTCACCTAGCTGAAAGAGAAGATGTGATGAAAGCACTGAAATAAAGGCATAAAAGAATGTAGGAATCCCAAACCACATCTGCTAGCAGTGAATGGCGACATTTAAGTTCGACAAGGAAGATAAAAGAAAGCGAGACTAAGCAAAATAGCAGGCAAGGAGACACTATCTTACTGGAAAAGACTTGCCTGCAGAAGAACTTCACAAAGCATTTCTGGGAAGAAGACCTTAGCTTAACTTCAACCATATGTGCGAGCTCAGATTTCGGCTGTGATGGAGCAGTTGTCTTTGCTGAACCAGCCAATGATCTCCAGGCGATTTTTAGGGGAATTGAAGTGGAGGGAGAGCAGGGAAGATGAATAGCAGGGGAAGGCTGCGGGGAGAAGACGCTCCCCTGGTCGGTCTGGTGCTTGCTGAGGTGAACAGAAAGCTTCTCCAAGGATTCCACAGGCCAAACTCCTGCTGCTGAAGAAGGCGTGTTAGGTTTCCACCTCAAACAGAAAGGGGCCAAGAGTTTGGGTGCTAACGATAAAAAAAGGACGGGATCTTGTATAACGTTTTTCAGAGACAGCGCTGAATAAAGGGATAGTGAAATAGGAGAAGAAACCAAAAACTTCCTGCAGACTGTAAAGAATCACACATAAGAATAAGTCCTACCACAAGGAAAAGAAATAGCAAAAGGGATAAAATTTACTTTTTTTACTATTTTATTTCATATGAGAGGTCTTTGGCCATGCTCTCCCTAGCAGTGAGACAATAGCTGGTAAAGCAATGACAGCGGAAGCAACGAGAGCCCTGCAATTATCTTCACTTTGATGATTCCCCTCTGGTTGTGCCAGTATTCAATAAACCCTCAAATTGCATGCTGTAGCAGGAGAGTGAATTTACTGCAGCCAAAATCATATGAGTGCAATGAATCAAGACAGCCTTTCTGCACTGCTCGGGTCTGGCTCGTGCGTTCCGCTCCACAGACCAACATACACTGAAAAAAAGGTAAAGCTGAATTCCGAAATCCTTACAGTACCTACCGGCTAACAGAGAGACACTGCCAGCATAAGGAGGTCAAAATTGGTACCTCTGCCTTGCTTTAGCTCCTGGATGTTTCTCGGCTTCTCAAACAGGCAACAATTAGGTGAAAAACTGGATTTGCTTCACAGAAAGGAGCTGTGGTAGCCCGGCGCTGAGGTGCTGGGTGTAAAAAAGTCCTGTTACGGGGGACTTTACAGACATCCAGCCTTATTTCCAGCTGGCGACGGGCCCTTTGCTTTGATTTGTTTTGAAGAAGCGCGGTCTGAGCGGAGGGACCGTGAGCACTTCCCCGCGCAGCCACGAGAGAGCAGCCGGCAATTAGGGCTGGAGGGCTCCGGCTGCGCCGGGGCGGACATAAATCACCCGCGACGCTCCGAGAAACCCTGCGCGCAGCTCCCTCCTCGCCTTGAGCTCTTCAAACAAAATTGGAGTCAGGAATGCAAGCCGGGGTTAACTAAACCCGCGCTACTTGCTTGGAGTCGCTGCGAGGTTTAGCCGTGGGTTGGTGCAGGGATGGGGTGGAGGCTGGTGATGTTGCCCCGGAGCAGGGGATGAGCGAGCTTGTCCCCTGGCTTAGGATATTCTTGTTCAAAGCCAAAGGCTGCCTAATGACTGCTGGCAGCATCGACAGCCCTTTCACAGCGGCGGCTCTGTACCTAACAGTCTAAAAGTTAAGTTGTCCATTTTCCTGCGTGCTGAATAGTGCTCAGGCACTAGCTGATCAAAGCGCCTGCCCCATGAAATGCAGCTGAAATAAGTTTTCCACACTTTATTTCTCACATGTTAGATACATTGATAGAGACAAGAAATGTTGTGTGGACAAGCAGGCACGGCGAGGGGGTTTGTGGGGGTCTCTCGCCTGCTGCTGTCCCCGCCAGGGCACGTTCCATCGGATCATAGAATCATTTAGGTTGGAAAAGACCTCCAAAATCATCGAGTCCAGCCATTCCGGATGCTCCTGTGAAGAACTGAAGCACTCCCAGAAGATATTAAACTCTTGGTTACAAACTCAAACCTTTGTTTTCAAAGAGCTTATGCCAGTTTTTACGGTGAGGTTTGGGGTGAGCTATCAAGAAAGGAACACAAATACTATAAATAACAGAAAATTATTTATGTTCCTGGACAACACTTCCAAACACGGATAGTATTTTAAAAATGCAGAAATCTCCTGAAACCACAGATCACGTATGAATGATGTTTACTTGTGTGGTTACTGGGGTGCATATTTTCACAGGCATGTAAGAGCGACTCCCGGGCACGAGTCCGGGGCAGGGTGCCCGGCCCAGAGCTGGGATGTCCAAGGCTCGATCCCAAACCACTGCCAGAGCCTGGCACACCTCCAGACATGTGTCCTGGCTGTGCCTGAGCACGGCTGGGGTCAGTGACCTCCCTGGAGCAGGGGCAGTGCCCTGCGTGGCATGGTGAGTACCCTCAGCAAAAGCACCCTCAGCAAAGGGGCTTTGGCTCTTTGGTTTCAGCTGTGGGGTGTCCCCGAGCCAGGGCTCCATCCCTTGGGGGAGATACTTTGCTCCCAGGACTGGAAAGCTTTCTCTTGGGAGAAAGAGGAGGAGGAAGAGGAGGGAGAGGGTGCCTAAGGGTGAAGAGCCTGTAAAGAGATTTCAGTGCTTTGCCCCACGTCCTCAAAGGCACTGAGCTCCCAGTGAGGAGTGTTTGCAGCAGCACCAGCCCTCTTCCCTGATGCTGTCAAGTTGGAGCCTTACAACAGAGATAACCCCCCCCCCAACAATAAACAAAATAAGTAAAGTTAAAAAACAACAAAGTAATTAACCACCAGTACAGCCCTCTGTGTTTTTTTCTCTTTGGCAGCCCCTTGCAGAGACGCTCTGGCTCCGGCCATTCAAGCAGTTTCCCATGACTTGACTTCCAAACCAAGCACCACCAGCACCACCAGCAGCTCTGCCATCGCTGACCTGCACCGACCCTGGGACAGGAGGCACAGCCCACCCAGGCCAGGGGGTGAACCCCCCTCACCTTTCAGCCACGGGTAGTTTGAAGTCACCTCCTCATTCCCAGCTTTTCTCACAGGCATTGTGGCTGCCCTGTCCTCATGGTGAGCACTTACTCCAAATTGCATTAATAGACATGTAATTAAATACAGTACTTACATATAAGTACCTATTATTAGATGCAATTTTGGAGTATTGTAAGTACATAGAATCAGGAAGGAGTGAAAAGCAGCAAAATGTGTTTGAAACCACTTTAAGCCTGGGGATATTTCCAGCCCTGCCTTAGGGAGAGTCAGCCCCTAATTCAGCTCAGGCTTCATTCAGGTTACCCTGTGGATGAATTCCACTAATTAAGTCTACACTTAAATATTAAAGAAATGGTAAGAAAAAAAAAATCTTGCTTAATGCTTAATAAGAAATTAATATTTAGTACTTAAAGAAAAGGTTTATGTCAATATACTCAACTGAGAGAGATCAGATGGTAGGTTCAATGACCAGGTGCTATGAAATGTGGTTGAAGGTGCTTTGAAGGACACCCAAAGTGTTTGGTGGGGAAATGAAAAAAATTTTCCAAGTGAAGTACAGTCTGGATCTATTTCTCTAAATAAATTTGGGGTTACTGACGGGCCATAACAGCCACCGTGTAGTGGTACCACAGGAAAAGCAGTGCCAAGCAGCCAGTGCTCAAGTTACATTTTCACAATGTTTTCTCACTCCCTTCATTTGATCATCCTAAAATGTTTTCAGAAGTTGAAATTTTTCCTCCTGATATATGTTGTACCCAGTAAATGTTGTTTATATCGACCGCAAGCAAATCTTAGCTGGATCTCTACAACTGATGTCTGAGTTCAGTGAACAAAAATAATCATTCCAAGAAGTGTTTAAGGTGAAATCAAGCTAGGGTTGCAGAAGGCTGGTGGAAAGCATATTGGATGGCATGGGCTGACAGTCAGGCTGCTAAAGACACCTTCTGGATCAGTTGTAGGAATTGCATATTAACCACTTCAATAATAAACAGAGAGATTAAGGGCATGCAATAAAAGAAAATCCAGTGGATATTTCACTCAATATCCTCAAGCACGACACATTTATTTCATTCAAAAATTCTTCGTTGTTGACTCTGTAATGTGATTCAATGTTTACTTCAGTTAATGATTTTTAGGGATCTTTCACTGGCCTTTTGGGGCTATAAATGCAGTGAAGATCTGCGAGACATGTAAGGGTTCAGTTTGGTTTTGAAATGTAAACTATATCAAAGGAGTTTAAATTATTATTTAATCTTCACCAACAAGTTTCTGGAAGACCATACACCCTGAAAGCATTGTACAGTGACACAGTGATGAAACACAGCTATGGCCTCGATGCTGTAATGCAAAAGAAGGGTTTTATTCCCATATCTGTCTTCATCTGTGTGCTTTGGGGTCAGCAGGAATGGCCCCAAAGGTGGGTACTGCTCTTGGAAGATGCTGAGCAATGAATTAGTTTCAGTAATTCTGTAGTAGACACTGACTCCTAAGTGGTTTCTAGTTCATCCCTTAATGTGTGAGCTTAGAAGTAAATATGCCTATTTCCAGTTTCTTTCTGAGGGAAATATTATAGTGTATTTAAAATTCAATTTAACTGCTTTTCTGAAATTCGCATTACACTGAGGACAGGCTGCTGGGGAAAGAGAGACCCGGAACTTGGTCCTTAAAGAGGTTCTCATTTCTGCTCTGAGCTAAAATTTACTTCTCACGGCATAATTTTGAAGCGAGTGAGCAAAGTGCAAGGGGAGTTAGTTCTTTTGTCAGGCTTAAGAAAATAAGTTAGAGTGGGTCCTTGCAGTTTGCTGATCCAGGATTGTTTTAAGATACAATTGTTAGGCATGTTTTAAAAAGAAAAAAAGATCTTTCAAGAGCTCATTTCCCAGAACATTACCAGCCAACAGCCCTAATGGGCTCACGCCACACAACAATTGTTGACTAATACTATGTGCTTTGCAAAGAAAAAAAAAAAAAGAAGAAACAAACTGTTATATGTTTTTTGTTGAGATATATTTAGAGAGCTTTCTTATTGTTAAGAGTTTTAGGAACAATAATCAGTGGTATGTCATTCTGGTATTGTTAGCAAAGTCCTTTCTATTGAATTTTCAAGATGTTGTAAAGTAAGATTATGTGAGTAGCACCTCTGGACACTTTTTCCCATCATTGTGTTGGTATCAATCGCTGACTTCCACTGTTTCTCCTGGTATTAAATGAAAATGTTGTTTCCCACTGCGCTGATTGGAGGCTGTATAATGCATGACATAACTGATAACCCTACTGAGATTACACATTGTAAGATTCGAACTGCACGAGAAATTTGGACAACAAAGTAGGTGGCCACTCGGACTGGGAGACAAAGTTTAAAAGAAAATGTACTGGGATCATTGTTTCAGCTGAAATGAATAAACATTACAAATGGATAATTTACGAGGCTTGTTCCTCAGGTTTTGGGAAAATGCTTCTTTTTTCTTCCCCCCCTTGTTGTTCTGCAGGGACAGTAGCTAGAATATATTTTCCAGGGGCAAAGTGCTGCCCTAAGGCACCCCAGCCTCGCTCACCCCTGGCAGAGCTGTGTTAGAGCAGAAACCCACACCCTGCTGAGACTCCTGACATTTTCCAAAGAGGAAACATTAAAAACTCAGTGGCAGAGTAGAGGAGGAGTAGGTCATACTTTGGATTTGCAGCGAGCTGAGAAAGCCAGATTTTTCGACTCTATAATATAAAACCCCCTGAAAATAATGAAAGGCTTTGAGCTGACTTCTGTGTTACACCCCACCAGTATCTGGGCAACATAAAGAGCAACAAAGGGAGTTAGTTCCCTTATAGCAGGTTCTGGCTGGTGCCAGTTCCCTTACACCATGTCAGGTTGTTTTGGTCTTGCACTTGTGCTTCAGAAGGATTTTTCTGGAGAGATGACTGAGCTGGTCAATGCCTCTGTGCCATCCCGCTGGTTATCCATGCCTGCTTCTTTTCCCCCAGCACCATGCCAAGTTTATGGTGGTTCAAGAGTTTTGTTGGGGTTTTTTTTGGGTGGGATTTACCCAGTCCCTGTTCCTGCCCTACTTTGTTCTTCACACAGTGGCTTTCTCTCCAACCGTGCTGTTTCCTAATCTAACAGAGGGTGGCATGTTCAGAGCTTGGCTTATGGCCGGCACGAGGGGAAGGAGAGGTCACTGGCATCCCACTCTCTGTCCTTCCTTACAGGCAGCAAAGAAAAACATGGGGGAAAATTCAGCTACAAGCCATGCTCCCCCCCTTCAGCACCTCTCAGCCTGGTCCCTGTGCTCAGCCAGGGCAGGGACAAATTCAGACCTGACCCTGGAACTCCTCAGGGTGTTAGGTCCAAGAAGTAGTTCTTGATCCCCCATTCAAAGTTTTTATGGACGAGTGTAAAGCTGGAGCGAGCTGCTCCATGCAGTGATTAAGGTTTTAATAGCTCTTAAATAATAAAACCAGCAGAACTGCTTCCAGAGAATACCAGGGAATCAAGTCTAGATGTAATAAAGGTCTGTCCTTCGTTACGGTGGATTGCAAAGTGTTTTGTGGCTTGTGGTTACACAGAGCAGAGGGGCTGTGGATCCTTCCGAACCGAACTTTTATTACACCAGTGTGATTGCAGCTGACTGGACTTCACAGCAGTCCCTCCTGAGGAAGGGGAGACATGTATCAATGTACTGGGACTTCTCATTACTCTGAGGGTGGCAAAGATTATCCTCCCTTAAGACTTGAGCCCTAGAGTGGGTGCTAGAAAAGATTTCTGGCCATGCTCAGGCGAGAGATGAATTCAGGAGAATATCCACCAGACTGGGGCCCAACAGGCCCTGCAGCCACAGGGGGCAGGGGATAGACTCTAATGGGGCCTGTTCAACTGGGCAAGGGGTGATGGTTTTAAACTAAAAGATAGATTTAGACTAGACAGAAAGAAGAATTTTTTTACAGTGAGGGTGGTGAGGCCCTCTGGTTGCCCAGAGAAGCGTGGCTGCCCCATCCCTGGAAGTATTCAAGGCCAGGTTATGGAAGGAGTCCCTGCCCACGGCAGAGGGGCAGAGGGGTCGGAACTAGATGGCCTTTAAAGCTCCCTACTAGTCCAAACTGTTGTATGACTCTATGAAAGAGTTTGGTACAGTAAAACACTTGGTTCCTTAATTAGGAGGATAAAAATCCTTAAAATACTTAATACGAATCAGTTTTGAATGTAGACCATTAGGTTCTGTCCTCCAGTGTTTTGCTTTCATTTGGATTATGGATGACCCAGTCTGCTGGGATTTTCACATAAATACCTCTGAAATTCAGGAGAGGCTGAATGCTTAAATTAATTAGAACATCTGAGCTCATGCCTTAATTTTAGGTTCTTTATTCTAGTGTATCAGCACTTCAGATGTTAAATAAAGTCTCTGTATTTTGGGAGTGGAGAAAGATGTGTGGATGAGACGAGAGAGGATCCTTGGAGGATGCGGATGTCAGGTTTACATTTTGCGTGTGGAGAAGGCAGCTCACCACCTTTCCCTCCTGTGACGGTAACTAATGCAGGAGACCCCACAGCGAGCTGCAGCTGAGCACCCCGAGCTCTCCTATCCACTGCTGAAATCTCGCACTCCCCTTGTGAATTTTTCCAGGCCATTTTCTAGCAGGAGTTCCTCCGCCGGCCACCCTCGGGAAGACAGACGGGCTGGTGTGGCCTGGACAAAGGGGCTGCTTTGCTGCAGGACCACGTTACACCACTGCATACCTCAGCCCAATTAGCGCGAGCCCGCCTGGACCTTAATTGGGCCTGACACGCGCCTGTTGAAAGAGATTCCCCGGGAATTAAAGCGCTACTTCTCTAGTTTGAGTTGGCTGGTGATGTGAAACATGACATGATTTTGGAGAATTTACTGTGCTTACCATGAAACAAATCTGCCACAGGTATCAAGCGGGCTTTGTGCTGGGGCTATAATCATATTACAAATTGAACGCTTCCACATGTGCGCGCTGGCACATCTACCCTCGGCTATCTCACATGTATCTGCCCCAAGGTACAGATGCTGAGGTCTTGACACAGCATAATATGGATCTAAATACATTTTCCAGATTGCCTTAGCACATGCTAATGAAAATGAGGAGTAAAAGGCCCTAGAGAAGCAGCTGTTTAAAATTTTCTTCAATCCCCGAAAATCAACTTCTTAATTACTGATAATTTAAGCATCAAAATCACCACTAACCCTCTTCTCCCACTAGACCCTCCCAAGCTGGGAGGCCGGCTTGAAGACTCTTGGGCAAAACTTTTAGAAGTGTAGCATTTCATCAAATTTCTTTAGCCTTTCTGGAATTAATTAGCATTAAATTAAAGCAGGGAAAAGGCGGGCGGCGCCTGCTGGAGGTGCCTTCTCTCAGACCGCCCGCTCAGACAGCCAGAGCAGATACTGCTCAAGCTCATTGTGCCACAATACTTCTGTATTTCCACAGCACCTTTCATAATAAAACGTTCCCCAAACTTCTCCAAATGGATTTATAGACATAAATGCCTTCAACTGCCATTAAAATGTGCACCCTCTTGGATCAAAGAAAGGAGGCTCTGCTTCCAACATGCAAAAGAATCTGTGTTCAGTCTGGTTTATGTTCATACCTAGTGGGGCAACCATTCCCAAGCAAAGTTTAGGGAGACTTTTTGGGATAAAGGCTTGCAAGATGTACTCTGAGTTCCTGGATCATTGTGTGGCAGTGAGGCCTCTTTCCAGGGATTAGCTAAATGTTCATCTCATTAAAATCTAAATTCTGGGATAACTTTGCTGAAAATTGTTTTCCTCTAGCAGCAAATGAGTCTGAATCAGGGGGAAAAAATAATGGAAAAGAAGAGGAATACAGTACTTATTTTTTACTTTCTATCTGATGTTCACCATCCCCCTAGACTTCACTAAATGACTCTGAACTTGAGTTGAGCCTTTCCTAAAGCTGGCACCATTTTCTGTACAGAAACAGAAGTTGAATTAATTTGGCTCTTGCCAGCCCCAGACTAGATGTACTCACAGACCTACAGAGCCAGTCAATGGACGGGAGAGAGGCTGGTTTTGGCCAGGCTGCAGAATACATTTTCCTTCAAACTGGAGTCCTGGCAAGGAACGTGGGCTCTGACATGGAAAAAGGGGTTTCTGTTTGCTGCTGGATACCTTTGTTTTGTTTAAGTCATTACTGGAAGCATCTTTAAAACTAACTTTTCCACACCACTCTAGGAGTGACCAACAAAACCACAGCTGGGACTAAATATAGCTGGAAAGTGGGGAGTGCAGTGGAGCCATCCAGGAGCTCACAGTGAGTCTCTACACATGAGAGACCTGACAGAAAGTTTTAAAGTTCAAGACATGCATGGAGCAACAGGCCAAACTGAATAGCTGAGCAAAAGCAGCCCTGCAAATGCTTTTATAATAACTTCCTCTCCCATTACTCCACAAATGTACCCACTGGAAACAGCAGCTGACACGGGAACGGCGACTGGGACCCGCAGGGGTATTGAGGAGCTGGGCCAAGGTGAAATATTGATTAATCATCTTGTCATGCTGGGGCTTTGTTAGGGTCTGTAGATAGGAACTGAGAGGGTAATGTGCAGCTCCTCCATCTAGGAAGGCTGCTGGGAATGATTTGTTGACTTATAGAAAAGTACCACAGTGGGGTGAACAATAGGATGATGCTGAAATAAACTGAAGGGATTTTTGAAAAGTATTGACTTTTTTTTCCTTAAAAAAAAAAAAAAAAGAAAGAAATCACTGTAGCAGAAAGCCAGAAACTTCACTTCTCACTCAGCAATCTGTTTACATTTGGACAAGTGCACCTGTGTGGTCCACTGGGGAGGGTATGACACAAGGACAAAAATTATCCAGTTTTCCTTGTTTATTGAGGGGTGAGATGAGTAATCAAATCTCAGTGTGCTCTTCAGCTATTCCTCTGGGTGAACAACTCTGACACCGAGAAAAGCCAACGAAAATCAAGGCCATGGTAATGGATCTACACGGAGTTGAAGGACTCGTTGTGATATTATACAAGTGCATTGTGTCCCCTCTGCTCATCAAACCGCGTGGGCAGCGCAGCCGGGGGGACACTTGGACAAGAAAATGTCAAGCTCCAGGCGACCAGTGTGAAAATCAGCCCAGGGACAGGATGAGGCGGTGGCAGTCGCTCCCTGACGGGCAGCAGGCCTGGCTGGGGGCAGCTTGGACTAACGCTGACCTCAGCTCAATGAGTATGGCATTGGGGAAAACCCGGACAGGATTTTCCCCGGAGTCCAGAATGGACTCGGTAATTCAGAAAAACTGGATGGGAATTTTCCCAGAGTCCGGAATGGACCTGGTAATTTGGAAAACCTGGACGAGATTTTTCCTGGAGTCTGGAATGGACTTGGTAATTTGGAAAACCAGGACTGGATTTTTCCCGGAGTCTGGAATGGACTCGGTAATTCAGAAAAACTGGATGGGAATTTTCCCAGAGTCCGGAATGGACCTGGTAATTTGGAAAACCTGGACGAGATTTTTCCTGGAGTCTGGAATGGACTTGGTAATTTGGAAAACCAGGACTGGATTTTTCCCGGAGTCTGGAATGGACTCGGTAATTCAGAAAACCCAGACAGGATTTTTCCCAGAATCTGGAATGGAGTCAGCAAAAGGGGAAAACCCGGACTGGATTTTTCTAGAGTCCGGAATGGACTCAGTAAGTCAGAAAACCCAGACCGGATTTTCCCGGAATCTGGAATGGAGTCGGCAAAAGGGAAAACCCGGACTGGATTTTTCCCGGAATCCGGAATGGAGTCGGTAATTCAGAAAACCCGGACCGGATTTTCCCCGGAATCCAAAATGGACTTAATAATTTGGAAAACTCGGCCTGGATTTTTCCCAGAGTCCATAATGGACTCTGGAATTTGGAAAACCCAGACTGGATTTTTCCAGAGTCTGCAATGGACTTGGTCAACACTTTTCTTTTTTTCACAGTATTACTGCTTCTGACAGTTTTTCTCATGAAATTGAAAATTTCAGTTTAAGACAAGCCATCAGAAGGGAAAGTATTCAGGTTTGTAGTCAGTATTATGTAATAACAGCTACAGAACAGCTAACTGTGGGAACTGTGACACTAAACATACCTTTTTATCCAATAGTGGATCAATTCTTATTAGTTAGAGAGTCTGCGACCTCTGAAGCAAACAAAAAGGACCTGGATTATCACCACCACTGATGTTCAAGAGGAGGACAAAGGACCACTCCCCAAATATGCTGGACAGGTACAACAAACACAAACTAAAATGCCCTCTTTCTTTCTTTCCTTTTAGACTCTAAAAGGCTCATTTTATGCTGCTGAAGGCTCATTCAGCTTCTCAGCCATGGATTTTGATCACTCTGGTGAGTGAATATTTCACTATCCACCAGCCAAGCCACTGCTTCCCAACATCATCCCCACAAGCAGCAGGCCGGCAAAGCTCAAACTCAGGGCTCCCCAAATGCCTTTGAAGGTGACGCTGCACCAACTATTCTTTGAAATGGCCTAAATATCCCTCTTTTCCAAGGTAGTGTTTTGAAACGTAAAGGACTTAACTAAATCCCTCCAACAGTCAGTCTATTCAGAGGCTCTGGCTCGTGTCCCACATTTCATGGCCAAGTCCAAGACACCTCTCAGTGCCCCATCCTCTGGTTGCCCTCACGACCCCACAGATCTGTCTTTGCTCCCCAGACTGTAGAGGAAATGAGTCTTTTTTGCCCCAACTCAGACAAAACCAAGACAAAAAGGAAATAGATCCCTTCAGTTTTGTAGTCCTTTATTATTTTTTTTAAGTTGATCCTCCCATAGTAATGTACTGAAATGCGTAACAGTTACATTGTACAAAGCATTTAAAGAAAGTACCTCAACTTGCCGATTATTTCAAAATGAGATTATAAACAAAAGGAAAAATAAATCTGGTCCCTCACTAAAGGCCAAAAAAACCCCCAAAAATAACTGAATACCTTCCGTTATTTATTTATTTTTTTAAAACATAAATTTGGAACACTTCATCTTACAAATAGGATTAACATGAACATAACATCACACAAGCTCGCAGACAACCAGCATAAAATATTGGGTACAGTTTTTTTAATCAGAAGAATCATGCTTTCATGAAGAAATTATAACTGTTTATACAATCGAATCAATTTACTGTATTACAAAAAAAAAAACAGAACAAAACTAAGTCGCATCTATTAGTTATTTAGTTCATTAAAAGGCAAAAAAATAAAAGAGGAATGTAAGAAAATTTCAAACACTGTTTTGCACTCCCATATACACAGATCAGTTCACCTCACTTTTTTGGAAGTACATGGGTGCCTTACATCGTAACGCAGTGGGGGACTGGAGCAGTGCTGTTTGTTACAGGAACAGTGCTATTGTAATCAACAAACAATCGTTTGCCAACAAATAAATACATGGTACACACAACACAAAGGAGAAATTAAGAGGGATGGGGAAAGGAAAAAATACAACATAATAGTGACATGATTGTCGAAAATTAAAAATCTCCTTACAATGATTGGAACTAGTGGTGTTGTTGATGAACGCGGTGCTTTCACGGAATTATCTGGATGATTTAGCTTCTTGGAGTAGTGAACATTCATAGTTTACAATATACACAAGCCTCTTATGTATTGTTTCTCAGAGTTCTTTCTTTTTCTGTCATTTTTTTCTCCTTGTTTTTCCTTTTTTTTTAACAATGCAGTTGAGAAGGCAAAAGAATTACGGAGAGAACAAAATATTCCCACTTCATTCTACATTTACGATGGATAGTGTGCATTTGATAGAACTATTTTCTTCCTTTGAAGGGCTAAAATGCATAAAGCTTTAATGAAGAGATTTGTACATAAAAGCAACTGTTCCCAATCCTATGTCAAACTATCTTATACAAAAAGAAAATCAATTCAGTTCCTACTTTAAAGGAGTGCCCATGTGTGTATCAATGCAGTCTTAACCCTTCCGCCCCTGCCCCTCAAAGCCGGGTGAACTGGAAGACACTTTTTCCCAGCCCCGTTTACATAATCCACTGAAACCTCTTTTTTTTTAAAGTCGCATTGATCCTCCAGAAGTCAGCAGCTGCCTTTGCTGTGCAAAACAAAATATTGAGAATAAATAGTTTCTTTCTTTTTTAAAATTATTCAGTTTAAGGTCACCAGACTTTAAATGAGTGACCCTGCAGATTTATAAGGCATTCTGCTCAGCAGTCTTTTAAATAGTCATATATGAAAGAGCCATGCTACTGGTTTGGACTTGGTCCCATCCTTGGTAAGACTCCGCACTGTCATACGTGACTGATGGACTGGATGGCGCTGGATTCCGCGGCGGCTCTCGCCATACTGTGCCACATGTTGGGAGAACTATGAGATGCAGAATGAAGGGAGTCCTTGTCGGAGAGAGAGAGCATCATGGCATAGGCCTGCATGGGGACAGAAGGACAAAGAGGTCACACTCCCGTGGCGAGGATCTGAGCTTGGACCCATGCCATCCCTGCGTGGTCAGGGCAGCAGGCAGGCTACAGCCACTGGTCTCAACTTAGTTTAAAAAAAAACCCAACAAACTGCTTTAGGTAAAACCACTGTCAACCCATTCACTGACACTTTTGACTCACTAACAGTAATAATAATTTCTGCTTTCATCTGGTTTCACAAAGCTCAGAGAAACCTTTGATAGTAGACAAGGTCCCAAAGTCTCCTTTGCCTTCAGATTCTTGGCACAGGAGGCTCTTTCAGGAGGCTCAGGAATCACATTATCCCTTGTCTCGTTCTGCATTTCACCAAATATAACAGTATCCTTTGCTGACCTTTCCTACATGCATATTCTGCAATTTTCAAAACAGGAATCTTTCAAAGGGGCTGAAAAAACCCATTTTAATTAATCAATGTTTAGAAAATGGCAAGAAATACCACAAGGATACCATTTCAGTTATTGTTGTTTGTAAAACATGCTGAGGACCTGGAGGTTGTACCATCCAACAGTCTATAAAAAAATGCCAAAAAGCTAAGCCAGTCAGAAGATCGAGTCGCATCCCTGTGAGGCTGCAGCTAAATTCCACAGCATCAGTGTCAGCAGAGTGGGACTAGTTCTTACCATGGCATTTCTGTGGACAGCAGGCAGAATAAAAATGGCAAAAAAGTAAGAAAGAAGTATGGAAACCCTCCGTTCTCAGAGACCAGAGCACCCTGCCATGTCTCTGGGGTGCAGTGGGATGTCGGGTCAGGCTGAGGTTTATGGACATGGAGCACAGCCCTGTCTGACAAAGCTGGAACAACCCTGCCTGCCACACACTAACAGCTTAATCCTGCGGGTATTTGGTGATGATAACTTTTTAACCAAGTTATGTTTTTACCTGGGATTTGGATTTCCTGTACAATGGTTGCTTGAGGTCCTCTGGCAGCTGGGAAGCATTGAAAGCTGCCAATTCAGCTTCACTGTATTGATTTTCTTCCATTTTCCTCATTTTGAGGCTATCTGTGAAGTGCCTTATGTGATCCAAAGCCGAAAGTCCAGTCTTACTATACTCCTCTTCTTTATACCTACAAAAACACCAAGGAGGTTTTAATGTCAGTTTAATGATCCTCTCTGTGTTCCCTCGTCTTCTCAGATTTACACATCTGAGCAATTTCCCCCTTTTTCACATTCATAAACCACCTTGCCTTATGGAATGGGGATCCTGAAGTAAAAGGAATTCCCTTTTCTGTTCTAAAGAAACGGCAGTTGAGTGGGGGAGGGAGACTTTGTCTCTCTCAGGGTGTCCCCACAGCCTTCCGCAAGGCCATTATGAGAGATCCAGGACGGTTCACAGAGCAGATAACGTCTCTCCCATGGAACTGTCTCACCCTGCTTCCTGTCTCACCCAGAATCTCACAATAGCTCCCCAAGCACAGTCAATTCTCCTATCAAGGGCTCCAGACGGCACGAAGAGGCTGAAAGCAGGGCTCATGTTGACCCAAACACAGACGCACATTGCTATTGTAAGTGGGAAGCGGCCGCTCCGAACCAGTTCCCACGGCACTGGTTTGGTGCTGGCACTCTTGTATGGTTTATTGTTTTTATTCCGCCTATCGGGCACACCAATACTCGGAAAGAACCAACCTGCCAGGGGAAGCTTTGCAGTTCACGTCCAAAGTACTCGTTTCCTCATAATCCTCCTCGGGAGTGCCCTCATGCATGTCACTTGTCACGGGCTCTTTGACTGCTTTCCCTGCCATTTCGCTCTCTTCATCTTCTTCATCCATCATTACTTCATCTTCTGCCTCCTCGTCATCCAACAGATCCGAGTTCTGGCTGGCTACCATGGCTTTTTCATCCTTAAAGTGGCTGCCATTCATTCTGAAAGTACCAAAACAAACCCAAGCTATAAACACAAATCAGATATGAAAGCTCCTCATTGGCAGACTTTTGGAGACAGATCTGAGAAGCATCTGTCCCAGCAGAATAAAGTGATTTCTGTATTTTATATCTTGCTTAGCTTCAGACATTCAGGCAGCACTGGAGAAAATTCCACTCAGAAATCAGTGGGACATTACAGCACCATCGGCATAGGATTTTCCTGTTATCCTGCTAAAACTACTGTTCTAACAGAGGCATGTTCAGATAACCATTCCAAATTTTCTCATGCATTATTTCATCTCAAGTTTCCAATCATACATGTAGTCTGGGCAAAACAACTCACTGCCTTTTAACAGAAGCTGTAGGGGCCAAGAAACTCTGAAAATCGGATCTGGCATTTTTAACAAAAAATGACATCCAATATTGCGTTAAGAGTTTTAAAGTCAAAATTACACGCAGAATTAATTTAGCACACTACCACCCCTTTGGAAGCCATATTGCTTCCCTGAATGTATGGATTTCATACATGGGAACCTAAGGGACCTCAGCTGGAGAGCTGAAGAGTGCTCTGCAATATTGCCTCCGTGCTGAACCGGGTTATTGACTGATTTGAAGGGTAAAAAGCAATGAAAAGAAAGGTCATATGGCAATTTAAGTGCATTTATTCCTATTAAATGAGTAATTACAGCAATACACACATGGAAAACCATTTGGTCTACGCGCGGTTATTACGCTGCCCTTTGCTATCAGACAATGACTTCTCTTAACTACTTCCTACAGGATTTTTATCAAGGACATAATACCCATGCTGAAGTAGGGGCTCGTTTGGTAATGGTCTCAACCCTGTAGGATTCAGAGCATCCAGAGCTGCATTGTGTCCATCACACCAAATGAGAACTAAAGAAATTCGGCACCACAGCGCCAATGAACGCCCAGCCAGAGACACAGTGATGTGAATGAGCTGCACCCAGTGGAGCCCCCCCAAAATTCATGCTACCACTGTATCTGCCCCCACCACGTCATGCAGCACAGAGGCCTTGATTCATCTATTGTTCTCATTGTGCAAAAGGTCCTTAACTCTTCCAGGAATACAGTTATAAAAATGGAAACCTTATTGTCCGCACGCAGTTTGCTTTAGACTCCGTGTGCTTCAAACTGTGTGGGACAATATGGGATATACCCAATGTTGAAGCAAGATAAGATGAGCCCTCACAGCCTTGTTGGTATTTAACATTGGGCTTTCTGCTCTAACAGATGGAGTTTCTGAGGAGCAAAACTGGTTTCTGCCACAATAATAGCATCGTTTTCCTAAACATATTAGAGTTTCATCTATTTTCCAAGCGAATTCCAGCTGACTGCCATGAGTTTAGTATTGCATTGAAAAAAATGCTCTAGGGAACAGTCTGTCTTTACAACAGTATCAAAAAATCTGAGGTTGTGCAGAACAGGGTGAGCTGAAGCAGCCACCTCCCTCTAAGATCATCAGAGAAATATCTCTTTATCATCTTTTATTTAAATAGGCAGAAATAAGAAATTGTTGAGGGCAGTTTGGGCTGCCAACTTGCTTGTTATGCTCAATTGAGGCTGCTAGAAATGAAAGGGAGATGGACTACAACCAAAGTAACAAAAGCCATGTGATTAAGAAAACAGATTCTCTAATTATGCTTTCAAATGCAGCAATTTGCCAGGGATAAAATATCCGTCAAGAGCAGTCTGAAGTGCCAAATTTAGAAAGGAAACACTGCACAACCCAGCAACCTTTCCACTTTGCTGACTTCCTGTCGGAGGACATGTTGAGACCAGATGTGCAAGGAAAAAATCTCAAGCCCTCATTGCCAATCAAGATGGAATGAAATTTGAATATGCATGTAATCACTTAATCCAATACTTTTGTGGAAATTGTGTTGTGTCCACCCTTTTTATCCCTTCACAAAGGCATCAAGAAATTGAGGAGGCAGCAAAGTTTGTCACCAACAGTAAGAATTTTTTGATGTTGATAATGTAATGCCAATTCAAAAGGGAAAATAATGCATAATGCAACACCAGTCCCAAAGAAATATGTGGGGCTCCATCCCACAGCCTTTTCTGCTTAGCTGTACTTTTATTAACTGAAAATATTTAGAAGTGGTCTCTCTTCTGTTAGTTCAGAAGAATTCAAACACCCATATACTTAATAAATCTTGGTAGAAAAAGCTCTCTCACATGCTGGAGCACTGTGGACTCCCAACGCCCACCCGCAGCCTCACTGGCTTTTGGCTACTCAGCATCTTTCTTGGGATTGAGTTACTTACGGGAAAGGACTTTCGGCTACAACCTTTCCTTTGGTCCAAGAATTTAGCTTGGTCTACTTCATTAATTACACATTTAAATTGCACTTAAATCCTAAGGCTCCATACATTTAGCCACAGGCTGTAGAATTCACCTGCTCTGCCGTGAATGTAAAGAGAAGGAATTTTTCAGCAGACTTAAATCAAAGGTGGGAGCCTGAAACTGAGAGCTCCAGATACAAGGAGAAATGTGTTCACAGATGGAATCTCTTGTCCAGCATCTGCCACTTTAACACATCTTCATACACAATGGGGAGGATATCAACACATTTCTATTCTTAAGACACCAAGGTGGCCACTGAAGCAACCAGATTCTAAAATAACTGGCTCCAGACATCATCAAAAGTGAACAATCAGGTCTGCAGACCTGGAAAAGGAGCAGTGGGCACCTTCTGAAGGCAGATCAGACACAACTCACCTCTCCTCTGAGTTTCGGGGGGATTGATTGTTGTGGTTGCTGTTTCCAATAAAATTCCTAATTTCTGTGAAGTAAGAGTCCTCCTTGTCGTCTAGGATTGCCCCTGTGCTTTCCAGTTCTGAGTGAGGTGAAGATGTTGCAGTACCTTAAAGCAAAACATATGATGTCTGTTGCTGCTTCTTTACATTTTCTATATTTAACCATTTAAATAAAAATGAAATTGAAACTCTGGTTAAAATGGGTGAGAGCCAGAAAGCTGGTCAGTGTGAACCATCAGCTTTTGGCCATAAAACCAGTAATTAGTACTTATTCATGGGCAAAGGTGATTTCCAGCAAAAGACAACTGGTTGCATGCTGGGTGCCCCTTTCATGGTTGAGCATCACTTTTGCCACGTCTCCATTTCAACATTTCCCTCTTGTTCCCTTTGATTCCAAGACTGTCCATTGATAACTGTCCTTCTTAGACCAATGGCTGAACTGAGCAAACAGAACTTAATTTTTAGCTATTAATTATGCAGATTTATTCAAAATATGGAGTAGCCATTGACATAACCACCCAGGTCCACTAGAGAGACACCAAGAGACCAGTGTCAGACACCTTTCTCTGAGTGCTGGGGAAGGGACAGCTCTGCATTCACTGCATGACCCTGGTTATTTCCAGTGAGGCAAAATGCAGACTGAAAGGACTGCAGAGAGGGTTTTCATTAAACCCTGAAGGTACCCAAACCAGCCCAGTGACGTCCCCTCCTGCCACTGCCTGTGCTGCTGCTGTGTGGTGACCAATTTGCTTTGGGGCTTGAGAGGCACCACTAGCTCCATAATAGCCAGCACTTTTCAGCTCCTGACAGTGGGAATATTTCAGAAAGTGCCAGAAAAATCTTTTAGAGTGCCCCCTGAGACTCTAAATCTAGGACTCCTATTGAGAGCCAAGTAATTGTGGAGATGGGATTAAACCAATTTTCCCAGTCTGTTCTCAAAACGCTATGGGTTGGCTTAATTAAAACCAAAAGAAAAGACATCTTCCAGTGGTCTTAAGTTATACAAGAGGAGAGTTTATGCTGGGATTTTCAAAGCACTTTAAATGTCAGCAGAGCTTAGGCACTTACATATTTTGCAACCCCCCACCCGTCGGAGCAGCGTGTGCCTGTGGACACCCGGCAGCGCTGACAGGGAATGGGCAGTCCCTGCACATGGGATGTGGGGCAGGCTGGGGAGGGAAAAGACAGGAGGGAAAAGGCAAACATACCAGACATGTTCCCGTTCTCGTGCTTTTTTAGATGTCTGTCAAGATTGGTTTGTTGACCAAAACACCTGTCACACAAGTGACACTTGAATGGCTTCTCTTTATTGTGGATGTTACGCACATGTCTCTGCAGGTTAGAGGATATGCTAAAGGATCTGTCACAGTATTTGCATCTAAAAAAAGAAAACCAAAACAAGTGGGTAGGAAAGAGTTTGTTAATAGCTGGATACGAAAGATTTGTCCTACAATATATGAAGAGCCTTCTAGGCTCAGCCTCAGCACCCAACCACAGTTCCTTGTTCCCTACTGAGGCACAATCCTCCCTGAAATAAAGACAAATTTTGGCTGACTAACTGGAGAGGTGTGCTCTTGGAATGGCAACATAACTTCTATGGTGGGGTTTTCATCTTTAATTCACATTAGACTTTATATTTTAAATACTGCCTCTAGGAATAAGCATAACATTTCTGAGCTAATGGCATCAAATTAGCTGTGGTAATCGAGTCCCATGTTTTTAAAACTGTTGCACGCAAAGTTGGGAAGTTTGAAAACAGTAGAGCAATAACTCTATTGTTTCATGTGCTGCCAATACAATACAATTAAACACTTTTGGAAAAAACATGAAACAGATCTCTTCTAATGCTCAAATAAGGTAAAAAGGGCTATTTCTTTTCCTATTCTAAATGGTACTGTGTGATTAAATCTTTTCTCGAGGAATTAGCTTGCTTGATTGCTAATCCCAGAGGAAATTTGGTTATCTTGCAAAAACCAGCAATAAACAATCCCAGCCTTTAATACTGTGCCAATGTGAGTAGTTTAGTCTATCACTCTGGTACCAGAGGCATCAATTTTCATACTCTGTAGCGATTTGGAGTCCCTAAAGCCTTTACTGTATTGCTCTTTAAGCCATTACTAAGTCATACTATAACTATTCCAAATTCTCTGGCTGGCAACTAGCCAAGAGTCTTCACCACTTCAGTTTTTCAATCTTTTACTTCTCCTGTGCCTCTCTTACGCTTGTCAATGATGTCAAATTTTTTTTAGTGCTGAAATCGCCCATTATGCTACTAATTGCTTGTGGCTTTTATGCAGTGGTTGGGTACAACATGCATCAAGACCTTCCTTCAATAAAATTAGATGTGAATCTCATTTCCCAATGAGACTAGATGCAAAAAACATATTGTTTCCTCAAAAACAATGAGCTTACTCTGCTCTTTACAGCTCATAAAATGCAGAAATCTGTGCATTTGTTTTACTGGAACATGAACTGGCCTCTTTCCAGTTTAAATTAGCCTTTCATTCTCAATAAGGTGAAGCTTTATACACATTTCTGCATGTGACTGTCTTGGATTCAGTATCACACACATATTCTTATCAACAGGAGAGTACACCCACATGGGTTTTGGTTACGCAGACCTCAGAAAGGATCCAGATTAGGCAGGAAACAAATAAATACAGTAATGCCTTTGCAACTGGGACCTTTCAGAAATCAGATGACTGACAAATCACCCAAGTTTAGGCTGCAAATAACACTGCGGAACTCCAAGAAAAAAGCCATTTTTGTGAGGGAAAATACGTCCACGAGCCCTACTGAACATCACTTCAATCACACTGGTTCAGCAGTGCCAGCCACCCTGCCAGCAAAGGCAGGACTTGGGATAGTGCTGGGAAGATGCCTCAGCCAAAAGAAGTTCACTAAGACCAAAACCTTCTCCCTTTCTGCAGCTTCAACAGTGAGGATCAGCACTGAACGCACAAAACCCTGAGACCAAACTGCAATGGTGAGTCCAAAGCTGAGGGGGAAGGGCTGTAGCTGGTCCAGCAAGGATGCTGAATTCCCTGGCTTAATTCAGAGAATCACAGAAAATGTCTGCATTGGGAGGGACCTTAAAGCAGACAGGGGTGAGGGGTGTGGTACCTATAGGGCTGCTCTCCAGTGTGCGTCCTCAGGTGACGGGTCAGGTTTGCAGATCTCGGGAAAATCTTGCCACAGTATCTGTGATAAGAAAATGTTTGATAAGACAACACAACCTTCAGTGGGTTTGCCCCAACTCGAGCTGCACTGGATGCACAGCCCAAATGGAATCATCACTATATGGTCCTATTGGCATTGCTTTGCTGCAACAACACCTCAACAAAAGCGTTCAGCAAACTTAAGGGATCGACACACACATGAGAGTGGGACTGGAACTGCTGGCACCAACCAGCTTTGCTTGTGCATAAGAAAGGAATATATGAAAAAAACCAGTTTTAAAGATCACCCCGAGGTTCTAAGCCCACTGGGTGATTATCAGCCTCATTCAGATTTGGAATCAAGAGAATCTGTTATTAAAGCCCTGGATTTCTGCCTCCGTGTAAGCAAATTTCAAACCTTTCAACCAATTCCACGTGTCAGCAAACTTGACACCGTTCTGTGCATTGAATAGGATCAGAGCAGACAAGACTCAAAGACCTAATCCATCAAGGTATGTTTCTATAACAACACGTCTTGAAAGAAGGTGACATGTTTTCAAGAAGATCAGATAAACCGATATGCCAGTGTCAAACGCCTGCACATTCTGGAGATGATATTGAGACCTAAACAGTGCAATTTAAAAACCATTCTCCAAACTCGATAATATCTCACAGGAAAAATAACGGCAAAAAAAAAATTATCATGAGCTCTTCCCCTTCACTCAAGTAACATATTAATATTCAGTTTATAATTGGCCCATTCTGTTAAGGACATTGAGCCCATTTTGGCATGGGGGCAGAGCACACACAGCACTGTCTTAAGTGAATGAGGGTGGTGGCTGCTCCACGTGATGACTTTGAAGATTGCATCCCTTCACTTTTAACATCCCATTTATTTTTTCACAACCTGATGTATAAGCCTTCAAAATACCCACACAGCTAATTTCACTCTCCTTGACAAAGCTCCCATTCATTTTGAGTGCACATTCAATGACTATCTTCATTGTGGGTTTTTTTTAAGTCTGTACACACAAGTCCTAATAAGTCATGTATTTTATCACTGATCCCTTTGGATATTAAAACCAGAAGCCTGAGAGAAAACACGTCTGTAGTTTATGATCAAAAAAATCAATAATGAAAGCACACTTTTATATATGAAAGTGATGAGAAAATATGGAAAAAAGGACTTGTTTATATAACAGTTTCCACCTCATTTATCAAACTGCTATGATACAGGGAGAGCTCTTTGTTTCGTAACACCAATAATTTAATAAATAGGAACCCCAAAGGAAAACGCTTTCCACGTTGGGCGCGGAGAGGCCTGAAAGACTCGCTGTGGTCCCTGTCGGATGTCTGAGCAGGGGGAGGGCTCGGGGAGGGCAGCGTGGGGTGGCCCCGGGGCTACCTGCAGGTGTAGCGCTCCTTGCCCTTGCGCAGCAGGGTCTCGGGGAGGGCGCTGGGCGGCGCGCGGAAGTTGAACATGGATGGCACGGACTGGATCAGCTCGCTGGCCTCCGGCTTCAGGGCGCTGAAGCTCTCCAGCTTCTCGGCCATGTTCTCTATAGCTGACACCTGCAGCAGGAGAGAGCACAGAGCCCACCAAGGTAAATATCCCCTCAGATTTCTGTCTCCACCGGGAACCCAAAATACAAGAACACCTACTGATAAGTGGAAGAAGAAAAGGGAAAAAAGCCAGCGCAGAGCTGCAGTCTTGAAAATTATCGGGCATGAGAGTAATAATCAGCCAGTGTTCACTTCTTCTTATTTTTAAGCCTCACCTTCTACAAAATTCCAAGTTTTGCAGTCATGCTCTGTGGTTGTGTGCCTACAAGTCTGTGCATCCCATCTACTGAAATCATTGAATATTTTTTACCAAATGAACAGAAATAATGACTGAATGTCTACTTTTTCTTTTTTTTTTTTTTTTTCTTAAGGACTTGC